>CM035819.1:51948349-52556094 GCA_020458035.1 Magallana ariakensis
ATATATAGTTCTAAAAACTTTCTGTGTTTATCAATATTCAAACTTCATTTATATATTCTTAATGTTTTTTATGAAATAATATTTTGTACAAGACATTATTCTATTAGTTAAAGAGAAACGAATAATTATAATGAATATGCAAGCTGAAGATTGGGCATATTGAAATATAAAGATTCACATATATTTCATAAGATGTATATTTATTTTGAAATACGAACAAAATAAATACCACTGTTTTAAATATTAATTTTTTTTAAGTACTAAACACCTTAAAATAGTTTGACAAGAAAATGAAATTAATTGTAATCTGCTAGATGCGACCGCATACTGTTTATAAAATTATGCATAAAACTTTTCATTTGGTCATAACTGAAAAGGGAATACCAATGATAACTTTATTTTTCTTTTTGTCATTCATAATTTTTCATTAAAAAACAATATTCAAACACACAATCAAACAATAAGAAAATCAACTGATTAAAAAATAAAACTTTATTCAGTCAGCAAATTAAAACAATTCGTCATATAGCCAAACGAACATTAATTTTATTAAATTGATTTTAAAATATTAATACATAAAATTTCATACTCCATTTAACAACTCACATTTTCCCTTGTATGTGTGCCTTAATTAAATACTGGACTAACACCAATAGAGGAAATATTACCATTATCACTTGTGCTTGTATACCAACTTACAGAACCATGCACAAATTTGTCTATTAAAATATTAGATAGTGGACTTAAAAATTCATACAAAACTGCTACTTATTTCTCATATGCTGCATTGCACTTCAGTATTAAAGTTGTGTGCAACAAATGTAACCAAATAACTTGCATGGCAGTATCCTCTATCATTTTATCATTTATAATTAATTTTGTATGTATCATAAGGAGAGAAGTATCTATGTGGCAGAAATTATGTCCAATCCTTTTGGGGTTTGTCAATAAAATTTGTTCAATTCAATGAATATTAATTATAATTAAAAAAAATATTTTCATGCAAAAAGAGAGTACTTTACTCAGAGCAATCACACTGGCAACATGATTCCTTGATTGGAAGGAAGATTGGAATTTTCCATTTGTTGTAAAAAATGAAAGGAAAAAAAATACAAAAACAATATATATACCATAGAGATTCATGTTTAAAAGAGATAAGACTCATTGCATTTGTAGCAGTTTCAGAGTCATTAATTTTCCTAAAATTTAGAAGGAAAAATACGGTATATGGTAAATAACAAAATGTTTCCAAATACTCTCAGTAGACAATCAATTAATAATTAAAACAAACGGTAATCATTGCTCGGCCGCCGTTTTATTTGTGATTTTATCGCGAGCCCGTTGTAATTACAGCCTTGCATGTGGATGGCCTTAGATTATTTTTTATGATCGTAGTTTATTAAACAACTAACACTCCTGTGTCTTGTTACGGCAAGCTCTACATGTCTATTCCTAGGAATAAATATACCCATCAATTACTGTAATATCATTTTGTTAATTATTGAAGCCAAAAGGTACGAATTTGATAAAAAATAGCATTACCTTAATTAAAGATAACGTTCTGTAGCAGGCATTGTAGTATTGCGTTACGGAGACTTCTGGGAATGACCCGAAGACGAGGATAAGAGGAACGGAGGGCGAGAGACGATTTACAGTCTCCGGGAGAGAAGCAGCGTTTTTATTTAATGAGGTTTTGTCTGCAGCAGATCAGCGCGTGCACGGTTTATTCCAGATCGGGTGGTATTACTGCGGGGTCAACTCGTCTACCGGGGCGAACTGACAGGAGACCGCCAATTATCTCTCGCGTAGATGTATGACGTCTAAAAAAAGGATTTAAAGCTCAGACCTCAACTGTATTAAAGGGACCTAGACAACGATTTGAGCCAAAATTTTAAAATTTTATTTTTCCATTTTTAATCGTTAATCGTTAATATGAGTATTTTTAATGTCTCGTTAAATCTTTAAAGTTCTTTGTTTTGTAAACAAAGCTCGCCGGAGTCTTGGTGTTGTTTGTACATAGGTGTTGTATTGTTGTAAGTTTCAATCAAATGTTGCTTTTATGCTGATAATATTATTTATGAACACATTAAATCAGTTTATCTTGTTTGCCACGAGTCAATTTGTCATAGAAATTTCTTTACATAATATATTTACATAACTCTGTATCTCGCTTGTAACTTGACTTCTAACATTCAGATTTTAATCAATCATTCAAAATACACAAATAAATCATTTTATACATAAAAATAAAATTGAATCAGATCTCAAATCGTGTCTATATACTTCCCTAAATTGAATTGAAAATGGGAATTGTATAATATTGTTTTGTTGGGATTAAAAAAAATTGTGTAGATTTTTCGGAACGATTTGAAAGATTGTTTTAAAGTGCAAAAACACCTTAGTAACATAATTATCTTATAGTCCACTTATCATCGTATCTGATTTTAATCATTGTTTTTGAAAGGTCCTGGGGATAGTGCGTCCAATTTTGTTTCAAAGTTAAATAAAATGTTGATTAATGTTGCATGAAACCTTATTCTCGTTTCTCTTCCTTTAGATAATGTGCAAGAAATTAATATTTGAACAGGTCTAAATAACCGTATTACATCATCATTTAAAAAAAAAATCTCGTTTCCAAATATCAATATGGTGATTTATCATTTCAAAAAAACAAAATATTGCCAAGTATTGAGGTATTTACATAAACATGTCTTTCCGTCATTGCATGGATAAAATTACCATTACTTCACATTATGATAAGGTTTAGTATTGGTTTCCTTCTAAATAAATTATGAACTATTCTAAAAAGCTTGCTCATATTAACACATTTGTTACTAATAATTTATAGATATTGAGTGACTTTGTCTTGAACTTAATTTTACGGAAACTTAACAAGATTTATCTGTGACATAATATACACAGCTGTTCTTAATGTTTTTTTTATTAACTCAAACCATATTTAATAATACATGTATACATGTATCTGGTACGCCAAAGGTTGCAAAACTTTCATCAATTTTGCCAGTTATTTATAAATAATTTATCAAAAAGATATTATTTCATAACATTGAAAATGATTGCAGTTAATTGCCACTGCATAAACAAGTAGTTTTAAAAAGTCATATTTTTATTACTTATCTGCTACTTAAAAAAAAACCCTTGTAAAATGTTTCTTATCCTTTTGCATACTCGTATACAATGAAATATGTTAAAATTATATCCGTCTTAGTATTTGTAGTTTATCTGTAAAATGACTTACTCGTTTGGTATCTGGCTCAACGGACCTTTATGTGACTCTAATATTAATACATTGATACGGAAAGATTGTAATGTTTGGAGGGCGGCTTTTCTTAATTTGTTGTATATGAAAAATAACAATAACAAACTGTCAACCATCTCAAAAATCCATAAAACGAAATACAAATTCAAAGCAGAGCAACACGGACCTCTAAAAACAGGTGCCTAGGAGGAGTGAGCATCCTTTGCTGACCGGTCACACGCGCCGTGTGCTCTTTGTCGTAATCGGGGGAAAAAATGAAAATTTATATAAAACGTTCCGAGTCAAACTGCTTTTACTATCAATCATCAAACTGATTCACACAATATCAATAAATAAATAGATATCAACATTTGGATTTAAGATTGTGTAATAGATGCTCGTACATATATAGATAGTTTTCTGATTATTTTGAAGGGACAGGTCAATAGACTGTCTTCCCACAAATGGTTATGTAAAAAAAAAAAAACATTGTTGTAAAGTTTATTTAAAAAATAAAAATCGGTGCTATGTCATAACACCAGATTTTATGTTTATATCAACATTTGTGGGAAGACAAGACGTTTTTGAATATCCAACCTCGAACCTCTAATACCTATTTCAAACCTTGCATGGTCGTGAATTTACATTTGAGAAACTGGATGCATTCTTTTGATGTGTATGACATTTTCGCTCTTGTTTCTTTTTAAAATGTTTCTTAGGTTATTACTTCGTGTTGTAGATAATGCTAAATTACTCCCTTTTCTTTCTCTAAGTCTTTCTTCTCTCTTTCTCAAAGATTATGTTTAAAATTCCCTGACTCTAATGTAACAAACGCAGTGTTAGCTATGGTGTGCAAGACATATTTTTCCTTTCAAAGTATCCTAATCAGAATATTTTCAATCTTAAAAATAAATATTTCATAATCTGCATACACGTGACAGCCGTTCTACCGGCTGTCTATTTAACACAGACTTGGTTGGAGGGTATACTTCGGCTTCTGCTTCCTCCAATAAATCACAGAAAATGTCTGATTGTTACCATTGTAAAAAGATGATGTTGTGTCATAAATTGCATTGAGGAGGGCAATGTATTTAAAATGTCAAATCTCGCTCCAGTATTGTAAACAGTGGCACACTTCAAGCTGATTACTAATTCACAAGAATCGACAATTTTAAACGGTAAATCAGTGGAGCGAGGCTTCGTTAAACGTGTCGGAATCTAGAAGTAATAAATAATTTCAAACTGTACGTTGGTCTTTCGTTGGATGATTTCACGGTGTATTGGATGAGTTACGTATCACTGATTCTACAGTCGGGGACGATGAGTGATTTCTCATAAAGAAAATTTATTATTGATAACTCTATTAGGTTATCGGGTAAGCTTAGCGATTCTATCAATTTGGGGGTGACATTTATGTTGTATTGGGTATCTGTCACCCTGTGACCTACTTCTGTTGTCAAACAGACCAATCACAGAGACCATAAACTCACTAGTAGATCAGTATCACCGGTTTAATAAAGAGGAAATTCAAATTATTCAGATTTTTTTTCCATGCTTTGTACGTAACTCTCAACAAAGTAAATGTCTTGCTCATCTGTGGAAAGTTATTAACATATATACAGAGTATGATAAATAATTTCTAATCAGATAATTCCATAAAATCAAACATAATTATCATTTGCTTACTGATTTATTGTCAGCTTTTTTTTTATTTCACTGAAGTTTTTTGGTTCTGTTAAAAGGGGCGTGGTCAAATTTCTTTTTTCAAATTTTCCTTCTCCATTCTTAAATACATTAAATACAATTTCAATTTCTTTATTTACCAATTAAGAGTCCTCAAGGGGGAACATAAAAATTGTACATACAACAGCCAATTTACATAAAACATTCAATAAACATATACAAGAGGGAAAGAGTTGGATGATTGAAAGAGCTACATGTAGGACAGACATGAACATTTAATTAGTATATATGTATGTTTCTATACTCAATACAATGTTGTATTGTCATATGTATATTTATATTAAACACCCATACATAAATATGTCAAAATACATACAAATGTGAAATAGTTAAAAGAAATACATGTATAACACTGTGCCGGATAATTATGCCAGTGCCAAGGTGGCATTTTTGCACCCGCTTAAGATGGAGTATCGGTAAAATCCATATATACCAAATAATAGACCACTGTCTAGAGAGTATATAACCACTTTGGTTTTAGTGTGTTTCACCTGACAGGTGAGATATTTACCTTTAAAAGTTAATATCCCATAGGAAAATGATAATTCCCATAGGAGAAACGATTCTCCTACAGGAAATTCTGACAATCCTATAGGATTTTCAAAAAATCCTATAGGAGTTATATTTCCTATAGGGGAAAGCTTTTTCTCGCATAATCACCGGTGTGAGATCGGTTTGTTCAGTGTGAGACAGCAGTGTGAGATTTTTCTGTCTTACACTGTGTATTACTACGCCGCTGTAAAATGTAAACAAACATCGTAGAAAATAATAAATGATGGAATTAGCTAATCTATAAGTCATTATTTTGTTTAGATGTCTACAATTCTATCATATTTTCATTGAAAATATTGTCGTATGCTCTCTTCTTCACTTGCACTATTTGTAGCGCGCGGCGGGATAAACCGAAAGTACACTTTTAAACGTCAAAAGAGAAAGTTGTCAAACATCGTTTTTATGTAGAATAATGCGAGAAAAATAATCATTCATTACATACTCGTGTTGGATAGTGAAATTCCACCTCGGGGACAAGATTCACGGTCTAGGACTTGGCAGAGCCTCGTCCTAGACCGTGAATCTTGTCCCCGAGGTGGAATTTCACTATCCCACACTCGTAATAATGAATGATTCTATTAATCCTGTAGGAGTTTGACTCAAACAGGTAGTTTTCCTATAGGAAATTAAAATTTCCTATTGGATTTTATCAAATCGTATCGGAATTGAAATTCCTATAGGAAGTTCTTGTATTCCGAGAGGAAATTTCTTATTTCCTGTAGGAATACTGTTTTTCCTATGGGGAATTTTTTTTTCCTATAGGAATTTAGTTTTGAAAGGTAAATATCTCACCTGACAGGTGAGATACAATGATTACAAAGGTGGTTGTAAACTCTTCAAGCAATGGTCTATCATATGGCATATTTGAATTTTTCGATATATGCAGCTTAGACGGGTGAAAAAATGCCACCTTGGCACTGGCATAATTATCCGGCACAGTGTTGTATATACATTGCTTATATAAGGGTTTTCTAATGATCAGTCAAAATGTCATGTTATAATTATAAGCGAGATACAGAACTGACAATTCTTTGTTTTTAAAACAAGGCTCGTGCCATGTTTTCTTTTCTTTACATCTAGGTTGCTGAAAAGAAAATACATTATTTAACACTATATAAGAAGCGACAATACTAGAAACTATTTAATTATGTTCATAATCAACTTGCATATAAAACAATCTTAGCCAAACGAAGATTTTATCACTATATATATATAACGTATACAAAAACATGATGGTTCGAGCTTTGTTTACATACTAGTAACAAAGAATTCAATTGTGAGATGTGTGTCTCTCTAACAATTGTACAACTGACAGTATAATTTTGGCTGACCATTAGAAATACCTGAGTAAAGTATTGTAAACATCAAAAATGAAAAGGTTTAAATTTGGCAACAAAATTTTGACCATGCCCCTTTAAAATTTGTACAACAAACTTCCATAAATGTATAATCTTTTTAAAAATTCACAATGGAATCAGAAGCATAATTTCATAAACTTGCTAATTTAAAAATGATTGTTCAAATTACAATGGACTTTTCTTGAATGCTAAAATAAATTTGTAGATAAAACACATTTCAAATTTCTTCATGCACATGTAACATGTTTTGGCCAGGGTAATAATGTTTAGATATACATGTATTCGTGTCACATGATGAAGCGTTACTAAGGAATATACATAGAGAAGTTCATTATATATAAATATTTACATTTTTCAGTGTCTTTGTCTGTGATAACACTACGAATCGATTTTGTACTATACAGTCCAATAAATTAAAATGATGTATTGTTGGGGCGCAAGCGGGGTTTGCATACTTAATATTTTAATTTTTAATCGTGCAATTGCTGAAATTATATAAATATAAGTAATAAGGAACCATTCTTAGAATATTATAAGGTAATAATTTCGGTCGGGGTGTGATTAAATCTATCATAAATTTTAAGCACTTCGGGCTTTACTAGATTTGATCACGCCCCGACCTCAACATTATTTTAAACAAAATTATTCCTTTTGTTGCCAAATAAATTGATATATCACATCTAATATTGTATCACATTTTACATCTTAAATAAAGAAAACAATATTTAAAAAAATATACAAATCTTGTCTTAAAACTCTTTGATACTACACTGGCAGTTGACAATTATAACAAAGCAACTCATAAACAACTTTTCCAATACATAATAATCAAATATTAAAATTAGTTTGGTAAGTACATATATATACCCACAGCTGACAACTCTTACAAAATTTTCTTAACTATATTGTACTATGTTTTAAAGATGTTATGAAATAAAAACATTTGATGCGCACTGTGCAAGTTTTTATACATAAGTATGGCTCCACCAATGAACGCAAACAAAACCCCCAAAGCAGAGTATACTTAAAACTTATATGCAACACATATTTTAAATTGATCATATAATAATAATAATGCCTGATCTTGTGTATTGTCGACTAAAAATATTCACTATAAGTATAAAATTTAAATCATATTCTAATACATTCAATTTCAATGAAAATACGTTTCGTTTCATCAGAAAATTTATCTGACAATTGTCATTTTTATATTTTTTATATTTTCAAAGTTTTATATATATGAGCACAGCTTAAAATATATAATGTTGTTCAGGGCATTATTTATGAACTAAAATATGGCACTAGCTTTTCTTTTATTACAGTGAAGAATTCTGACCGCTATATCTCCCTTGTAACTCGATTTCTGACATTCAGATTTTCCTGAAGCATTATAGAACATACTTTTGTAAAACATTCTAGACAATGAAAATTGAAAAATAAAACTTAATTTTTAGGGCTAATTTCTTGACCATGCCCCTTGTACTCCTTCAATAAAATTGACGCTGGTCTCATTTGTAAAACTTTATACCTTTAAACCCGAGCTCCCAGGTAAAGATAGGCGACGTCACGATAAAGAGTCCTCCGTGTTATCCTTGAATGGACGTTAAACAACAATAGAATCAATTTTTAACCAATATTTTGCCTACAAAGAATTTGAAAACTGAAAAAAAAATTAAAAATATATTAATGTTTGTAAACATACAGGTATATCATTCCAGTAAACTTCGATTCTACAAAATATATATGTTAAAACTATATCAGCAGAAAATGGACATTGATAATTAATATATCTCAATATATAGCTTTTACAAAGGTTAACAAGCAAAAGGCTAAGGTAATTATCAGTATCATCTTGGAATGGTTGAATTGATTTACCTGCATGTAGTCTGATTAAGTTACTCACAACTCACACGTCAATATTAAATCATTGTAAATCATTTCCAGGTTTTGCTAAAAATTATGCTGTAGAAATTTGTGCAGTTTCGTTATGTCTGTCTTCGAGCATGAATTTAAATGAACCGACTCAAAAAGTCGGGTTTTTGGGGGTGATTTTTTTTTTGGGGGGGGGTATAAAACTGTTAATCGACGCAGCACAAATCTTCATCAAAAACATATTACATGTATGTATGGGAAAAGAATTTGTTTGAAAATAAAAGAAAAAAATTTTGATGGTGACAATGTAGATTTAAAAAAGGGTTAGGTAAAGGGAGTAATTGAATTACCGTGAAAAATGTGCTTGTTAAAACTTACACGAGCTAGCGACATTGGCCAGGTGTTGATTGTTTGGGGAGATGGCACGCGACTCTGTCATCTCGCTCTCAAGGTGTTTGGGGTGACCGGAGTGCTGCTTGCCCCGGGGATTGCCTTCTATAAGTCGGTGACATACAGATCCCAAACTAATGTCCCCACATCACCGTGATCCGACAGACGGCGCTAATGCTGTCGCTAAAATATTTATACTGAGTTCTTTAACATCATGTACAAGTATCGTTAAAATGCCTATTATCACTTTGTGTCCATTAAGAACTTTTTTTTTCAAATGAGAATGTTATTTTCATGCAAACAAAGACGCGGATTTTCTTTTGCCTTGTGTTTTCTTGTTTAGTATGAAATGATTTTGCTTATTTAATTTTAAAATAATGTATGAGGCATTAATAACTACATGTTCTTAAATGTATGTAAAGATTATTTTTATAAGTAAATGCATAGCTTGTACGTCATTTTATAAGAATTATTCTATCAAATAACATGCTACTTTTTCTTCTTGCTGGTCGCATTAGCGGGAGATATTTTAAGAATTTTGCAATTTAAATCGACACAAAGTTTTTGAGACAAACCGATCTAACACCTTATCTTTTTATTACAGAAAATAGGGACATGCCATTTTATTCCTTTGATTTCAAAAGATATTCTAAATCATGCAAGAAACAGTCTCAGACATATTATAGAAACGAATAGACGCAACCCTCTACATGTATGTCCGGAGTAATTACTCAGTGTCTTATATAATTTTCTTATGACTTTCTCAGCAGTTCATTTATCAGTGAATCTAGAAGATTAAGTGTAACATTAACGTACTCTTATTCCGCGTCTCTAATTTGTTTAGTATGTTGTAAAAATTAGCTTTATGAGAGAAAGTTTGAACTTGTCATTTTTTATTCAAATTTTGTAGACTGATGATAAATGTAAAATATTTCCGAAATTGATCTGATGAAATTATTTTTTTTATTTGAAAATATATCTTGATAACCCGTTCTTTTCTAATTATTTTTAAATGATTATAAAATATATAATCAATAAAAAAAATAATTGTACGTAATTTTCTTCTATCATTTCCGTCTTTCTTTGTCAAAAAATTATATTAAAAATTTCGGATTTTTTTTTTTACATTAAGGTCCTAGGTGACATGCATAATTCTATTTCGAGTATCATCAAGGAGGAAAAATTCTTCAAAACGAATGACACAAAACTTAGACTTCTGACGACAATGGTATTGCGTTTTATACGAAATCAAAATTGTCTACTTAAGATAATACACCGGCGCTACTGTTGCATTGTTCCATGGCATTTGCAACCAGAAATATGTTCCCCTGGAGATGGGCCCAACAACCCATCTAGATATATTTTAGAAAATAACTGGATTTTTATTGTGACTCTTGTGTAATTGCCGTGCCGTCAACTTGTATGATTAGTGTAAAAGTGGGACCCCAAGGGTCGCGGCGTATTGCGGATAATTTACACCTCATCGCTCGGCCTTATTGTTTGAAGGCCTCATGTGAGTTGCATTCTCATAATGTTCACAATTCTTTATTATTTTGTTGAACAAGAAGAAGGCAATCTGCAAAAAAGAAATATTTTGTAGAGGATACTCAATAAAAAATGGCAATCTCCAAAATTAAATTTACCAGAGCATTTTAGAACGATTAATTGTGATTTATTCCTCTCAAATTAATCCAACACTTTTGGGAATCTATGTTTAATTTCAGTAATATTTCTTTTCGAGAAAAATTGTACTTTTGGGAGCATTTTCTGTATGTAAAGCAATTTTTATAATTTTTTGTTCATTACTAATTCATCGTTAGAACATACTGTCAAAGACATAGTGCTAAAATAATGACAAAATGACATCATTAATCTCTCAATCAAATCGTTAAGAAAAAAAATACGATATATATTTTATCAAGAAAAGAAAAATTATAAAAGAAGAATATGAAAAATATAATTTGTTCAATAAAACCATAATATTACATAGAAATAATCACAGATTTAATGACAATGCATGGAAATAAACGCTCTGCTAGAAATTGTCACATTTCTATTCATCGGGAGCATTGGGATGCCGTAAAGCATTCAGGATTCCTCTATTTGATAACGGTATTGGAATCAGCCATTGATACGCGGGGATGAGGGGAACATGTGTTCGCTGAATTATCAATGACCCTCCGCCTCCTCTGATTGGCTGGCTGTCTCAGGAGGAGAATGCCCCGTTGGACAGAAGGCGTTCATATTTCAATCAACTTTTCAAACGGGCGATTCTGATTGGTTAACAAGGTGTCATCTTGGAAGCTTAGGGCTTCCCGTGGGATATATTACCTTCCTTTGGGATATAATTCCTTACACCGAACACGAGAATGCAACAAAGTTTAAACCCTCGAGAATCACGGGGCTAGCACCCGAGCGATACAGAAAACGGGGGTAAATAATGCTATATCTTTTTGCAAAATATCGGTGCTAAACAATAAGATAACATTTCTCTTTTCTCTCTCATATGGGATTCGCCGTGAAACAATTCTCTTCAACACTCGACGAAATAGATTTACGAAATATATGAAACATATGATGCCGTATCAACAAGTGAATGAGATTTCTATTTTCCGGAAGATGAATGTGTACCGTCGTTTGTGATAATATTATTTTATTTTGTCTCTGAGGTATGTTATCTTAAGGAGATTTTGTGATTCAGTTTTGTGCAATTGTACATGTTCATCACGGCGCCCCCTCCCGTGTCTTCAGTCCGAACACCCGACCCCCCATCAATGAAGGAGGAACCCGTCGCCCCCGTCCAAAACACTTCCATTAGGAATTGGATGCAGCCCACCTCTTTAGACCAAGCGGGGACGTAAGTATTTTCTCATTCATGTCATCATCTTTGTTTTAATTATCATGACTCATTCTCACAAAGTGTTAAGAATTTTCACATGACAGATTTATATCAAAAAATGCATTCTAAACGAGGAATGGAATTTATCTGGGAGAAATGTAAATGAAAATACGGAATTCTTCGTCTTTATCGCCGGTAAACGTACGGGTGATGAAAACCTATCATACAGGCATCCCCCACAGGTATTCAAGCTGCCGTTTTCCAATAAGTTTCATGTTTCCCACTGGAGACTATAACTTTTACTTAACAGCGTGGGGTTCGGGAGAGCACACTTTGAAAAACAGCCTCCAAGCAACCTGCGAAAAAGCAACTTTTTCCATTTTGTGCTGGCGTTGTACGACAGACAGGGACAGCCCATAGAAGTCGAGAGGACGGCCTTCATTGACTTTGTGGAGAAGGAACAGGTATTTGTTTCTCCAGACTGACGGAAACTCGCATTTTCTATAATCTCTTATTTTAACAAAGTCTAATCACAAAGTCTTGGAAAGTTCATTAAGTGAATCACATCTAAGTATTGCTGTCCCATTTTTGTATACGTATTTATTTGTGTGAATAAGAGAATTTAAATATTTTTATTACATAAACAATTCTGAGTTTGTTTATTTATATTGCACAAATTTTTACGATTGTCATTATGATTGAAAATTTGTTGATCTCTCTTGACATTATATATTATTTTAAAAAAAAATCTAATTTTCTTTAAAGGAATTGGAAGGTCAAAAAACAAATAATGGAATTCATTACAGACTCCAATTACTTTACGCAAATGGTAAGTTAATTTTTTAATTCACAAATGCAGGAAATAAATACATGTATATTAATATATGTAATTTTATATCTAATATTTTTTCGTTCGAACGTCAATTAGCGATAGCGATGTGATGTCTTTGTGGATAAATTAAGTATTTATGTAATTTTACATTTTAAAAAAACCAACAACACAGTTACATCAAGAAAATAAACTTGATAGACTTAAAATAAATAGAATCGTTATAAAGTTGTTTTTCAAATCTTCAAAAATTTCCCCTAAATGCTCAATCTTTGACATTCTTCACGCTTTTGTGAAAAGCCCCATTCTTCAATATTTTGGATTTACAATACACAATTTGCATTTATTCTATACTTTTGCAGAAGCAAGAAATAATTGGTTCACATAACTTTAAAGACTAAATGGATTTTGAATATTTTTTTTCACTATCTCCGGAATACATCGTTCGTTGGGAGATTTTATGTCGTGTGTTTTATACGCTTTTCGCACCTTATACGAAGTTGATTGAATTAAGTGGAGAGAGAGAATGATAACATCAAATAAACGTTTGTTTAAAAAAATTACAACAGCAAAAACAAAACTAGTGAATGTCTTTTACGATAAAATGTTCGCGACTGAATTCTCTACATGAATTGGTTTTATTACACTCAAAACCAAAACAATGAATTCAATTCGGCCGATCGTCATACTTCCTCTGAATTCTGGCCTCTGACAGATGGCGGGTGATGTTGTGTAGAACTAGAAAATAACAGTTTCTTTAAATAATGGATCTTATTGATTTTATTAGGGAGAAAAAAGGCAGAAATCAACAGAAGAAAGAACTGCATAGCTTATATTTTATTAATGCAGATCTCCTGGTCGTTGGAGCCGATTCTCTTTTCATTTTATTTTAGAACAAGATTAATTATTCATTTTCTTGAGTAAGATTTTTCCTTTTCACTACGACTGGAGCCGTTACATTGTGTGGAATGGTGCGGTGTTTGTTTTAGCATTAGGTTGATAGAGAAATATTTCTGATTTTGTCGGACTTTCCCCGTCAGCTGTCCGGGACGCGGCGGACCGTGACCGATTCTTCTGTTACAAACTCACACCTTGAGATAACGCCACGCTTGGTCGAACTTTTATCTTGGAGTATCTCAGTGATTATTTCATTAAGATGATGTGAATTAATTCCTCCGTATGACATATTGCAAAAGCATCAACTCCCGACCACCCACTGATTCGTTTCGCAGCTATTTCGGAGTCGAAATGAAAATTTTGAATGCTTAGCAAATATATAATGGCAAATGTTTGTACCAATATATTCAATGCATCCGTCTGTTTATATCATTCTGTGATATAAAAATTTATATAATTTTTTTTCTTTGTGAAATAATATATCTCTAGGAATTTGATATTTTTTTTCCTTTGAACGAATTAAATTTTCTCGTGCATAGGAAAAAAAAAAACAAAGTTTATTCTGGTGTTATTAAAAAAAAATAGAAATTATACAGGAGAAAAAAATTAGCAAGAAAATAGAATGATTTAAATTTCCTTTAACACAATTTCACGTCAAATTATTCCTACTTTTACTGTCCCCGTTGTTGATGGTTCTGTGCTTTATTTTTCAGGAGTGCGACAGGAGCAGGACTTGTTTGTACGTCTCATCGACTCCGTCACGAAGCAGGTACCTAGGCATCGACCATGCATCTTTAATTACTTCATAATTGATTGCATTTTAAGCTAATGAATAGGACTTGTAACCCAAGAACTTTCTAATGCATGGATAAATATTTATCCGATTATGACAAAAATTCCTCCATCAGTGGTTAGATGATCCTCGGCGTTTGCCAGGAATCGTGCCTTAAATTCCACAACTGCCAGAGGTGTCACGAAGCTATTCCAGAGGTCTCACGAAAAATTTACCGCCAAGTCGTCCAACATCGTCATATTCTCTTCCAATGCCGGCAAATCAGAGAGATGAGAAGAATTTATAATTCCCTTATTCTGGTCTATATTTATATGAAGATGAAAATGAAATTTGCCCCCTGATTTCTGGGGTCTCATTTGTCGCAGGAAAAGCTACAGCGGAACATACAATATTCATTAAGCAAGCAATATCGCCGTTAAATATCAGACACAAGTTCTGTTTTGTATTTTGTTGGAATATCCGGAGCATATGGCGAGTTGCTAAATTCTTGGTTATAGATGTAAATGAAGTCAGTACAATAGAGCAATTTTCTCCTCTCGTATCCGAGGAAGGCGTTCATTGAAAGCGACCACTGCGCTTCTAGAGTAGAGAAATGAGGCTATGAATGTAATTTGCCGAAGCGTCGTTCGTTCAGGGCATTTATATTACCAAAAGGACTCAAATTCACCATAAAATCAATTAATTGACGGCGAGAGATTGACCTTAGAAACGGTCTAAAATTAAAGGCACCCTCTGTTTTATTCGACACGCCCCCTGGACAAATTTAGATGAAAAAAAAGAAAGATCGAACTGGGCACTAAATTTTAACTTTATTTATATTTTTCTTCGTAGGCAATTATTTACGAGGGCCAAGACAAAAATCCCGAGATGTGCCGAGTGCTACTCACACACGAAGTCATGTGCAGGTAGTCTTATTACTGACTCTGTTTTATTTGATTTCTTTTGTGCTCTTTTGTGCCATCAATGATTTTTACTATAGTCACTCAATGTATAGCAAACACGGTAAAAATACAATTAACAATGAAAACAAAAATCCATCTCAACCAAAAAAAATCATCTCTAAATATTGTAGCAACATTTTGGTAAATATTTGCATATTTCATCAAATAACCATTTTATTCAGTGTAAAAATTACCTAATAATTATTATTTTGATCGTGGTTTGCATGTTTCAAATTAGTACCATTTTGAAGCGATTAGTAAATAAAATAACACTCCAACAGGGCCCTAGGTCCGTACATAGTGGTGTAATTTTCAGCGACTGTGTGACGGTCGTTAATACAAGATCTAACTGTGTACGTGACAAGTGTCGAACTCCCTATACAAACACCCGGGCTAATTCAGTCCCCCCTTCACAAACAATGATCGACTTCTTATCCCCCACAATTATATTTACATTCATAACAAATTTATCCCCATTACTTTCCATTTATCATCCCCGTCAATCTGTTTCTCCTGTCGTAACCATCTGGGGCCGGGCCGTCCCCCCTCGCTGACCTCATTATGGCACCCCCTCCCGCTGTTTGGGGACTAGAGGTGTTCATTATTACATATTGCTCCACTGATCAACGCTAGCTTCAAACGGTTCTAATTAATTGTTGCTTTTATGTGGAGTGAGGCGAGAAACAAGCGAGCAATCTTAGAGGACGATAAATGAATTTATATACGCTAGGCGAGATTTGTTCTGTCGCGCTAATTACAAAATAATCCATCATTTGCTGAAAGAAACCAACATAGGGTTTATTTATTTATTTATTTATTTATTTATTTATTTATTTATTTATTTACTAGTATTCTTATTACAAACTTATCGAGAAAATTGAACAAATTAGAGAAAAAGAAGAGATGTTTTATTTTTAAAAAAATATCAATCTATTACATACGTATACGCTGATGGTTATTAAAATAAAAAAAATTTACACTTACATTTATATATAAAAAAAATTTACGTCTCTTGCATCTCCATTAAAGTTGTTATAAAATCTTCAAACAGATTTTAATTAGAATTGAAAAAGGGAAATGTCTCAATATTATCAACTAATCTGGATAAGAATGAATTTAATTTTTTAAGCGCAATTTTCCACCCTTCATAACTCACTTTATGTCTCTCGTATTATTTATCATGAAGCGAATCATAAAATTATTATCGCCATATTATATATCATTGTAAAGCAGTGATACATCGTTTGCAAATATCCTTTAATACATTAAGAAATAACAATGTTTTCCTTATTATTGTTTATAGGTCTGTAGTTAGTATCTTTACTTAAATGTTTGATACATAAATTGATATTTATTAGATGATAAAGTTATTGAAATCTCCCCTCCTCTTTGTAGCCGGTGCTGCGACAAGAAAAGTTGCGGCAACAGGAACGAGACTCCATCAGACCCCGTCATCATCGACAGGTAGGCCACTGTTTATTTTAGTTTTATTAATTTATTTATTTATTCGTCCTTCCGTCTGTCGTGTCTTGACTGTTCAGTGTATGGGGTCAGGACCCCGAAGTATCCGATCCAGGCAATTTGCTCTAATTCTTGCTTTGACTCGCTGTCTAATTACAAATCCAGTCCACCTTTGATGCACCTCCTCCCGACATAGTCGATACATGTGTCAGAAATAGGATCTGTCTAGAGATGACAAGAAGACAAAACTCGCCCGGTACGGACCAGGTGGTTCCGATGTCGTTTAGGTGGTCCCCCGCCGGCAACCACAATTACACGGTCGCGCTGCGCCATCAATCGGCAAAAATTAGCGACGCTTTATTTAAAGACTGCTGAATAATTAGCGATATATATGTACCGGTTATCGCAATTGTGATCGCTTTTACAACAGTTCTTTATCAAAATACGTTTTAAGACCAATCTGTTTTCTCTTTTTCCTAGTTATTATGAAATATGAATTCACATCACTGATGTCTAAAAAAGTTTCATAAAAATCATTTACTTGATGGCACAATATGGTCCGTTTTTCTGTATTCAGCATTTGTCGGGGAACTTATTTCAATTACTCTGCAAGCTTTTGTGTTTGTAGGATACAAAAGCCTAATGTGGCATTAATCTTTCCGGCAAAGACTCGTGCGCTCGAAGAGATTAAAAACTAGATTTATTTGCAACTAGAAAATGAGATAATATCATTTCTTTTTGACCCGGTATTAATGAATTAATTCCGAGAGTTAATAGCTCACAAACCATCCAGAATGGGGTTCTTTGCTGGTGTTCCTTAAAAGATTTCTATAGAAACACTCTTGGCCGGATCGATGGACCAACTTCATCAGACTCTGTATAAAACGATATGATGTGACATTTACGACTTGAAAATCTTGAAAGCGGAGACCATCTCTGAATCGGATCTTTTTTATTCGGATTCATGGATTTCAGGCACTGCTTTTTTAGGCTGTACTTCAAAATACTGCCCAGCGTCATTGTTTACAATATGACGCCGTAGAAACAAAAGAAAATACATGTATTTCCAAATTCCAATAGATAACTATTTACAATCAGTTAAAACCCGATTTGTTCATTCATATTTAACACCAATATCTATCCGACAATTGCGAGGTACGCATACAAACCATCTGCTTAACTGTTTAATTAATTTACATCTCTCTCTCCGTAAACTATTACGAAACAATCTCCCAGCATTCCCCGGGGGTAGCCTTTATGCCCGTGTTGTTGCTGCTTGAATGTAATCGTGTTCGATCCATTGATCACATATCCCCCGGGGAGGAGTGTAGTGAGAAAACGGCAGAAGGGCTATTTCAGAAACTTCCACCAAACGTAGGTGTGTAACTCAAATTATGCCTGTCCATCTTACTGCATGTAACAATACTAACAAATCAACATTACATCCTTAAGCTTCGAATTCACGATATACAGCTAATCTTTATACAGGGTAGAACATACCCAGCTCGACGAATGTCGTATTAAAGCCAAAATAAGCATGTTGAATATTAGTTTTTACATCAATAGATGTATGAATCAAAAGATCTGTAATCAAAATCAATGCGTGTATTTCATGTTCTTATGTTACACTTGAAACGATATAAAATTATTACTTAAACGGTCAAGGCATTTTAAAACTATTTTAACCATCAATAATAAAGACGAGCTATGAAAAAAAAGAAAATATTCCCTTCGAACTTAATTACTAAGCTTTAACTTTTTTTTTTACTTAACAATAATTCATGGCTAGAAAAATTACATGTACATTCAAGTTTTAAAGGTGGATCTTAAAGATATAAAATTTACCGACCATGCAACTTCCTTCAAAGACAATTTTAGTGTCTGGTGCATTGGTGTATACCTTTTACACCTACTCTGATCCAAAACCTAAATCAAAAAATGCTTTCTGTAAAAATACTTTTCACACCGTGTAAGTTTCTGTAGGATTTATAGGAAGCTGGGCAGACGGACGGGAGAGGGATGATCCGGGAATTTGTCGCCTTACCATAACCGCGGTGAAAACTTGACACTTCATATTTCCTATTTACTTTCACGGCCGCGTTTTATTGTCATATAACATTGTATATCAGTGAATCTGCCTTTTGTTTCAAGTTTGAAGCTAGCAGCGTTTTCTTCCATTTCCATTAATTTCCATTAATCTTTCACTGGTACGACTAGCACACAGAAACAAACTTATTTATTGGTCTGTTCATTTTGGCCCCCGTGATTTTTTGTGGATGAACTAATTGACGTTCATGGGTTTTATGGAGCTATCAGTCGACATCAGCCCAATCTTTTCTGGTTTTTACTGAAAATTTCCTTTCAGAAAAACAGTGGTCAATTCCAATATCAATAACGATTTTTCTCGATGAATTATTTGTCAAATTCGGAAGATTAGCGAATAAATGGAATAAGATGTTGCCCGAAGCTTTTAACCGTTTCTACAACGCATTATGATATTACTCCGCCAAGCTTCTAATTATTTTAGTACGTCTGATATCCGAATCAAGCGATCGTAATGGTCATACGGCCAGATCACTTGTTCATGATTTGTCATCAAGTTATTTCTAATGCACTCAACTGTGGGGAGTTTATTTGAGACAATACACAAAGACACGACACAGAAGCCGACATAGTTCTTCAAAAGAACAAACATAGCTCTCGTACACGGTACAGCGGAACTAACAAAGGCTCCGGATGAAAATATTTATTTAAATATCTTCAGCGAATTTTCTAATTTTTATATTTCTATTAATTTCGAGTAAGCAATTTATAAGCACAAGCACTCAGAAAATTTAAAAAAAAATAATTCTAACGGTGAAATATAAATTGGGTGTTAATGTTAAAAAGACAAAACCAAATTAATAAATTTTGTGCCAATTGCTTTTTTATTAACTATTATTAAAATACTGTATCGAATTAATTTAAAATCCCTCCCCTCGTCAGCCAGGGTTAGTTCTGTTGACGTCCCTTCTTCCAGCTCCCTGTAATTTTGGTCCGTCACCCACTAATCACGTCGGTGGCTTCTGGACCTGGGGTCCATCATTCCGTTGTCAGCAGAAGACGGCGGGTTTTCATCTGCACCATTGCCGCGGCTAATACGATACTGGAGAGCTCACACAATCACCTTCAAAAGTGGGGAAGACGAAGCGACTTCCAAATTAAGTTTGACAATATTTTTATTGCACGCCATTGCTTTGAGCTTCCGAGAACTTGCCAACCTAACAAAGCTTCTGATGGCCTCGTTCTGCTTTGATATTATGTCTCTCTATAGTTCTGAAGTTCTGATTATTTTTGTTCGTAATATCTAAGATTTGATTTTTCACTTTTAGATTTGATTTTTTTCTTTATCAAACGCCACTTGTTTTATGAAGTAATTCATAATTGTGATGAAACGGTTAACTACTTTGAGGGCAGAAAAATAAAAGATTTTTCTGATTTTTGCTTTCTCCAGCTTCCTTTGTCTACAAGAATTAATCTTTTACATTACAAAAAGAGTGATGGGTTGTCGTGGACATTTGTGACTATATCAATCTCCTTAAGTCGAAGATTTTTGTATAAAAATAAAGGAAAATATTGTTTTATCCCTAAATATTTTTGCTATTTTTAAGATTTTAAGGAGATATGATTGGTAATTTGTTGAGCATCTAGCTGAATAATTCTAGCACTATAGACTGGTACAATGATAACTGTACATAAGAGAGGCACACTAACCGACCCCACAGTGAATAAAGTGTTGGATATGATATTAGAATACCATATAAAATGGAGCTCACAAATAATTCATGCCTCCAGCTCTATCCGTCTTCTCGCTTCCATCGATCAGGCCTCTGGCAGAATTTCCTCCCATAAAATCCGGCGTATAAAGGTGCCAAACATTTGAATTCCATCAAATGGCATCTACGTGAATGGGACTCTTTTTGTACAGTGATACTGCGATACTGCTGAAATAAAATCCGGTTAAGGTTGTTTGTTTGGTTGTGTGGTTGTGACCATCTCAGTGGAGGAATATTTGGAAGAATATTAAATATTTAAGAGAGTGAGTGAGAGATAGAGAAATAACTAGGTATTTTTATAGCATATAACACGTGACCAGTAATTCCATTGAATTTCATCGTAACTCATTCTAATTTGTGATAATAGAATTGACTTCTGAGCTCCCTCTTATATAATGCTTAAAACGTATCGCGCATCTCGCCAAGCTCGTCTCTGGAGCTTTCCTTAATTGATAAGTAAGTGTGGGAGAGAGCGCCTGCTAGCCCGTTTAAAGCACGGATTTTTTGCCTTTTCAGTGTTTCTGCTTTAGAAATATTGCCATGATCATATCTACCCGATTCAATTTAGCGTCCCCTAGTGGGATAAATTTAACAAATAAACCTTCCGCTCTTTGAATGAAGATGAGAAGCACTATATCTCGCTGATTATGAAGGCTTCAGCCTCGTCCCCGCGGAATTCCAACTGGCAGAACAATGCTAAAGTCCGTAACAGTTCGTACTCCGAACCCGATAATTCTATTTCTCCATTAGTTTAACCCGGGAATCTCGCGGGGTTTGGGATCTTGAATATTCATACGCGCTATTTGGTATAATTTGTCAAGAGAACTATTAGCCTATTAGGTAGGTTTGTTAAATCTATTTAGACAAAGGGTCCCCTGTGAGTCCTTATGTTCACAAAAACGTCGGATTGTGAAGAGGAACTTCGTTAACAATGCCTCATTGCCACTGAACTATTCTAACATTATCAGCTGGAGATTACGCTTGTTTGTAAATAACGTTTAGAAATGCGACCCTAAAAAGCTAATCGATATTGAACCACAGTAAACTAGGTGTAAGAATACGGAACGCAATCATCTAAAGATAGTTTTTGTTTAATAATCGTAATACATGTATTTACAGTATTACAACTAAAAAAAAAGAAGCTACTGTGGGACGACAATGCAAAAGTTTTTTAATGACTTAACCAAAAGGTGTGTCAAAAGAAATACTTCTTGAAACAATGAGAACAAATTACTAAATACTTTTGTTTTTTTTTAAACATATTTATTAAAAAAAATATCGATATTGGGCACACAGTATTCTCTCTAAGTTCTTTATAAATAACATTTACCAATTTATAAGAGGGCTAGAAATAAGGAGGAAATTTATTTTCATTTCGTTCTTCCCAAACAAAGGTTTTTTTGACGTAAAGAATTTCAGACATAAAGTGGCGAATATTTCCATTAAGACCGATGGCAACGATCTACTTTTGGTCAGAATCATCCATCATGGCGACCATTTAGCCGTGCTAATACGATTAACACTCGTACTCGTCTGCCGACGACGGTCCAGAAAGACAAACCTACAGTCCGCCATTACTGAGTTTACCGCGGAGTGACAATGGTAATGGCGATTTGGTCGAGGGCCACAGATGGATCAGTATGCAAAAGTCGCTGAGAAGCGATAATTGAAAGTGAATTTGTCGTTGGTTTGTTGAGGTATATATATTTTTCATTAAGTTGAGGCCAGTGATTGCTCTTGCTTTATATGGCGGCATAACAACACTCCAGGGAACCTCTCTCCCTCAAGATGTCAACCTTTATTGGCTCTCGGGAAAAACCTATGATCGCAAGGAAAGAAGAGGAAAATATAACGAAAAAATCCTTCCACGTTAAAATATTATCTTAACGTGCTCCTTGGCAGAGAATCTTTTGAGTTAATCAACTTCCGCTGGAAGTGATAATAGTCACGTGCTCCGGATATAAAAGATCTAATCGGCACGTGGACCTCGCGCTAATTATCATAAATTACGAGCGTTTGTCTTTTGTGATTCCTACACAGCCAGCTCACGTGATAACCGTCGACCCGTTTGATGGGAGAGAGCTGGTGCCAGCCTACGATGAAAAGAGACAAATTCTGTACGATTTCTCTGATTAAATATCATGTAAAAACTAATATGAATATGTCGGCCATTTTTTGTGTGTAACTGAACATACCATACATGATCATGAAAAAAAGATAAGAATTGTAAACTTTTCCGTGTTGATATTTATAAAGAATTTTAAGAATAACTCAAACAAGTTGGCGTACTGTCAATAAATAAAGTCGACATCCTTAGAACGTGTCATTAAACTGAATTCAAATGTCGATGGAAGCTATGGCCACCTCTCTGCTCACATAAAACGCTAGGTTGACGGTCTTTAGAAAAGTGGACGACTAATTAGACTCGGAATTCCCGACGGTTTAGAATTGGTTGGAGAACAATTACGTTAGATAGTTAGTATTCCTGCCGAGGACGGATTCGTGACGTGGCACTGTTCCCGCGGGATTTTTCCCGCCATGATGTACGTCTGCTCCGTTCAACAGATCATTTCTTATAACAAAAATTCCGGCTCAAAACATCCTTTCAGAACCCGTGGTCTTCCGCATTCTTCCTGATAATTAAATTTATCATTTTCTCTGAAAGAAGACTACTCAAGTGGACCAAACGGGATTAAAACCGAAACATTGTTTATACACTTTTTAATTTATTTTTAAAACGAATAAAACAGTAGATATGTGGCGGTAAACCCTACAAGTTTTACTTAATGCGAAGCAGTTTTATTGCAAACGAAATGTGTCGAGTCTCATTTGGAAACAAAGCTGTAAAGGGGATCTTCACTGCAGCTGTATGGGAGCTGCTTGCTATTCTTAAGCTATAATATTACTTAATTTCCTCGTTACGCGGTTCTTACACAGTATAGGTTTCACCTTTTCGCGGAAAGAAAAATATAAGCCCTCCTTGCTGCATGTTTGTTGGTGTATTTAGGCCCCCATGGGATCTAATTTTCACTTGGTGTATCACTCCGCAGTAAATGAAAACATTTGTATTCCCTTGCCAGCCTAACACTTTTTCAAACTATAATTACCGACGGCGGATGAGTCTCCGAGGAAATGAAATGTTCACAGTTTTCCACAGTAACTTGTCTAAATAAACTAATTTAACGTGTTCATGGAATCGCATTACCGAAATGATATTTAACCGTTTATAATAAACACATAAACATCATAATTAATCTACGAAATATGTCTGAACAATAACAAACAAACTGAAACTCGTAACGTATTGATGCAGACGGGGCTGATTGCGCCCATACAAAATGTCCTCCATCATTACATAATTTCATAACCCTGTAAGTCTGCTTGTCAGGTGTTAATTATTTCGCTTCTTGTTTTATCTAGATCACCTCTGCCATTGATCTCTAGTGTGTGAAATCCAAAGATTGAGCATCGAACACACGATGGGTTCGTCTAATTGCCGTAACCCCCTTAACTCAAAGCACGACTCCCCTAGAGAGAGCTTGTTCACTTTGGATTCGTGGCGTATTTTGTTAATCAAACTGATTTTGGTTTGAGATTTAGAATTACCCCAATCTCCTTTTTCTGTGATCAATAGTGCATTCTGTAAATAGTATGATAGAACCATTTTATCGTCAGTATTTCTGCATTCAAATGAGTCCACCGGGAGTAAGGAATGATAGTCGTGTAGTAACTAATGCCCCGATAAGACGCTATTCCCAGGATTAGTCCGATTTTCTCACTGGAACAGCGGTACATACTTTTGTTTTTATCAAACTAAATGTAAATTACACAAACTAAAAAAGGTTTTGGTGAGAAGGCACCGAGGAAACCCATTCTAATAGCTTGCAAAGGAGTTGCAGCCATTGCAAACGGTGTTTGTGTGACGACTTTAAAAGCTGGTCATTAAACTACAAAACACATAAAAATGTTTTTTTGAAACTTGAAAAGCAGTACTGAATTATTAAGTTTCTATTGATTTTAGGAATTCTGCAAATTAAACATTGCATATTTTCCGACATAGTGTTTCGGGCCTGTTATGATCGCGTTGATTGATGGTGGATGGTTAATTAAATAAGTTCTCCCGTGTCATACGAGACCTGTTCCGGAAAGCTTTAACAAAATATCATTAGTTGATGGTTCCTGTTGAACGCCAGCAATTCCGATCCGACTTTTTCTCTTACTCTCATTCAATAACAATAATGGGCTCTGTTTGAAGTGTTCTACATGTTATTGATCGGGTTCGGGACACAGGTATTACCGACATTAATGTACCGATTCCGGGAATGCTATGTCGTCTGATGTTTGGAATCAAATGGTGCGATGACTTGAAAATGATGAGGAAATTGCAATATTTCCGACATTACGGATTAACTTGTCCAATCAACACAGCACGTGGCACGAAATCGAATCCAAACCAATTCATTTACAATATAGCGACTCTTCCACGTTTTTTATTCAAATTCCTCGACTACATCATTAAATAAGGAGGGTCTGTTTCAAACAAATACAAGAAAGGCAGTTATGTATTCTGAAGACCCATTAAATGCACTCTAATTATAAAGACACATTCATTACCAAGTCCGGGCTTTTGAATTTCTTGGTTAAAAATAAGCATGCTTGGTTTTATGTCTTGAACGAAAAAAGACATTGCACAATAGATATTACCTTCAAGCCATTTATTGCACGTATATCATAGTAATACTTCAAAATATTGCATATTTTTACTGCGTTCTCTTTCTATATACCTGACCACCACCGGTTGCGTTTAAAATTTCATAAACGCAATTGCTTCCGTTAAAATTTCAAAAATTGCAAACATAAGTAGTAAACAACGTTTACTAATGCTCGTAACATTATGAACACCAATTGTTTGCTATGTTTCATGATTCATGTTTTCTATAATGATTAATCTTATAGCTCCTTGACATCTTCTCAAACAATTAATTAAGGTGTCGGAAGAAAATTAACCACCAAATCAGTGCAAAGATATCCTTTCTATAAGAACATGAGAATACCGGTATCTACTGCACAACAATTTCCCTCTGTATTGTCTGATAACATCTACAAATACCACCTGGCAAACGAGCACCTAGCTTTTTCGGCGCATAATAACGAGAGATGTAAGCAATATTTTGTTTGATAGGAACAAAAGATTGTGGATAGACAACTAATTGCTGTGGCGGTAATTCTGGTTCGGTTTTACACTGGGGTCTCGGGAGATCTCCGATCAAATCATTTATTGATACACAGGTAATTTTCTCACTCCAGTTATACGGGTCTCGGGGGAACTTCTCTTGCACATGAGCAACCCTCATCTCTGTGGGCCAATAAAAAGGAAAACAATGCTTTAACTAAGCAGGAGCTTGCCTTATAATTTACCTGTTGCAGGAAAAATTTAAAAACATGAACTTTGATTTATTCGTATTTGGTGTTTGTGAATGATCTGTTATTTCTAGCCATAAATGTACGCCATATGCGTTTCATAGCAAAATGATTTTCTTTTGAGTTGTGATAAAAATGGTATCCAAACAAGCCTTCGTGGTCTATTGGCACCAATGACAAGAAATGGTAAGCATTGCCCTGTGTAAACCGATCTCATCTGTACTGGTCTAATGGCCGGCGACGACCACGGCTACCGAAAGGAACGTTCCGGAATGATAGGACCAGTTCCTGCATTATTGATGCTGGTATTGAGCATTTGATAGAGAAATAGATAGTGTGTTTCTTCATTACCTGGTACCAGAAGTGGCCCTTTACATGCAATCATGTCATAAAACTTGGGCTGGGTTTCGCAGTCACCTACACACAGAAAGAGACCACTGCCAAATTACACGATGATATAGAGATATAACAATAAAAAGTCAATAACGCAAAAAATACGAATATGATGAGAGAGAGAGAGAGAGAGAGAGAGAGAGAGAGAGAGAGAGAGAGAGAGAGAGAGAGATCTGACCAGATGTGTGAAGTCAATCCATCTTTTGATCATTCCACCGTGTCATTTCACTTCTACTATAATGTCACGTCAGACGACTGATTAACAGGCCTTTATCTGGGCTCCCATCTTGACTCATGTGAACGATGATACAATTCATTATCTAGTCTCAATAGTCTTTGTTTCCTTTTTTGCAGATTTTTCTTAAAGTTCTTCATGAAATGCAATCAAAACTGCCTAAAGAACGCAGGGAACCCACGAGACATGAGACGATTTCAGGTACCTTTTAAAATACCATACACTGAACACTCACAAGAGGGCCAAAGTGCGATTTTGACCTGATAGGGTGTTGCTCAAAGTTGTATATATTTATGTGGGTAAAATATGGGCAAAATTGATATATCATGGTATAGATGCCAACGTATAGTGATGTATGCGGCAGAATAAGGTCCATAATCCCTATAATGATCTAGTTCGTTGTTGATTCGCCATGAACAGTGAACAGACTCAATCCTAGCGACTAAGCCGTGTTCTGATCAGCTTCCCATCTCGTTTTAAACCCCTTTAATGATATTTGTAAAAACTCTGAAAGAATGTTGATGCATAGTATTTGAAACTCTAGCATTATATTAAACCTAATCCCCAGAAAATGAGACATATTGATAAGATTAGGAGCTCTTCAGTGCAATCTCTTCAATGAAGGCTAAAAAGGTACTTAGTCTTGGGTCGCGCGGGGATTACAGCATTTGTCAACGGTTGTTAGCTTAAACTTGTCTCATAATAAAGGGAAGGTGGAAACAAATTCAGTCTCTGGAGCCGCAATGACAAACATTGTTAGGAGATCGATGAACAAGATAAGTGGTTGTCAGAAATTGATCTCCGAAAAAACTTGAACACAGTTTAAAGATTTCAGCATCTTTTCTGGGTTTTCCGGTTTTAAACATTTACAACATGCAGATATAATTGGTTTGGATTAAACCTATTTTATTACATTTTTAATACAATTTGACAGGGCCCAAATTTCAGAACTTCTCTCTCTCTCTCTCTCTCTCCAAATTAATACCATGAAAATAATTGCAATATTTGTACAAACAATATATGGGAGGTTTGAAATACTGATAAAAATGAAAAATAAAGAATATAGATATAAATTCTTGTTGCATATATTGATTTAATGAAAAGTAAAGGACATCTGGGTAAAAATCTAGGTTTTAATAATAACTCTTTTTGATTGGTTCATCCAGGTGGCCATCTGTACGACCATCTCCGTGGAGGGCACACTGCTAGCGGTCTCTGACAATATGTTTGTCCACAACAATTCCAAACACGGCCGGAGAGCCCGGAGACTGGACCCCACGGACGGAGGTTAGTCCATACATCATTCTACAACACCCCACCCACCCAAACACTTACATCGTGTTTAAATTAATCCAATGAACAAATCAAAGTAATTCTTACAAAAAAACCCTCCAATACATTAAACGCTTTTTGCATTTCGTAGACCTATGCCATTAAAAGTCGTGCTTTAAAAACAAACTCCTTTCGTTTATTTTTATTTTTTTCTTTGTTCGCATCGTATTTTTTTGCTTACCTTTTCATATCTTGACTTGTTCGCTTCAGGAAATTGAAATAATTAATATTTACTTCTTTATTAATTTTTATTTTATGTGTATCATTTACTTGTTTTTTGTTATCAAAAATTTTGTTCTGTGTTATAAAAAATAGTCACGCTGGTTTTCTTTGCTTTCATGTTTAAAGTTGCGTTTGCATGGACTTCACCGAATTTTTTTAAATTCCAAATTAATCCTTCACTAGAAATTTCATTCTGAGTTATCCAAACTGGTGCGATTTCAGTTGGGCTAAAACAATTAAACATTTGATAGCAGATTATAATTTCAATTAGAATAACAATAGTGTTCCGTCTCGGACGCCATTACACACCAGCTGTCTAAAACCCGACTCTCCCCCGAACCATCTGTTCCGGAGAGGCCGTTCTTTACCATCTGTACCCTGTGTTTTTTAGATTAATGAATTTAACCCTGCCCACTTCATAAAACAATGTCACTGGCGCTGGTGCAAAAAGACTGAAATCCATCAAACTTCTCTTGAAGGAGTCGTTTAGTGAATGTGAAGAATCGATAAACACTTGGAAATTGTGGAGAGGTTTTCACAAGTTCTTGAGTAAATCAAGAGTCCTCTCCCCGACTTGTCTTGAGCTCGGAGTGAGAGGAATAATTGTAGCAATTGATGACATGTAAGATGCTGATGAACATGATTGTAGCTAATTTGTGTACACAGCCAACAACGATGTGTTACTGTTGCAAACAATTGAACAAAACCTACAGACTCGCCAATTGTTTGTCCATCACTTAATCAACATTTCAGAATTACTCAAAACAACGGGACACCACGGGGTTAAGATCCACGACAATGCATGGTGAATGAGTTGCAGTCAAGTTTAAGTCATTTTGCATGCCATCTATAGTACTGTTAATGACATGATACATTGGTGTTAAAATAACTGACACGCGAATATTTCTTATCACCAGATGCTTGGTTCTTTGCCGATTCGTACACATCCAGGGCCTTCACTCGCTACCCCCGGGATGCAGGGGCTATCAGTAAGTATCCAACCTCTCTATCCTTGCTCCAGTAGCTCAAATCTTCACCAAGTTGTACACAGCGTTTTCCCAGATTTTGTTTTCGTTTTTTTTTTTCAAAAAACACATTTCTATTTATTTATTTTTTGCTTACGCTTGTTAAAAATTGAGTTAAACATCTTTTTTATTTTGCCTAGACGTGTTTGGTTCTTTCTTTCTTTCTTTTTTTTAATAGAATTAGCTGTTTTATCTTTACGTACGAGATCGGTAACTTGATCTTTTTTATCGTATAGCTACACCCACTATTAAGGCCATATGTCCGAGCGAAGGTTGGACGCTAGGTGGCACTACAGTCATTATCATTGGAGATAATTTCTTTGACGGCCTACAGGTGGCGTTTGGATCTGTGTTTGTTTGGAGCGAGGTGAATATAATTTATGATAGATAACGTATTAGTAATATTTATGCAATTATAAGGATACAATTATGAAAAAAAAGTATTATTGATAACAGAAATTTGTAAACTAGAGTATTTTTTATCTTATAGTGAAATATGAATTCGGTCGTCAATGGTACTATTGTAATAATATTGAAATCTTACTGGTATAATCGCGGTTTTTGTAAAGTCATGACCAAAAACTAAATATGACGGCAAACGTTTACCACGCTAATCAGGGACTGTAAACAATACTGAAATATATCCTTTAAATCTGTGATCACATCTATCGATCGATCCCTTAGCTGTTTTATTTAAGAGCCAAAAAATAATGGCTTGTCAGGGCTGGGTCACAACATGGCAGATGGTTACTGTCGATAGGAATGTTACGATCCGTCCCCACTCAACTATGGAAAGGCGATCCGTATCATGACGTCACGACAGCACTGGCTAAATGTATTCGAGATGAAACATAAATTTCTTTCATTTTGAATTTTGATTAAAAAAATATTTGTGTGGACAAGTACATATGCACATTTCGTTTCTCGTTCAAATCGAGCCGTCATGAATTAATGATAAGCCCCGCTAGATGAGTAAAGTATGGTTTCTGCTGATGATTAATTGAAGTAAATGTCAACCAAACTACACGGCAAAAGATCTTAATTGTCGGTCTCAGGCCTTTCCAAGGTGAGAAACTTGGCTTTAAGAACATCAGCAATGTTTTGTTTTAAATATTTACGAGTACTCTTGCTGTCAAACGGTAGTATAACGGGCTCGCAAATCAACAGAGCGTGGCGATCGATAGCAATAGAACATCTAAATACTACCACGTAGCGGGGACGATGAGTAATTACCAAGGCTCCGTTATTAAACGATTGTTTTAATGTATCGTGGGCGAATTTGATAAAGCTAGAATGAGAGAGAATTTGGCAAACGATGCTCTGTGCAAACATACAATCTAACTCCAATCAAATGCTTCATACACCCAAGATATTTCATTGCTTCTTTCATTTTAGTCTATTTGTTATTACTGTTATTATGTAGATGCTGATGCGCGGATCTAAAGTTATCATTATTATTATGTGGGTGCTGATGCGCGGATCTAAAGTTATCATTGTTATTATGTGGGTGCTGATGCGCGGATCTAAAGTTATCATTGTTATTATGTGGGTGCTGATGCGCGGATCTAAAGTTATCATTATTATTATGTGGGTGCTGATGCGCGGATCTAAAGTTATCATTGTTTTTATGTGGTGCTGGGTGTTGCTCACGCTCCTATTTTGATGACCTTTCAGCTGATTACGTCACACGCCATCCGGGTTCAGACCCCGGCCAGACAACTTCCGGGGGTGGTAGAGGTCACTCTGTCCTACAAGTCCAAACAATTCTGTAAAGGTGCGCCGGGACGGTTCGTCTACACAGGTAAAACATTTTCTCTCTCTCTCTCTCTCTCTCTCTCTCTCTCCATTTAAAGATTCTATTTTTTTAATTTGCTGCATTCAAGTTGCAATTATAATGCAATTAGTCAACCCTAAAAAATATGGACGTTTAACAGGAAATGGTGATAACGAATAAAAATATCTTGTTTAGATCTTTTTATAAAAGATACATTAAGGATTTTTCACTTGTAATTATATTCCTTCTTGTTTTTGTTATTTTATTTTAATCCTAAAAGAACTCGACACTTTTTAAGCAATTTATTTTTTCATTAAAAAAACCCTTGTTGTATTTGTATTCCTCTGTCATTATTGATTCTAAGTTTTGAAAATTCAAGTTTGATGAAATTGTCATTTTTAAGCTCTGTTATGAATAATTAAATTCTTAGTTAACAATTTTATTTTAATTTCCATTGTAAGTGGGTGACTGTTAAATAATTCTGTATCGAGTTTTAAAATGCAGCAATAGATGTTAAATCACTAGATTTTATCGTTAGACGTTTCTATTACTGCTCATGTGTTTTGTTTGCATAAACGAATACAAACCGGGAAACCCTTTTCGTTACGATTTGAAAAAAAAAGCGTTCAGAATTAAAGAGAGCTGGATCAATAGTTATTTCCCATGCTCCATTGAACTGATAGAGAGTCTAATAACCCCGCGGACTCATAATAAGTAGTTCCTGGCGGGATAATAGCAATCCGTGAAATTATTTCTGCGTTAAAAATAGAACAAACCTGCCAATTTTCATTATTATTATCATCAAACTTTCAAAACAAGAAATATTAATACATCATAATAAAAACAACCAGTTTGCAGAAACTAATAATTGCAATTTTAATAATTGTATTATAACTTTTGTTTTGCTCTCCTTCTTATGAATTCTCGATGGGGCGTATACAAATATTTACTTAAACCCCACCCACTTCAGAGACATATAAGCAGGATTCATGAATATTAACTTTGTGTGTTTTATGTGAATTATCATTAAAAATAAACAAATCTATTTAGCTTTGGCAGAACCTACCATAGATTATGGATTCCAGCGACTGATGAAACTAGTACCAAGACATCCTGGGGACCCGGAAAGACTCCCTAAGGTAGGACTAACTAACCATAACAAAAAGTGTCTTTAAAACTTGTTCTTATTCTATTTTACAGATATTATAAATTATTATATTTCAATGCTTGTTAATATTTTCAATGCATGAAAGTTCAGAATGTCAAGCATCTTTTACCGTGATTATTATGGAATTTGTCACCTGGCAGGTGCTCCACCCCCCGATAACCCCCCGATAACCTGTTACCTACACCTGTAACTGTAGCACTCACACGCATTCTCCGTCCTATAGATTGACCGTGTTAGGCATCCAGTTTTGGGTTCGGTTTCACTTTGGTGGTGGTGATTTCATGCTATCGTGAGATGAGAAAAAAGATGAGGGGATCCGCTACAAATACTTAATGCAAAAATTTTTAAAAATATATTTTATAGCTTTATGTAAAATATCATAGTTGCATCTAAAACATTTTTCATAGCCATGATTTAGTTTCTTAGAGAAGAAATAAATATTTAAGTTTGGTAAACTTTTTGATGAATTGCCGCAGTATTGGTACTGATTTACATGGATTTTTTAACCATTCATCGCCCGAAGTAAAAAGTCATGAAGAATAAGATATTGTTATCTATATTTAGCAAATATTGTTCCTTTGTTTATTGAGATTATTTCCATCCATTCTTCTGACTGTAGGACATACATTGTTGCCCTTTGTAAATTGTTGATTTGTTGATTTATATATATATTTTTATATGATTATATATATATAAATATTAATTAACTTTATTTAGCGGTATAGTTCTGAAATATGAAATATTGCCACTGATGTATACTAATTATAGTAACTTTAATCCTTGTTGATATTGTCCTGAAGTAAAAGATATTGTTACTTATATATATTAACTACTATATTTATTTCTAGGAGATCGTCCTAAAGCGAGCAGCAGACCTGGCCGAGGCCCTGTACAGCATGCCCCGGAACCCCAACCAACTGTCCCTCCCCCCGCCCCGCTCCCCCGCGATGACCAACGGCTCCCCCATGTCTAGTTTTAACCCCCCGTATTCCGGACAACTGGCGGTCAGCATTCAGGATACCAGTGGTCAGTGGGAAGAAGGTAGGTCAAGTCAGTGGTTTAAGACAAACCAAACAAAAATAACCAGTGTCTCAAAGTAAAAAAAAAATAACCAAACAAACTCAGCAAAATGCCTCAATTAGTCCACGTAAAACTGCAAATTCGAAAACATTCAGAAACTTTCAAGCAGGGTGGTAGCTTGTTTCATAATAGTTCAAGCTTTAAAACTTTTAACACATTAACGGAGTTGACACACTTGCTTATTCTCTCATTATGTGTGTTGAGTGAACATTGAATTTTATTTAGAATAAGTCTTTTCACACACAGTCAACTATTTGCTGTTGTCCATTGTAGGGTATACAAGGGGACAAGGGTCCAGCCTATCCCCTAGGGGCTACGGTTCCAATGGATCCACGCCTCACAGTAACGGAAGCGGATACAGCTCGGCAGCCATGAACGGGTACCACGCCCCCACGGGAGGTTTGGGCAACATGGGTAAATAAAATCTGTATCTATCCTAAAATAATGTTATTCATAAATTATTATTTATTTCCTGACAATCTTCACAATTTCAAAAGACCAACGTTAAGTGAAATATTTTAATCTTGCAGGTATGAGTAGCCTTGTAACCTCGCCATTTTCCAGTGTGAATCCTTTTGCGCTTCCAACGTGTAATGGACAGACATATGGTAGCTCTATCATATCGCCAGCGAAATGAAAATCAAACCCGTAAACTTTCTGTTGTCGTTGATTAATACGAGAATGGCGAGACCCTGTAGTGCCACAGTGGATTTAAACAGAACAAAGGGACCCAAATGACACAGACCGCTGCGCCTTATGTTCATTTGCTCACGTGACTTTGAAATTACGACATCCCTCCTAGTTTTCGGTACTTACCGGAAGTTAATATGGTGTAAATAGCAGAACAAGTGATGTCTGTAGACCAAAATCTCAAATTCATTTTAGAAATCTCAAATCATCGTATTGCATGAATCTCATGACATTTCATGATCGTTAAAATGACACTTCCGCATAATATTATGCCATTTCGAGATTGTCAGTTATCATAAAACAGTTTATACTAGTCATAACATAAGTAGCCTTGATAATTTCGCAATAAAAATACTCAATGTACATAGATTATTGAATGGCTCGAGCTCAGTAATATTCGATGTACTCGGACTCGATGTCTTAGAACTGTTTTACAGTCGATGTACTCGGACTCGATGTCTTAGAACTGTTTTACAGTCGATGTACTCGGACTCGATGTCTTAGAACTGTTTTACTGTCGATGTTAAAGTTTAGTTTGTTTTTGTTTAAGATTGAATGTGTGCGAGAACATGGTGTTCAATTTCTAATATAAAAATATATAACAAATGTTATTTCTATTGCAGCTTAATTTTGTATTGTATTCGCGTTATGGTCAGAATATAAAACAAACGGATGTTTAGATATATAGATGTCTGTACTGGTAGATTAGAGATTTATGTCAACTATATAATTATTTTAAAATGTGTTAAATAAATTTACTCGTACCTTTCTCAGATTGAAATTCTAAATCGACTTTAATGGGTTAGAATTGTAAAGTTTATGTTTTATTGATTACTTTAAACAGCTCGAGGGCTACATTTTATGGTTCACACATCATCCGGGCATTTTTTTTTATGATATGCCCGTGGTGTATCATTCAGGATTCTATAGAAGGATGGGTCTTCCTATTTCTTACCACTATTGAAGGATTAAATTTCTTTCAAATACTGTTATGCTGATGTTTTCTAAGAAACATTATCCCACCTTGTTTTGTTTTGCAATATGTTATTTTAATTTATTATGAGTATTAATTTTTAATTTAAGCATTGTTATTTATTTAAGTCTAGTCAATACACCAAAGTCCGGCATTCATTAACATGACTCTAGTCCTATTTTAATTATTTTTTGTGCCAATGCATTTCAATGTACTTTTTTAGCGCTGTCTCAATGTTTACAAAAACCAGACTATCTATTGTACCGTTGCTTTTTTGTAGCAAGAGGATAAATACTCTTTATATTATAACATTGTACTCACATAGATGGCAGTGCGGCATTTCTATGACGTCATTTCCTATCAGCCAGACTGCAGTAAGATCAGGCGTATATATGCTAAGTATTATGTTCGAGTTTTTGTTATTTTTATACTTCTCTTTATCTGTTGTCTCTATACATATACTTTTTAACATGTGAATCTCACATAAAAGAATCAACAATAAAAGTCTATTACAAATTTTATCTTTCTTGTTGAATTCGGAAAACTCAACGACCCACACAGTTTAGTTCTCAGCTTGATAAGCTGTTTAGTAAAAAAAATATATAATAGAGTTGATATCCTAGCTTTCTGCTGTGTCGTAAACAAACAATTTATTTAGGATCTAAAAATAAATAATCAACGATATAGGCCTACTAATATACCAAGAAGGACTACGTATATGTACATGTATGGTTGAAACATCAAAGTTGTTACACTGCTAATAGTGTAAAATAACCCCGTGTACAGCTCGTAGTATCTTATGATCCGTAAAAAAAAAAAAGCGCTTTGATTGAGATTTTGGAGCTAAATTAAACACGATCTATATATAAATGATCTATCTATTATAATTATTACTTACTACAAGTATTTGACAATCAAGATTTTAATTTGGTTAATCAAAATTCCAGATCCGACCATGTACATATAACTATAGAAGATTTGTGATTTTCTAATTTCTAGCTATTTACTGGAAGCGAAAGTCCATATAAAAATACAATATAAAACTAATTATTATAATATTTGTTTTAATGAAAGTATTTAAAAATGGTAAATTTTCTACTATTGCCCAAAAAATAAAATCTTAATAAAAATTATTTTTACAAATAACAATACTATAAGATAAAAACAATAAAAGTGTAAGCTGCAGGTCTGTAGCTCCCGGTCTGAAAAAAATCGGATGGGCGACCTGGTAGCTACTGTTCCCTACCTGTAAAAAAAAGTTGCAATTTACGGCGCACAAAAAATTGCGCTAGTTTCGGACTGATTAGGACTGACCGGGAGCTGCTACAGACCTGCAGCTACAAAAATGTTGTAACTAAGGATTTGAATTTGAACGTAGATGCCTGATATAATTAGAGCGAACGAAAATTTGAGCGAACGGACTCTGGGCGAACGGACTCAGGCGAACAGGTAGATAGGGCGAACGAACCCGATAAAGTGAGCAAGTAATTATTACAGATATTCTTTGAGTGATTTGATTTTTGATCACGATGTTGCATATATATGTGTGCCCAAATTGTCAATGTGAATAGATTTGAGTCACATGTTCAGGGCTTTGTTAATTATGAGGTCAACCTACCTATACTATAGAGACAAGTACACAAGATTTTGCACTTTTTAGATAAAAAAAAACCCATTTGAACGCACGACTGTTTCCATTTCTTTCCTGGGTGTGAATGATTACAATGTAATTATCATTTACGACAACTTGAAACCTTATTGCCCTCATACAGAAATGAGGGCAACATACCCTGCTATATTAATCGAGCTAATGCATAATTACAGTGTAAGGAAGTAAAAAGTGAAATTGAAATTAAAATACCTCAATGTGAAAATTGATGAGGCAATAATATGTAGGAAATCTTTTAACTTTATTCTTTTGAAAATTATGGTGGTTTTTTTTTTACTTTTAGAGGATTCATTCTTTGATTTTTGTAGTGAAATATACATCATAGTGAGTGTATATATTGATAAATATACAAATTAATAATATAAGGTCTTGACGACATCTTGTTTCGTTTGCTCATGCTACATGTATATGCCACAGTGCAGTATTTACATTCCCCTGCGCTTGAGTGATAGTAAGCGGAAGGGAAACTCAATAAATGCTGTCATTATACCTTAATATGATTGTTCTATATAACTTGTCATCCAAAGGAATGAAAAAGCCGATATGAGCATACGATATAGACAAATATGATTACATAAAAAATAATCATTTTAATTCTCTTTATATACTTATTAACAAAACTAATTTTCAGTATCTATGATTCGAATTTATGAAAGAAAAGAGAGACAATAACATGGAAAGTCAAACAATCTCGAAGTCTTTATAAAAGTGCTGTATAAAGGTCGAAAAACGATTAGAAATCGACGTATTTTGTATAATTATCAATTGTTCGGTATAATAATTTTAAAGTTTAAAAAAATCACGATATGCCTACAATAATCGCATTATTGTGACGTATGTCAAAACTAGTCTTTGGTAGCACCAATAACCTTGGCATTCTCAATAATTGATCAAATGCTTTATCCATGCTCGGCGGTGTCATGGACAATATAATTCCAATCTTTCAAGTATTGACAGAGCTTGATTAAATAAAATTGATCGACTCACGCTCTTGAAGTGAGTGCAGAAGTACACTTAGTAGTGAGTAATGCACGATCTGACGATTTGTGAAGTCAAGATGGGTGACGGGGCGCAAAGGGTTTGTGAAAGTTTGGAGTGGGGCGCGGAAAAGAAAGTTTTATTACATTATACATGTACAAAATGGTAACGCCTTGCTTTAGATCCATATGAATCGAATAAGAGAAACAAAGAATTTAACAAAATTGTCAATAATTCAAGTACTAGTAATTAAAGTGCTTGTTTATTGTAAATTGATGCTTTAAATCATGATTGGGGATTTTTTCAAATGTTTATAATTATAACGGCAAACAACTGTAAACCTACTTTATTCGCCATAGGCGTCGGAAATGGGGGGCTAGGGCGGACCACCCCCCACTCACACTTTTTTTTTGCAAAGTAAGGCATAACCATACCGATAATTTTTTTTTTTGCTTGTCAAGATTTCTGATAAGGTCCTGCCCCCTTTCAATTTGCTCCAACAACTTGTGCGCGAATGCTTAATGTCGCAAAATTTCGGAGATAAACTGGTTCGTAGCGACTAATTTTCGCGTTAAAACCTTTTTTTACACCGTGGTGTTATTTAACCCATTACACCCCTGCGAATGTTATTGTCATTTAAATTTATACCACGTGGTTTCATTTGACCCTTTCAGTTTCGCAGTAAAAATCGTGCCTCGTGCTTATAGTCTATTTCCTAGAATCTAGGTACTTGTAATCAAATATAAAATCTAGACGTTTATTGATTTTTAAACTTTATCATCATTAATTGGTGGATATTTTATAAAAATATTTTATAAAAATAAATATGACAATAGAAAATATAGTTTTTTTCTGCTTTTGCAACAATTAACATGCTTAGTAGCGACCCCCGTAAGGACTAATTTTCGATCCACGCCTGGCCTAGTAATAGCATCAATAGTGAAACAGACAATACTATTTTATGCAAAATGTTAATTGAAAATGGCTCGATATACTAAGTTTTTATACAAAACAGACATCCATTCTTTTTTTTAAAAGCACGGTATAGCATACAAAAAGCATAAAACATGGCTATGATTTTATCAAGCAACCCAATGTTTACATTTTCAACCACGTGTAGTGAGGTTGAACACGAACGATAACTCTTTTCTGAATATCATCGTTTAGTTTAAATAACCGCTAGTTGATGAAATAAGACCTATATCTTAATGGATTTTCATGTTTCAACATAAATCGAATTAGGATGTGACATGAACAACGGCCAGTACTTGCGTATTTTGAGATTATTATCCGAACACTTCTACTTCCGCTCGAAATTTCACAGGAAACTGAACAAATCTCGGGGAAGTCTCGTGAACTTTCATTCGAACACCTCTGGATTTATTACATACTTAGCAACGATAAAGAAAACATGCCGAACACATTCGCAGGGGTGCATTAGGCAAGGACTAATATTCGCGACAAGGAGGCTATCGCGAAGCTCGCGAAATTTACCGCTCGCGAATAAAAGTTAGTTTACAGTACAGAGTTTGATTTAGTAACTGGTATATGACTGCCAGATGGCCATTGAACGGTTTAAAATCTATTTACTAGCGATTTCATTTTTCATTTGAATTTTTATATTTTTGTGTATATTTTAGGGGAGGGAGATGCTTTGGAATTATTTTATATTATATTATACCCATATCTCTCCTTTGGAATAATCTATAAAACTGACCCTTATAAGAAAAAAAAAACCCGACAATCGAAAGCATAAATTTACGGGCATTTACCCGACAATATGGTACCATGGCTTTGTTGCTTAGTCAACCAAAATTTTCATAACCTATTTGTGACATGTCGTGTTTCACTCTGTAAATAAAAGGCTTATTTTGATTTCCTGTACTCCTGCGTTGTTCCTAATATACCTGGGGTGAAATAGCGACCAACGCGCGGGGTGTTTACAAATTGAAGCTTAAGTGTTTGACACACCTCAGATAACCATTGCAAATTTGAATTATCTTCCGAGGACGAGGAATAATATAAGGTCAGACGCAATCTTCCATTATTCTCTACTCTTTTTCCCCCGCAATGTGTAATTTTTCCATTACGTAATTTCATGATTATATTTCATGTTATATAATCTGATATTAATTTATTTGGATACATTTTTTCATTGAAAAGGATATTCTATATGGCTTTCATTTTGCATGCTATAATAAGGAAAATTAAAAATATTTTAACTTTTAAAGTAGCCTGGTAATGTATCCTGAATTTTTGGGCACAAACAGATTTAAACGCAAATTAGTAAGGGATAATCTTTCATGGAAAATAATCTAAAACGAGGAATTAACGTCTCGTGTGTTCTTAAAACTCTAAATCAGTGAAACTTTACAACATGACAACTTTAAAATTTTGTATTTATTGCCACCCGGTTCAAAAATTAAAACATGACACTTTTATTTTCATTAGTAAACAAAAGATTTCTGTTGAAATATTATGACTGGAGTGTAATTAAAAAGAAATAAAAAATGATAGTTCAGAACCCCTTTAACCACCCCAGGGACCTGGTCCCCCATTCTCTATGAACTTATTTTGCATCATCTAAACCTCCAGGACCTGATGATATTTCTCCACAGATACTTAAAAATATTATCCCTTCCATTATTAGACCCCTAACAAAATTGTTCAATGCATCATTAACTAGTAAACAACTCCCACATGTATGGAAGGTTTCTAATATCACACCAGTTTATAAAAACAAAGGTAACCCTGCAGAGCCAGGAAACTATAGACCAATTGCTTTAACTAGTATTTTATGTAAAATTATGGAAAAAATTATCTTTAAATATCTCTACAACTATATGTTAGAGCATAACCTTTTATCTAAAAACCAATCAGGATTCCAACCCGGAGATTCTACTGTGAATCAACTTTTAGAAATATATAATACTATTATTAGCAATCTAGACCAAGGAAAAGATGTTAGATTTATTTTTTGTGATATTTCAAAAGCATTTGATAAGGTCTGGCATAAGGGACTAATATATAAACTAAAACAAAATGGTATCTATGGGAACATATTAGATTGGATTGAAAATTATCTTACTGACCGCGAACAAAAAGTATTGCTAGAAGGATATTTTCTACTAAACAAAGTCTATATAAATGCTGGTGTTCCCCAGGGTTCTGTACTTGGTCCATTTCTTTTTTTGGTATATATTAATGATATCACTTTTAATCTAGAAAATCAAATTCGGTTATTTGCGGATGATACTTCTCTTTTTGTAATTGTAGACTCTGATACAATAGGACCTGCTATATCTTTAACAAATGATCTCGAAAAAATAAAAAATGGTCAACACAATGGCTGGTGGAGTTTAATCCTAACAAAACTGTAAATGTTAACTTCACTCGATCAGATAAATCACACCCAGATATCTCCTTTGGTCATACAATAAATTATATAGATTGTAAGAAAAATCACTGTTATCTGGGACTAATTCTCCAATCAAATGCTTGTTGGTCTGAACACATTACAAAGATTTTTGATAAAGCATGTCAACGTTTAAATATTCTTCGTACTCTTAAATATAAATTAAACAGGGAGTCTAATTAAAATTTACATTTCTTTTATTCGACCTATTTTAGAATATGGTGATGTAGTATGGGATAATTGTACACAGGAACAGAGCAATCTATTAGAAAGTGTACAAATAGAGACTGGGCGCATCATCACAGGACTAAGGCGCACTTCCTCAAGACAAAACTTATATAAAGAATTAGGGTGGCAAGCGTTAAGTGATAGAAGAAAGAAACACAAAGCTACACTCATGTATAAAATACTTAATAATTATACACCCAAATATTTGTATGATATGGTTGAACAGTGTCTCCCAGTCTCACATAATTATTCATTACGTAATAATAATTTGTTTCACATTCCAATTACCAGAACTGTTGCATATTATAATAGTTTTTTACCGTCAACAGTTAAATTATGGAACACTTTGCCAAACAGTTTAAAATCTGTAACAAGTATAGCTAAATTTAAGCAAGGCTTGCAAAACAATAATCTCGTAGACAAAACAAAATCTAAATTATACAACCATGGACAAAGAAATTTAAATATACTCCACTGCCAGATAAGAAATTTTTCAAGTAACCTTAATGCAGATTTGTATAATCATAATTTAGTTGAATCATCAAAATGCTTAAGATGTGGGTACTCCTATGAAGATTCGTTTCATTTTTTCTTTCATTGTCAATGTTATAATCCTCAGAGAAACTCTCTGTTTAGATACATGAATGATCATGACATACCAAAAGATATTAATATTGTACTACATGGTTATGATTGTCTGTCTCTCTCAGAAAATATGTCATTTTTTGACCAAGTTCACAAATTTATAAAAAACAGTAAAAGATTTTAGAATGTAAATTAACAATGAGTAACACTGTGCTAAATGTACTTTACATATACTAATTATTGAGCCTATTATATTACAATTCCTATATATGTATATATATATTTCTATTTTCTCTTGTTTTTTCTTTCTATCATTATCTTGTTATTTAAATAAATCCTTTATTACTATAATCTTTATAAGTCAGTAAAATGTCCATGTAAAACTTGAGAAGTATACACTTAGTATTATAAATATTTATACCTTGATCACAAATGGAGAGAACTAATATAGGCTATTTTTGCCTGCTGTTCAATCCGTGTTCATTTATATACTTATATGTATATTTTTGAATAAAATATTTCTTAAACTAAACTATTAAAAAGAACCTTATCGGCGGAACCGGAATTATAAAGTAAAACCATGAAGAAATATCAGCTGTAATTTTATTTATACTTTTATTGCTGCAAAATCTGTTATTCTGAGTATTCTGAATATAATGTAAACCTTTTTAAAAATAAAAATACAACAAATCTTTTACGATCTGGGCATTCGAACCAGTGAAGAATTATAGTCAATTATTTTTTACATTACCAAATGACAGAAATGTACTTATAATACCTAATAACTTATTGTATACACAATATAAAACAGTATAGATCAATCAATAATAATGATTTCAGGGGGGGGGGTCCTAAATTGTTATTGATCTAAGAAAGACAACTAGTTCTTGCAGGCGATTAAATATCTATGACATACGTAAAACCAAAACGTCGACATTCATTTAAATACAAGAATCTTGTTCAATTAAGAAATGAACTCAATGTCTACCCAAGTTATACGAGTATAACCTTGGTTGGGGCAGTTTACGCTTTATAATCCGCAAAGCGGATTATAAAAAAGCGAAAATTGCTCCAACCCAGGTTATACGAGTATGACTTGGGTATATATTGAGTTCATCTCTTATAATTTAATTTTCTGTGATTTACTGTACAAATTGAGTACGTTTTACTTTTTAAAATGATATTAATCTGTTCAAAATTCAAACATAACGTCAAGCGGATTAGTACGTTTTTGACGTTGGTGCATTGTGACGTGCAAACAAGGTTATACACATATAATTTAATTCTGGTTATAACGTGGCAATTGATTGGATATAAAAATTCAGTTAAATTTGTATAACCTGGTTTGCACATCACAAGACACGTCACAATGCACCAACGTCAAAAACGTACTAATCCGCTTGACGTTACGTTTGAATTTTGAGCAGATCAATGTCATTTTTAAAAGTCAAACGCACTCAATTTGTACAGAAAGTTACAGAAAGGAATGAACTCATTGTCTACACAAGTTATACTCGTATAACCTGAGTTGGAGCAATTTACGCTTTTTTATAATCCGCTTCGCGGATTATTAAATGTAAACTGCCCCAACCCAGGTTATACTCTTATAACTTGGGTAGACATTGAGTTCATTGCTAAGTGTACCAAATTTTTCATTCCAATCAAATGCCGCTTTACAACCAGAATTAAATAATATAAAAATATACATTTGCTATACCGTAGGATGAACAGGACCTATATCTCGCCAACGCTGTCAGCCCTTAACACAACCGGTAAAGAAGAATAATGACCCCCCATAGAATAATGATTACCCCCCCCCCAACTGTAGAATAATTGGATTTTTTTTTTAAGAAAAAAGACCCAGGGGTCATTTTTCTTCATGTCAAACATGAAGAGAAATGACCCCCATAGTAAAATGACCCCCGCCGTAAACAAGAATAGATATTCTTATAGGTTGCCCCATATCCAATTTATTTGACTTTTAAATTACTTGAATTTTACTCTGCTCAGCTAATTTAAAAGTTAATATCTCCGAACTTGTCAAGAAATCGCTGAATATAGTTGTTCATATCCGTAGCAAACACACTTTCATTATTAACAGTTATGTTTCTTCTCTTGTCGACATATGGCGAAAAAAACTAGCGTAGAAAACTAGAAATCTGCTGAACTGTTTTTTGTAACTTTACCATTAATGATATTTAACAACATTTTTTTAGCTTTATTATTTGAAAACGATATTTGATTTATAAAATTTATGCACATCTGGCTGAACTATATTTTGTCGCGACTTAACATTTGCATCCGCATCAAACACCCCAGTGATCAGAAATCTGCGCAGGTGTTGCACAGCTATTAAAAAAAGGAAACACAATCATACACATTGAATAATTTTAAAAACATTCTCTCTCAGAGGAGATTGTGTGGTAATTAACCAACGATAATCTTGAAAATAATATAATCGTTGTAATACTACAAGACATATTCATTGGGGAAAAATGTCAATCGTGAAAAAGACCAAGAGGTAGGTAGCGTAGGATTGTTAATACTTCTTACTTACATTTCTTATGAAAAAGAATTTTTAAAATCATGTTACGTTAATATTGTTTTTTCTACTTATTACATATACATCCTAAACATTTGTTGTAAAGTTGGTTTTTTAGCTGATCATGAATAAAACTATATTTTTTGAGCAATTATGCGAAGAGTATCTGACCATAGTAATATATCTTTAATAGATAAACATCACTGATAGAATATTATAAATTTATTGCATGATGGTGAGGGAGATATGAAGATTTATTCCCCCAGGAAAATCATATTTCCCGAGGGCAACGCCCGAACGACAGGGGATTATATAGAATACATCGGGTTTTTCAACTCTTGTAAAACAAATACATAGTAAATGTTTATCGGTTTCTTTCTATGTTAGTTTTCTGATACAAAAAGGGTTTTTTTTTTTTAGAATAGAACCAATAAGATAACGCGTTATATAGAATTATTATAATGAGGTATAATAAATTAAAAAGTAAAAAAACAAAACAACATTTAAATGTAGTTCTCATTATATATTTTATTCTTTAGGTAAACAAAGTTTCAATATAAATTTTATGTAAAAGAAAATACAGTGCATCTGTGATCACCATGTAGGAACGGACTGAAGTAAAGTGTTTTACCTTACACAGAGTTTTAAAGAAGACTAGATGGTCAACAAATTAACTATCAGATCTGCCTTAAACTTACATTTTAGCTAATGTTTTGAGAGCGAACAATGTGATCCTTCACTTGAGTTCTTTAGACTTTTTGAAATCGTAAGTCAGTTCGAGTATGATACTTATTAAGCTCACAGCTATCGTACAGTGGTCTAAAATCAATCAAATGTTTCTTAATCTAATCATAAGCACAAAATCAGCATAAAGAACAAGCAATTGTTAATACATCCTTTCGGATCACAATTCTTAAGTGACTAATAAACGAAGTCCATTGTTAAAAGTTAATTACAATGAAGAGTCTTGCATCCGTTAATCGTTTCTCAACGTCCAATCACCATCGAGAGTTTTACTCTTCCTGGTCATTCCACGAATTCAAACTATGTCGGTTGTTCTTTTCAGTCAATGACCTGATGAACTTTAATATTGTTCACTATTATCTTTCATTATATACTTATCTCATATCGAGTGCACAAGCTAATGACTTATTAACATAAAGCAGAATACAATCATAAAATGATATTTCATATGTATGGTTATCTGGTTACATACGCCCCCCGCCTGGTGACACACTGGTCAGAACATCTATGTTAAGAAGTAGAATGAAGTGACCAATTTCCTATACCAGCTTGGGACACAATAATAGTCTGTTACCAAAATTGTATACTTCACACATTACTAGACATAATTGTTTGGTATTTCATACAAAAAGTCAATAATAATCAATATACTTTCAACAACAATAATTAATCAATATAAAATAATCAAAATCAAATATAATCCCGATTAAATGCGACCAGGATTGTCTAATGGTCAAAGTTCCACGCACGTAAAATATAATGTTCAGTTTTGAATGTCAGTTAAAGCATAAGCCTTGCCATATTTATAATAAAACACATAAGCATACATAATAAGCTTACACTTAAGTTATCAGTTTTCACCATAGCATCCAGTTCGAATAAATCGAAATGATAATCAGGATAACGTTTGGAGTCGAAGAATTCCATTCGCAGTTCACCACATTTGATTTCAAAATACAATAATACAATAACTTTATAATTATTTTAAAAACATTTTACATTATTCACAATTTCTGAAATATTTTTGATTAGCACTTCAACGGCACTTCCTGCGCGGACGGCGAGGTAGCTCCTCGTGGAACATCGACTGCGTTCCTCTATTTCTTAGATATCAACGCGATTTCTGCAAGATATTCCCGTGCCAAGTTTCGGGCTGGTCCATAGCGTTCGGGCCTCGGAGGTCCTATTCTCTCCGGTCAACTGGTGTGCTAATTCCTCAGTTATCAATTTCATAGCGTGAGCGTCTGCAAATGATCGTCGTGGTTTTCCATGTCGGCGAGGTTTCTTTGCAGTTGTAGCGTCCTCTACTAGGGATTTTATTTCAATTGTCTCTTTGGAATTTTGTTGATCAGGAGTCACATCAGAAAAAACGTCTCTGCCATAACTTTCCTCATCCCTGTCACCACCCCTTTTTCGACAACCTGACCAGCAACCACGGCACATATATCCTACCTTTTTATAGTTTTACGTTTCATAATACAAATTCCAAATATAATTATTACTACCAAAAATCAAAAATACATAAAACCAAAGACTTCCCACCCAAGGTGATGATTCCATAGGTTGTAGATCATTGTTTATTGGCAATTCCGCCATTAGTGTGTCCATAGGTAAAATTTTAATATCTTTTAATATATCAGGGATCTTAATGCGTTCTATCTCAGGAAATTTTATGTTAAGTGGATCCCAAAGTGTATATGTATTTATTTCACCAATAAAATTCCGGAAGGAGTCAGACATATTAAATTGACTTTCTCGATTGTAGTAGGGAGGAAAGTAGTAATGAACCATGAAAACGGGAACAACCTTGTCTGAAACTTAAGATGTTATTCTTTACCCAGTAATTTTAAATTTCTTACAACTACTCGGTTTCACGGTTTCTTTATTTAGTTGCGGGTTCCGATATTTTAAATATGTATAATCTCCCTGACTCCACCTTTAGAAATTTCGAGGTGCTAGTCCGCGTTTACTAGTCAGCGGTATTTCATTATCAGTTCAATTGTCAAAGGGGTCACACTATGATTTTATAAGCGTGCAATATATACAAGCATATTTATTATACCCGCACTTTCTAAAGAAAGTTCGGGTATATTGTTGTTATCCTGTTCCGTCCGTCCGTCTGTCACGTTTTACTTTCTCAAACTGCTCTTACATCATATAAACAAGCAAACTGAACTCTTGGAGTTTGATTTGGGGTATCATGTTGTTTTGTAAAAAGGTTTCAAATATTCTCTGGTAGGCCTGGGGGTCAAATAATTGGTAAAAAATGACGTTTTTTCACAAAAAACTTTCTTCCTCGAACTCCTCCTACATTTTCAACAATAGACAAATCATGTTTTGGGGTATCCTATAGATCCGCAATAAGGTTTCGGAAATTTCAATTTTGCCCTGGGGGTCATTTGGTGGCTGAAAAATGACGATTTTGTGGTTTTTTTTTTACAAAAAATCTGATTAAAAAAACGTCAACATTTTTTGCAGTAGCCAAACGATCTTCTATGAAGTGTTCTCAGGTTTCAGAATTTTTTTTTAATACAAGGATCAGTGGGCAACAAAAAACGACGTTTTTTTTTGCAAAAAAGTATGGTTCCCATAACTCCTCTTACAACTTTTGGAGTAGCTATGTCATCTCTTGGGATATGATTGGGGCTGTCCTATAGATTAGCAATAAGGTTTTAAAAATTTTAATTTCATCCAGAAAGTCAAATAGTAGCAGAAAATTGACGTTTATCACTCCTAAACAAAACTTAGATCCCAGAACTCCTCTTATGATTTAATGAATAGACACATCATATCTTGGGATATGATAGAGGCTGTCCTAAAGATGTGCAGTAATGTTTTAAAAATTTAAATTTCATCTAGGGAGTCAAATAATAGCAGAAAATTGACGTTTATCATTCCTAAAAAATCCTAGATCCCAGAACTCCTCTTATTATTTAATGAATAGATACATCATATCTTGAGATATGATAGAGCCGTAAATCTGGAAATTTTTACCGTAGATAAATTTTTAGCAAATTTGCGCGTGCTCTGCATTCGCAAATTTTTTTTCCCTAAAAATTAATCAACAATAAAAAAAAATAAATAAAAATTTTGCCGAAGGCTGGTCTCTACTCCTTACTATATGAACAGGTGTCCGTAAGTAGTAGACATTAAAAAAAAAAACCCTGTTTATATAGCCAGGTAATTACCCCCTAGCTATAACCAGCGTGTGGATAAGGGCTTTACTCAAAATCGGTGTCTACGATTGACTGGCAGCCTCATGTCTATCTTAAGTGTACATGTATTTATATACTGATGACACTGCATGCATGCATGATTTATTCATACATGTGATATGTACCGGCGTTACGCAGAATGTAGCGGGTTTTTTTTTACCCCATTCACAGTGTACCGGCGGGACACCAAAATTCACGGAATTTGAAATTTGTACAGTATTTTGAATTTCTCGATGAATGCCGCCATTTTCCTCTCATTCTCGCTCGCTCGACACAGGAAAACATAACCTGTGTTTGACACGTGACCCTCCGATACTTGTGAAATGTACACAAACCGTCGCATATGAAGGTGTGAACTGCTAATTGGGATAATTATCTCGCTATAAATCCGTATCAAGATACCCCTTTAGGTAGTTTTGCTGCATTTGCTGCTGTTATTGTATATATCTGAATTTGAACAAGATGTAAATTGCAGACATCAACTCTCACGTGATACTATATGAAGTTGGTAAACAAATACGATTCTCGAGAAAATTAGTGGTAAGTTGTATGTAGTTGTACCATCCAAGGCTTTGACACATAACCCGTTCACACGGCGTCCTACGACTGTCGTTACACCGGAGCATGACGTAAGAGTGTAGGGTTTACATTCTCCTGTAACGCCGAGTTGATCTATCAAATAAGGGGACATCAACGTCCGGTTGCTCTGGTCATCGATAGTTGCATAAACACGGGTAACCTTCACAGGATTTGATGGACAAAACACGTCCACTAAAAGGATCTTCCCGCATGAACGACTCCCAAGTTTTCCTTCTACACACTCCCCGCCATTGCTGAAGGCCGTTTTCATTGTTGAGATTGGTGTGGGGGATTCGGGTTTTGAAGGACGACGATCAATGTGCATCGCTGTGACATGATAAGAATTACCACAAATATCACATTTAATGTTCGCTGTACAATTTTTGGACACATGACTTTGTGAGGCACAACACCGGAAACATAATTTCTTGTCGCGTAAAATGTTTTGACGCTCACGTAGTGATTTTCTTTTGAAGCCACGACATTCGTTCAGTGAATGTCCAGCATTGTGTATTGGACAACGTGTTGACGGAGTTGATGATACAATTTCAACTTTACGAGAAGTGACTGCACTAGTAGTTCTAGGTTTGCTGTATGCCATGTTTGTGTTTGTGGACTGTTGACATACAAGTCCAGGATCATTACGGATTTCACACATTTCACGGATGAAATCGACAAAAAAGGAAAATGGAGGGAATGCTACGTCATTCCGTTTTTTATATCCAGCAGCTTGAGAGGTCCACTTGTCTTGTAGAGATGAGGGTAGTTTGGCAACTATTGGTAGTACTCCAGTAGATGAATTGAAGTAGCTCAAACAAATTTCGTATTTTGGATTAGTCATCGCCGATTCAATTTCTGTGAGTATGTCCACGAGATCGTACAATTTGGTGTGATCTTTATTTGTGAGGGTTGGGAAAAAGTGTAGTTTCTGCTTAAGAGCATGTTCCACCATCTCAGGTCTCCCATATTTGTCGTTCAGTCTATCCCAAATACGTTTTACACCTAGACTAGGATTGTGGGTGTTTGCGGAGCGAAGTGTACGTGCAAACTTTGACGACTCTGGACCCAACCATTTTACAAGTAAATCCATTTCCTCAAACTCTGTGACACCAAGTTCTAGTATAACACTCCGGAATGAAGAACTCCAAGAATTGAAATTTTCTGGATGATCATCAAAATTGGTGAATCTTGTGAGTAGAAAATCCTTGCGTAGAAAAAACTTTGAAAAGTCGGCCATTGTCGAAGTGTTGTCAGCCCGTTGTGGTACTAGATTTGGAGCAGTAATCATATGAGGCAATGAATTTGTTGTAACACAAACTTGACGCATTGAATTTGATGGAACGAACACTTGAGACGCTGCATTCAATGGAGCACTCCGTTGATCAACTGAATTTGGAACACACACCCGAGGCACTGAATTCGAAGGAACACTCACTTGAGACACTGAATTTAAAGGAGCACATCCTTGAATCACTGAATTTTGAGAAGCACAGACTTGAGGCACTGAAATCGAGGTGGTACAAACTGGATTCATTGAATTAGAAGGATCACAAAATTGATGCATTTGATGAATTGAAATTGGAGGAACACAACCTTGATTGACTGCATTTAGGTATCCCGGAAGTCGGTCATCCGCCTCTGGATTTTGTACACTGATTGGTGGATTCGGTTCAAAATATGGTCGATTTTGTTGATTGTTGCCATCCTCGGTATTTAATGGGTTTTGATCGTGATTGAGGATAAATGCACTCGTCATCTGTTCCCTTGAGTAGATTGGAAGATCAATATTTTCTTCTTCTGTGAAGTCTGCTTCTGCTGAGATGATTTCTTTCTCCTGTCTAATAATACTAATTTTCGTTTCGATATCAGTTTTTTGTTTTAAAAGCTCACCTTCTTTCTTGATCAGTTCTAGTTTTGCTCTTTCAGCTTGCGCTTTAGCTCTTTGAAAACTTGATACATGAGACGATACATGACTTAGTGTTTCCAGGAGTTCGAATTTGGTTTCTTTCAACTCATCACTTGTTCTTTTTACAATTGAAAAACATTTGTTCATTGAAACATCTAATTCTGTTAACAAGTTGATTGCCTCCTCTGTATTTTGAGACAGTAGATATTTCTTATAGTCTTCACTAGAGATACAGAATTCTTTGAATTTCACAGATAATAAACGCTCTACTTCTCTAATCTTTTTGAAGTCCTTCGGGCATGTTCCAGATGTTACAAGAGCATCCTCTACTTCCGCCCAGGTTTCATCGGTTTTGTTTTTTAGCTTTTCACACTGTTCGTTGAACATGACAAGGCCTTTGGGTGTGAGCTTCCGTATCCGTTTATCCGTAGCAGACATGCCAAACGAATCCACTATTTTTTACTATTCTGCCTGGTGCAGACAGATAGATAACCATGCACAACACGTTTAACAAAAGTCACACGGTTCCATATTTTATTGTGTGGTACACGTTGCAGTCGTGCAAAAGATTGGTAAAAACTACAACAAATAGAATTAACAATTTACAAAATAGGAAAATGTAGAACCTTTACTTTATACCATAGAAAAAATATGTAAATTATTCAAAGACCATAATGGCGTGCCATACTTTTAAGAATGTTTTATCTGTATAATAAATTTCCATCTGTAATTATACTTCAAAAATACGATTCAATACTGACAAATTAAAGCAATTACTACTATAAAAAAGACTTACATAGTGGTTTGAGGCACGCATCTAACAGGATGGAAGAAGATTGACAAAGTGTGACCGCACTGGTCAGTAAGGCTGACAGGAAGTGAGTGCTTGACCAGACCTAAATAGTTAACTTGTACCAAAGATGTTTATATTAAACTCAGAGTAGTTAGCTTGTACAAAAAATACTTCTTATGAATTTTAGAATTGAACTATAGACAACACACTCGAACTCCTCCTACATTTTCAACAATAGACAAATCATGTTTTGGGGTATCCTATAGATCCGCAATAAGGTTTCGGAAATTTCAATTTTGCCCTGGGGGTCATTTGGTGGCTGAAAAATGACGATTTTGTGGGTTTTTTTTTACAAAAAATCTGATTAAAAAAACGTCAACATTTTTTGCAGTAGCCAAATGATCTTCTATGAAGTGTTATCAGGTTTCAGAATTTTTTTTTAATACAAGGATCAGTGGGCAACAAAAAACGACGTTTTTTTTTGCAAAAAAGTATGGTTCCCATAACTCCTCTTACAACTTTTGGAGTAGCTATGTCATCTCTTGGGATATGATTGGGGCTGTCCTATAGATTAGCAATAAGGTTTTAAAAATTTTAATTTCATCCAGAAAGTCAAATAGTAGCAGAAAATTGACGTTTATCACTCCTAAACAAAACTTAGATCCCAGAACTCCTCTTATGATTTAATGAATAGACACATCATATCTTGGGATATGATAGAGGCTGTCCTAAAGATGTGCAGTAATGTTTTAAAAATTTAAATTTCATCTAGGGAGTCAAATAATAGCAGAAAATTGACGTTTATCATTCCTAAAAAATCCTAGATCCCAGAACTCCTCTTATTATTTAATGAATAGATACATCATATCTTGAGATATGATAGAGCCGTAAATCTGGAAATTTTTACCGTAGATAAATTTTTAGCAAATTTGCGCGTGCTCTGCATTCGCAAATTTTTTTTCCCTAAAAATTAATCAACAATAAAAAAAAATAAATAAAAATTTTGCCGAAGGCTGGTCTCTACTCCTTACTATATGAACAGGTGTCCGTAAGTAGTAGACATTAAAAAAAAAAACCCTGTTTATATAGCCAGGTAATTACCCCCTAGCTATAACCAGCGTGTGGATAAGGGCTTTACTCAAAATCGGTGTCTACGATTGACTGGCAGCCTCATGTCTATCTTAAGTGTACATGTATTTATATACTGATGACACTGCATGCATGCATGATTTATTCATACATGTGATATGTACCGGCGTTACGCAGAATGTAGCGGGTTTTTTTTTACCCCATTCACAGTGTACCGGCGGGACACCAAAATTCACGGAATTTGAAATTTGTACAGTATTTTGAATTTCTCGATGAATGCCGCCATTTTCCTCTCATTCTCGCTCGCTCGACACAGGAAAACATAACCTGTGTTTGACACGTGACCCTCCGATACTTGTGAAATGTACACAAACCGTCGCATATGAAGGTGTGAACTGCTAATTGGGATAATTATCTCGCTATAAATCCGTATCAAGATACCCCTTTAGGTAGTTTTGCTGCATTTGCTGCTGTTATTGTATATATCTGAATTTGAACAAGATGTAAATTGCAGACATCAACTCTCACGTGATACTATATGAAGTTGGTAAACAAATACGATTCTCGAGAAAATTAGAGGTGGCGGTAATATACGATATCCGAAGGTTAGCTAACATTGTGCATGTCAATATGTGTGACATTTAATATTTGAATGCTTTTTATTTTTAGCGCCGATGACAATTCGCAAAAATTTAAAACGTAAAAATTAATCTATAGCTTTATGACTCGGATTCGCAAAAATTAATCGACGTAAAAATTTCCAGATTTACGGTAGTAGCATGAAATTAATGCATAAAATGACATTTATCCCATGTGCGGATCTAGAAGGGTGTCAGGGGTCCAGACCCCCCCCCCCTTCAAAATTCAAACTTCTTTAAATTACATTTAATTTATAAAATTGCCAAAAAAATGCTTCGGAACCCCCCCCCGGCAAACTCAAATAACTGTTACCCCCCACCCCTTCACATGGAAAAATTTTCTGGATCCACACATGTACGTAATATCCCTCCTTAGACCTTAGATAAAACGACGTTTTTTTTTCTCTTAAAATAAAAAAAAATCTTGCATTTATTTTGCTTAAAATTAAAAAAAAACAACTTACATTTACATTTTTCTTAATTGTCGAATGATCTATTAAAAAATGTTTTTCTTAAAAAAAATCACATTACACCTTGCATAATTGACAAATGATCAGAAGTCTTATTTTCTGCCTAATATTCAAGTTAAAATTAATAACAATAAATGATTAAAATTAAATGTGTTTATCCTCCACAGCCCCTATCAGATTCAGAGTCTTCTTTAATACATTCTAACATGTGTACTGTAAGTAGCAAAGTTTTAATCATTTCTTGATTGGTATTTTTCTCTAGATGCACATTAAGATTTAGGAAATTGCTTTTTAATTTTTATCAATAAGATAAACAAAATGTTATATGTATTCGGGGCAATTGTAATCCTAAACAAAGCAGGGTCATCATTAGGCTAGGAATTACCCACATGGATCAAACACTATACATATGAATAAGATAAAATACTTTATTATATCCAGTTCTGGAAAGTCAGGGTGTCTCCAAGGGGACATAACAATTTGATGCGCACAAAGAGCAAAAATAAATATGTTTTAGGGATGGGGGATCTCAAAAGTTAAAAATTATCAAAGTACCGGTATATCATCATTTCTTATTTCAGAGGGGTGGGGGTGGTTTAAAGACAACTCCTGGGGGTCATGTACTTACGCCATTTGATGCATCATACATGTAATGATATTAGAAACAAGAATATAGTTGGTTTAGTGGTGGGGATCTCAAAAGTTTTCAAGATATTTGGTATTTTCCTGTTTCATTGAGTCAGAACAATCCCATAGGGTCATGGCCTACATTTTATTTGATGCATCATAATACATTAAGAAAAAAGACCCTTTCCTCCCTATTAAATAGAACTCATATAGACATGATAAGTCTCTACACTTATTTAAATGTAATACACATATTTTATACAAAATGTCACAGGGTCAATATGGGGTCAATTAACTTAATATTTTAAGTCTGACAAATGAAAAAAATAACTTTTGCAATTAAAATGACAGAAACTGTACAAATGCAATAGGATAGGTAACAATGATGAGCTTATTTAGATATTAAAAAAAAAAAAAGATGATTGATACAGTATGCTGGCAAAGGGAAATAACTTATTTAGAAAGTGAAAGTAATACTTATGTATACCGGAGTCTCATAATATTGTGCGAGTACTACATGTATTATGCTTACCTATATTGGTCAACATCATAATGATAATCCAATTAGAGCACAATATGAATCCACTAATTAGGTGATCATCACAAAAGAAACGTTTATGCATGTTAATATTAATCCTATTCTACACATGGAAACACATACCGTTATGTACACCACGTGAAACCCATCTAACCGAAGAGCTGGGTAAAACTAGTACCCGGTAATGCGACCTGTAGACCTGTGTTGTGTACGTAACTTCGGACAAAGATCATTTTCTTGTAACATACATGTATTTTCATCATTTTATTTTTTTAAAACCCCTTGTACTGTTTTATTAGGTAAAACAATATGTAAAGCACACATTTCAGCTTTAAGGTGGTACAGGACACCTGCATATTGTAATGAACTCCCTATTGCAGAAAGAAGCAAACAATAACGTATAAATATAATATTCCCCCCCCCCAAAAAAAAATGTTACCTAACAGTGAAGTGCAATGGGTTAGAGCGTTAACTACGTGTCTGTAGAGAGTTCAAATTCTGCTGGGGCTTTTCTATTTTTTACTTCAGATTCCAAAATTTTAAAAACTTATCTTTTTTTGCTAAATACATGTATTGTAAAAATTTAAAATTATAAAACGTCACTGTAAAAGAATTTTGATTATAATGCACTTTACGGTCCGAGGTGTATTTTTTGGTAATTTTACTACATGTATTAATATAAATGATTTTCTCAAAAGTGGGAGGGTCTGGACCCCCCCCCCCCACTCCAATCCCTTCTCTAAATCCGTGCACACGATGATGGTGGCACATAGAAGCAAATCTATATTAAGCCGGCAACCGCCGAAGGAAGGGGGCATAATTTAATTTTGTTTGTAATAATTATATAGACCATACTTTCTATGAAATGAAATGATTTTTGATTAACTGAAAATTCACATGCAAACAGTTCAACCACAAATTGTACATAAAGGGCCGCTCATGTGTATTATCATCGTCGGAACCCACGGGTTTTCTATCCATTACACAGTAGTGTAACGGGTAGAAAACCTGTGGGTTCCGAAGATGGTTTATTATGTGCACGTGGCCTTCGTTTTTACTAAAACTGGTCAAAAAACACTGTTATTTAGGGGCAAACACTTGGTGCGGGTATTACTGTCTAATAACAGCATCTAGTTATTATTTACATTCATAACACATTAAACAATTGCTTTAAGGTGGATCTCTACACCAAATAAGTGTAGGAGATTTTTGTTGCATGCATTTGATACTAATACTAGGCACAATATTTAACAATAATAGACATCAAAATACAATATTCTATTTTCTAGAGAATTTAAAAATATCAGTCTGGTTCCAGATAACCCCTAATTTATCAAATTTTTAAACATTTCTGTTTTAAAATTCTTATTAAAGTGAAATGTTATTAAGTTTAGAAATGAAAAACAAAATAATCATGAATGAAGTTTGATTTTTTTTTTTGGAATCCACATAAATATGAAACTAAGATATGAAATTGTTTTAAGGCAAACTGCTGGACAAAATACCACAAAAATCTGAAAATATAAACAATATTCGTTGGTTAATGGGATGAAGAAAAGAAATTGAATGAAATTGAAGAATTAAAGGAAATACTGAATTACTGCAAAAATCTTGGTATCAAAGATTATGTTAAAGAGTTGTCTTTCTTTATTTTACCTGTTCTCAAATATCTTGGAACCAATTTTTTAATTAATAAAAATCACGAAGAAAAATTAAAAAAGGAACAAGTATAAGCTAAATATGTAGATATAAGATTGTAGTAGTGCTTATGATAATGTTTGAAGCTGAAAAATTATATTCTTGATAAATGCATTATATATATAACTCTTTAAAACAAAATGTTAATACTTAAATTGCCTTTCACTTTTTTAATATACAATAGTAATTTTAAACAACAACCATACGCATATTAATGTCTTATATTAGATGTCTATAGTGATTCACATGTATGTGTGGAAATGAGAAACATGCTCATTTTCAGAATTCTGTCGTTCCCTCATTTGGCTTGCAAATCCGGGCTTCCACTGCCATTGCTACCTAGCTGTATCTATTTTAATCAAAATACATTAGTTTAATGTCAAAGTTTCATTGCAAGTCTTTTACTGGAAATGTTTTACATTTGGGAAGTTAGCATCAATTCAAGAGACCGTACTACGGTACTTTAGTTTTATATTCATCATACATATATAGTTTAAGTAAAAATATTATATCTGCTTACCTATATCGATAATCCGCCACATATGTTTGATCGTCTGTTGCAGATGACATGACAAAAATGTATTGTCAAAAGCAGCAGAGCAGGGAAACAATATATTATTTAGATTCCACGTTCTCCGTACAAAACAGCTGATAATCAATGTTAGTTGAAAGCTTTTACAAGAAGAAAATTGACATATTTTCTAAGCGTTTTGGTGATTTTATTCGTATCTCATCTCCCTCGTTAGAAGAGTTCAATTAACTAGCTATTTTGTACCACGACATAATGTTATCAATCCGGAACAAAATGGCGTTTCGAACGGATGTCAGACATGTTGTGACGATGTAGCCTTCCATCTTAATCACATCGGCCATTATAGCAAGACAGTTTTCTACATTCTAGATTATTACGCGGTTTGGGGATTGGTTTACGGGTAAAGCCTAGACCTACTTTAGAATTTTTTCCACAAATTTCCATATCCTCGTCTAAGGGTACCGGTACAGCTGGGGTATCTTAGGGTATCTCATAGTTTTGATAATTGAATTTACTTTGTTCTGACTCAGTGTCGCAGTTGTTATTTAAAAGTTTTATATTTTGCGTATTTATATTTGGCGCGCATTGCCAATCGAGCGTGTATGAGAGGTGAATGAGTGAATGTATGAATAAGTTTTGGTTAGTCACGTGAGGAATTTGTTTACAGGTGTATGTTGACTACGTGTTTATTCTTTACTACTACATGTATATTAAAGCTGACCAATAGAAATTTACAACTAAGTTCATTAATATGCATGACTTTACTAACTCACTATAAGTAGCGAAAATCCCGCCAATTCCCAAACCCCACGACTTTTACCTTCATGGTAGACACAGTGAAGTGTACCTGTGTGCAAGATATGTCATATATTTTGTAAATCATAGTTCTGGATACCTGGTAAGCTTCCGTTTACCTTGTAATTGTAATATCTATTTATATTAATTGTAAATTACTTTTAATTCATTTATTCAAATATTCTAAATTACCGTGCGATGTTGCGTATGAATTGTGTAACTGTTTGTGAGTGTGAGTGTGTTTGTATTTATAGGTTTATTTATTTATAATATAATCCTCGAAATAAAGAACCAGTGTACGTAGCTGAAATCATACCAGGGATTCAGCGTTGTTTTATTACAAGACCCTGTGACAATGGCGCCCACGTTGGGATTCTCATCCGGTTCCGACTCTACAGTCTGCTCCTGCTCGTCCTTACACTGTTGACCATCAATGATCTCTTTAGCTCTTATGAATCTCTGAAGTTCGAATAACGGTATATCTTCTTCGTCTGAAAAATTTTCTTTCACACTTTGTTTAAACTGTGTCTTTTTAACGGCTCTGGCTGCATCTCATCATCTTCCGAAGACAATTCCTCTTCTGGTTGTACCACATAATTAGTTTTTCTCAGGGTCCTTCCACCATCTTCAGTATCTTGTAAGAGGGGCCATTGCGAATTATTTGCAAGTCTAATTTGCCGTGCATGGCACTTGGTAATGGATCCAGTTAATTGATCCTTCACCACAAAACTGACTGGTCCAATTCGGTAATAAGGGAGCAACCTTTTATCTTGTCTATTTTGTCTCTTGTTGTTCTTGAGGTAGACTGAGTCTCCTACTTGAAAATCTTCATCTTTGATCTTCTTATCAGCATGTGCTATCTGTTTTTTCTCGACTTCTTTCATATTGCGATGTACTAGAATAATTGCATTGTGTTGTTCTTGAAGGGCGATCTTATGTTGACCTTCTCCTGCATATATTCGACGAGTTTTAAGTAAAGTATTAAGAGGTAATACAACGTCTCTATTGTACATTTACACAATAAAATGCTTTCTTTGGTGATTCATGCGGGAGATGAAGGTGGCGACATTGCAGAAAAATACATACCCGCATTAGCGGGTAATGTAAATTTTTTCTGCAATGATCGCTACCTTCATAACCCGCATGAATCACCAAAGAAAGCATTTAATTGGTTATATTTACATCTCTCTTTTAACTAATTAATAAATTGATTATAAGTAAGTTAAAAGTAAGTAAAATACACTAAATTACTGTTAATAAACATAAGTACGTTAGCTAAAAGAAACAGACAAATCGTCTCCTGTGAGATTTTAAGTCTGACAACATGATTATTTCGTGCAGTTCGTGATTTTTCTTAGGTCGCTATAGGTTTCGATTAATCGATAAACAGGGCGTATAGATTTTAGTCCTGTCAGTTTCAGCCGCTGTAAATTTCGACCAATCGATAAACGGGGTGTGTAGACTTCAGTCTGGCTGTTTCTATAGAGCAAGTTTCCGTAAGAAATAGAGGGAATCATACTCAGTAGATGTAAATGTAAGATAGTATGGGGAATACTTTGAGGATTTATTCGGCTGAAATCGAATGGCTTCCAATGTCTGGTTAAATATGAATATCCCATGTTTGAGCGTTGTCTGTTATCTTCTTAGCCATTACGTCATGGAGAGTGCGATGGAATCTCTCCACTTTGCCGTTGCCTTGAGGACTGTAGTAAGATGTTGTGATGTGGTTAGTGTTTAGTTCTCTCAAGGTTTCTTCCACCTTCTTATTCACATTCTCTGTTCCATGTCTGTGAGAATTTGAAGAGGACAGGCATATCTTGCGTATATTTCTTCCAATATAAGGTGCACTTTATTGTCAGCTGACTTATCAGGAACGGGGAAAGCTTCCGACCATCCAGAGTAAATGTCAATGAAAGAATCTATAAACTTGTTTCCTGACAATGAAGTTTGATATGGTGCTGACAAATCAAGTACTACCTTAGCAGTAGGGGAAAACCGAGGGTTTTGGACCAGTCTCCTCCCATATAGTTACTATGGAGTATTCTCATGGTATCCTCCCAAGATTCGAGGATACCCATGACGTCATCAGATGATCTAATAAACCGAGGTTTCTGGACCAGTGTCCTCCCAGAGAGTTACTATGGAGTATCCTCATGGTATCCTCTCAAGGTGTGAGGATACCCATGACGTCATCAGATGATCTAATGAAGTCAATTGATTAATTATTAAATATCAATTAATTAATTAATATTGATTTTTATTTTTTATTTTTATAAATTCCGATGCAAAGTGTCATTTAATTAGTAATTATTAATTACAAACTAAAAATCTGATGTGAATCAAACGCAGTCGAGTCTAACACTGATTCAATTCAAGACGCTGTCAAGCGAAACACACAGGCGAATGGAATTGTGTTGTTATGATTGATTACACCAATTCTATTTATAGATTACAGGTAAACTTGTCACGACAAGCATAATAGACAAGATTAAATTGGTTTAAAAATCATTAATGTGACGCCATTTTGATTTTTTTAAACGTAATTTTTGATAATTTCATATATCAGACTGTCTTGCTGGATATGTATATTAAAATTGAACTACATGTAAAGATCGAGAATCATCACAAGTGGATTGTATCTCTGAATAGCATAGACGAAACTTAACGTCATATCGTTTTAAAAAGTGACATTATCACAATGAATAAATGAATAATAACAAAATTGAACAGACACGCATTTCATAAATTTGATATGGCACACCAGTTTAAAGTTAATCCAAACTATAAGATATAAAGTTTTATTCATAATTTATTCATAATTCATAATTGTCCTTGAAATTTATTAAATGTGTGCTACACAAATGAAAACATCAGGCACACACTTATCCATGACCTACATGTAGTGAATCGAGAGACTCCAAGCGAGAGACCTGAAAAAAGCGTCTTATCTCGATAGCGGGTGTAACAATTTTTGGGGATTCATTTTTTTACCTATCCAATCAGATTAAAGAGATTTTACAGTCACTCGGAAAGGTATAAAAAGACCGATGATAATCAAATTCATCACTTTGTGGTGGACCAGACGGTTAGGTAAGTTACTCTTCTCTTCTTAAAATAGACTAACAGATAATTTAAATTAATTTAATCAAAGTTTAACGGAAAATTAAAGGATGTAAATCATTTAGCAAAGGGAAATGCAAAGATGAAAATTATATAGCATAGGTATACAAACATGTATTTATTACAAGTTTATTTTATTTCAATAATCCTTTTTTTTTTTTTTTTTTTCTTTTTTTTTAGGAGAAACGGCTTTAAAAAGGGTTTCAACTGAAGAGAGCAAAGGAATTAGTCATTATTCTAAGTATAAAAATTAATTATGAATACAAACAATTAAGACATGATTAAACATAAAAAATTTAATTTTGAAATCTGAGACCTTGCTGCACATGAACACTGTGTAACGAAAAAAGGGCGGTGTTTCTAGCTAACAACGGACTGGAGAGCGTTAACGTAACATGTCCCCGTCATTATCGGGAAGACCTGTCCGACTTAAGTTCATGTGAGCCTACTTCGGTGGGCGGAGCTCCGTCCCTGGTGACATGGATGTTGATGGCTGTGCAACGGTTTTAAAATTGTGGTTTCTTAATCAGATTTCAGTGAAATTTAAATAAATTTTAATCTGTACCCCTAATGTAAAAATCTTGATATTTACTTAGATGTATTATCTGTGACCTTGCTGCACATGAACACTGTGTAACGATATAGGGCGGTGTTACTAGCTCACAACGGACAGGATAGCGTTAACGTAACATGTTCCCGTCATTATCGGGAAGATCTGTCCGACTTAAATTCATGTGAGCCTACTTCGGTGGGTGGAGCTCCATCCCTGGTGACATGGATGTTGATGGCTGTGCAACGGTTTTAAAATTATGGTTTCTTAATCAGATTTCAGTGAAATTTAAATAAATTTTAATCTGTACCCTTAATGTAAAAATCTTGATATTTACTTAGATGTATTGTCTGAGATCTTGCTGCACATGAACACTGTTTAACGATATAGGGCGGTGTTACTAGCTCACAACGGACAGGAGAGCGTTAACGTAACATGTCCCCGTCATTATCGGGAAGATCTGTCCGACTTCAGTTCATGTGAGCCTACTTCGGTGGGCGGAGCTTCGTCCCTGGTGACAGGAATGTTGATGGCCGTGCAATGGTTTTGAAACTATAAAGTTTCTTAATCAGACACCGCTTTCCTGATTTTATTTTGACAAAACATAAATCAAATTGTATTATAATTGATAATATTATTATTAATTTGATTATTTACAGAACAGAAAACCATTGTCTACAATGAAATCATTCATCTGTAATGTGTGTGGGGCACCCTTTACCCAATCATCAAATATCAAATATGTATCGCCACTTAAGGTCAGCTCATAGAAATTCTGAGCACAAATGCACTACATGTGGGATGCAATTTAAAAGAAATGATAACTTCAAATGCCACATGAGAACACAACATCTAAGGGCACATGTTGCAAATTCTGGTGCTGAGAATCAACACTCTACAGTAGACGAAAAAGACATTAAAATGTCAACAGAACCACAAGAGAACAATCAAATTGGAGGTGGCCCTACTACCAATGAAACTAGCGACAGTATCACAGAAGATGAGGCAATAAATGGAAATTTCAAGGTTTACAATTTCCCTGCTTGGAATAAGACGAAATTCGAGCCTCTTCAATTCTTACGTTTTAACTATGACAAAATTAAGAAAATTCTGAGAGTTGTCCTGTTGAAAAGACAAAGTGTTAAATTAAAGCACACGGCGGGTGTGACCGGTCAGCAGAGGATGCTCACTCCTCCATGGCACCTGATCCTACCTCTATCTTGGAGGTCCGGGTTGCTCTGCCTTGAATTTGTATTTCGTTTTATGGATTTTTGAGATGGTTGACGGTTTGTTATTGTCATTTTTTCATGGTATTTAGCAATGCAAGTCCGCTTCAAAAAAGAAAAGAAAGATCAGACAGAAACGGTGGAACCTCATTTTCACGGGCGTTGTCACATTGCCTTAAAAGTTGATGATATGGAACAAAGCCTACAAGATAGCAGAAGATGCTCCTCTATGGCACCTGATCCTACGCAGCGATGTTAAGGCGTCCCGATGCTAAAATACGGCTGGAAAACGATATTATTTGAATCATCGCAAAAATACTTTGACCGGGAGTATTTCTTAAAATCTATGTTACATTTATTGACAACGATGTTAAACATTATATTTGATGCATTTTTGTGACGTCATATGTACTTTGTAATCACGTGACGGGCGAATCCTAATATTGCAAATGATCTATTTAAATCGCATTGGCGCAGGTGATTAATGACATTAAATCATAAATATTTTGAAGAAAAATCCTTTGTTTTGTCATATACTTTGAAGTTCTTGCTTGGGCTTGAAATAGATATTTTGTTTATGGAAGATATTGTTGAAACATTCTACAAAATAATCAAAATAATGCACATTTTTACTAATCAAAAGCGATTTACAAAAAATTGGGGTAAATTCGTTGGTTTCCCAAGCACGATTCACATGGGTACTTATATTCTCCACCAATTTTACTTAAAATATTCTAAAATTGTGTTGATCTTTCACCTGCGCCAGGCTGGTTATTACATGCATTAAAATTTCTTCATTCAGTTGTTTAAAGGTAGCAGGGAGAGTCTCCCAAACAATAGTTTATAAATAGTCTTTTACTTAAAACAAAGCTTTAAAACTGCCGATTATTTGATATTGGTTTTTAATATGAATGAATTCTGTTCGTCTAGCATTAACGGGAGCATCTATGTAAAGGAAACATGCGGTTTTATACTGGTTTGATATAATTCACTTTTAACGTTAATATACATTCCCTAAGAACTATCGACAGGAATGCAGATCGTGACGTCAAAGTTAATTATGACGTCATATCGTATGAAGTACAGACAAGGGATTTTCTACACATCGCTGTAAAATCAATCGGGAAGCCTTAACATGTCCGCGTACCTCTATCTTGGAGGTCCGTGTTGCTCTGCTTTGAATTTGTATTTCGTTTTATGGGTTTTTAAGATGGTTGACGGTTATTTATTGTCATTTTTTCAGCAAAAAGATTATGACTTCATTTCTTGAGTATCAGAGACAGGGCAGCAACTGGACATTAGATAAAATTATAGGATTGACCTTAAATGTCACCAAGTACAAACCTTTACGAGGATCAAGTTTTATTCCACTGCCAATCAGATTGAGAGTCAAAAAAGCCATTGTAAATGTACAAAATACAGATCAAAAATGCTTTCAATGGGCTATCTTATCTGCTCTACATCCAGCAGCACACCATTTTCAAAGAATTTTAAATTACGTTCCATATGCTGATGAATTAGACTTTACTGAAATAGAATTTTCAGTGCAGATGAAAGACATTTTAAAGTTTGAAATCCAGAATGTCATATCTGTAAATGTCTTTGGTTATGAAAAAGGAAAAATGTATCCCAATCATTTGACAAAACAGCGATTCGAGCGTCACGTTGATCTTGTTATTACAAGCGGACAACGATCACATTACTGCTGGATTAAAAGTTTAATAGACTTCTATCAGACCAAAATAACCATCGCAACCAATATTTCTACTGCTGCTATTGTTTACATGGCTTTACAAAAGCGAAACTGTTGGAAAAACATCGACCCTACTGCAGAGTGCATGGAGCTCATGGAACAGAAACGCCCTTAGAACAAAATAAATGACTTAGCTATTCCGACGTTTCGAAGAAACAGAAAGTAAGTTTTGTGATATATGCAGATTTTGAGTGCATATCCTACAAAATTTCAGCATGCCAACCCAACGTTTTTAAGCCAAGCAAAACTAAACTAGCAAAACACATTCCTTCGGGGTTTACATATAAGATTGTTGGGCCAGATGACTTACAAAAGATCACGTGACATACCGAAGAGAGAATGTTGCTGAAACGTTTGTTGATTACATGGTGCAATTAGACGAAAGGCTGATTAAAAAGCTTCGGGATCCTTTGCCTCTTGAAATGTCAGTAGACGATGAAAACTTATTTCAAGCTGCTGAAAAATGCCATATATGTATGCAAGAATCGGGTGCAGATCGTGTTCGCGACCACTGTCATGTAACTGGAAAGTTCCGAGGTGCTGCACATAATACATGCAACCTTAATCTGAAACAACGGGAATTCATACCTGTATTTTTTCACAATTAAGAGGATACGACTCCCACATAATCATGCAAGCCATTGGAAAAATGAAAAACAAAACGCTGAGCTGCATTCCATAGAACCATGAAAAGTACATATCCTTTTCAATGGGAAAACTGGATTTCATTGATTCCTTTTAATTTCTGTCAACATCTCTAAAAAACTTGTGAAAAACCTTTCAAAGGAAGGTGAAGAGAAGATTATCACTATATTCAAAAGTGGCATCCAGGACAAATTAAAGAAAAATGAATTTACTCATGCGGAAAGGGGTGTACCCTTACGAGTACATGGATAGTATGGAAAAATTTAGAGAACAACGTCTTCCAGAGAGATCAGGTTTTTATAGTAGTATTGATGGTCAGAATTTTTCAGAAGCTGACTATTATCACGCACATGCTTTATGGAAAACATTTGAGATGTCCAACTTAGGAGACAACCATGATCTATATATGGAAACTGACGTCATTCTGTTGGCCGATGTCTTTGAAAACTTTAGAAATCTTTGTCTTCGTATTTATGAACTAGACCCAGCTCACTTTTACACTGCCCCTGGACTGGCATGGCAAGCGGCTCTAAAAATGACAGACGTTCATTTAGAACTTTTTACAGACCCTGACATGCATCTATTCATTGAAAGGGGTCTGAGGGGAGGTATTTCTATGATATCGCAAAGATACGCCAAGGCTAACAATCCATATGTAGAAGATTACATTCATAGCCAACCAAACAATTACCTTATGTATTTAGATGCAAACAACTTATATGGTTAGTCGATGAGTCAAGCTCTTCCAACACACGGATTCCGATGGATTTCCAGAGAAGAATAGATTCTCTTGATATTCAACGGATCAATGAAGAGAACAAGGAAGGCAACATTTTATCAGTGAATCTTGAATATCCAGCAGAATTAGATGACCTTCACAGTGATTATCCGTTAGCATCAGAACCATTTGAAGTAAAACCAAATATGCTATCATCCTACGAGACAGAATAACTCAAAGAGCTAAATCTTCTAGAAACATTTACTCGAAAATTAGTTCCAAATCTCTACAACAAAACTGATTATGTTATTCACTATAGGAATTTGCAGCTATACTTGTCACTCGGTATGAAGATCACTTAAGTTCATCAAGTGCTTGCTTTTCACCAGGAGCCATAGTTGAAAAAGTACCTTGACTTTAATACAAACATGCGAAAAGCAGCCAAGAATGACTTTAAAAAAGGCTTCTACAAATTAATGAATAACAGTGTGCTTGGAAAGACTATGGAAAATCTTAGAAAAAGCGTAGATATTCAGCTTATTTTCCATACAGCATGTGCGTGAGAAAAGGCTTCTTTAAGTGACCACAAAACCAGGGTTTAAATCGTTTAAGATATTTAATAAAGATCTGGCATCGGTGGAACTTAAAAAACAGAACCTTGTCTTGAATCGTCCTATATACGTGGGCTTTTCCATCTTAGAAATGTCAAAGGTATTGATGTACGATTTCCACTACAAACATGTCAAATCCACATATGGTGGAAATGCAGAGTTACTGTTCACGGACACAGATTCTTTATGTTACAATATTTTTACAAACGATTTGTACAAGGATCTGGAGAAAGTAAAGCACCATATTGATTTCAGCGATTATCCAAGCGATCATTTTCTATATGATAACACCAACAAAAAGGTCTTGGGGAAAATGAAAGATGAAACCATGTCAGAGCCTATGACAGAATTTGTAGGTTTGAGACCCAAAATGTATAGTTTTACCTACGGACCAAATAAAAAACGCACAGCTAAAGGTGATTAGATCGAAATTACGCCAAGCATCGTACAAAGAATGTTTATGTCGAAGAAAATCTCACAGGGAAACCATGATTACATTTCCATCGGAAAAACATCAGATACACACTATTGCTTTAAATAAGACAACTCTTTCCCCCTTTGATGATAAACGTTATATACTGAACGATGAAATTCACACATTAGCTCATGGACATTGGAGAATTTCCCGATATACCACAAGTTTTAATCAACAAGGATATACCATGTTAAACCAGCAGCAGCAGCAAGAGTTATACAACACCTTAAACCGTCAACTGCAAGAAGAGGCTCCTTTACAGTGTAACACAACAAAAGAAAAATGAAGCTTCAGAATACCAAGAAACACATCCTCAGCAGCAGCAGCAGCAGATTTTTCAATTTAAGCATCCATTTACTTCAAACATATCGGGACCAACCTCATGTGGTAAAATGTATATTGTTAAATTACTATTACAGAACTGTTTAACCAAAATTGCTCCCCCACCAGAACGAATTATTTGGCTTTATAAACGATGGCAACCTTTTTATGACGTCATAAAGGACACGGTTTCCCCCAGCGTGGAATTCATTCGAGGAATATAAATGGATTTGGAAGAAGATTCTTTTTTAAATCCTCAAACAAGGAATGTGCTAATTTTGGATGATATGATGTCAACCGCTTCAAAGGATATCCGGATCAATGATTTTTTTTACGGAAGGGAGCCATCACAGAAACCTTTCAGTCATCGCTATTAACCAGAACTTGTTCTATAATAAAGATCCAACCCAAAGACGAAATTGTCAATGTCTTGTTCTGTTTAAAAATCCAATAGACAAACAACAAGTGATGATATTGGCTCGACCGATGTATCCTGACAATTCCCAGCATTTGATAGGCATTTCAAAGAAGCAACAGAAAAACCCTTTAGATGTCTTTTAATTGATTTAAAGCCAACAACGCCCGAATCAATGCGCATGCGCACAGAAATTTTCTCAGACATGCCTATAAAAGAACACAAACCAGAGGCAACAAGTCAGTTGCAAATATCTTCTGAAGAAGAAAGGACGCTTTAAATAGCTCTGGCTAAGTAACAAGTAAAACTTTTGAATCCACTAATTCATTGTTGGGTCCTAAGATGGTATCTTGTGATGATTGTGGGCTTGTTTTTGATAGTACACATGACCTCCCACGACATATCAAGAGATGGTGCCCAGAGAACGATAATCGCAAACGACAACTTTCTCTGGATGATTATGAGGAACCACCAAAAAAAAAGCGGCATATATTTCAGTCAGATGATTACGAAATGGACAATCAAGAAGATTCTCCTAGTGCGTCAACGGAAGAAGACTACTTCAAAAGAATGAAACGGAGATCAAAGGTGAATAATGAGGATACATGGTCCGAAAAGGATAAAAAAATATCGAAAAAAAGGATTGTCTAAAAAAGAAGCAGATAAAAAGGCAAATAAGAAAATGGAGGAGACCAATTTTATCTCATTTTTGAACCTTTATGGAAGAATTATTCTGGACATGTTTGACTTGAAAGGTGGACAGATCCACGAGAAAGTAATGAATAATGTTGAAAAGTTCCTTAAAAAGGGATATGAAAACTTACCAGCTGTTCGTATGGCTATCAGAAAGTACAAACATCTGCTTGAGGAAATGATGTATATATCAGACGGTGAAGAAACAGATGATGAGGAAACAAATGAAGATGATGATAAAAATGATGAGATTGATTCTGAGGACGAAATCGAGGACGAAAACGGTGAATAAATTGTCCTCTATAAATTCATGTAATACAGACCTGTTCATTCAGTTTACCGCAGGAGATTAATGAGGAAACATGTCATGGGAGGACTATTTAGAAGAACTTTATTACAATCCAGAAATTGCTGGAAGTTGTTCAGGACCAGACAAATTTTTCCGATATGTGAGAAAAGATGGTAAATATGTTATTGGTAAATATAAAATCAGAAAATGGTTGCAAAAACAAGAAGCCTACAGCTTACAAAAAACCGTAATGAAACCATTTCCACGAAACTAAATAATGGTGACTGTATAGATGACCAATGGTCTGCAGATCTTATGGATATGGTCAAGTTTGCAAAATACAACAAAGGATACAAGTATGTACTGGTCGTCATTGATGTCCATCAAAATACTTGTGGATGCGGTCATTGAAAGACAAGAAAGGAATTTCCGTTGCCAAAGTTTTTCAGAAAATTTTCCTTGAAGGTAGAGTGCCCAAAAGAATACGAACTGATAAAGGACAGGAATTTCAAACCAGAGAAGTTCAAAACGTTTTAAATGATTATAAAATACTACATCTCTATGCTCAGAATGAAACTAAAGCTGCAATCGCTGAGCGTGTCATTAAAACTAGGAAAACGAGAATTTATCGTTTTATGACTTACCAACAGACGTATGAATACACGGACAAACTTCAAACATTTGTCAAAAGCTACAACAACACATATCACAGAACGACTGGCATGGCGCCTAAAAGTGTAAACAATGGAAATGAAATAGCTGTATGATGGAAAATGTACTGGACAAGGGATCATACAGTTTTTAACCATATAAAGACTGTAAGAAAACCATTTAGATTCAAACTTGGTGATCGGGTTCGACTTACTCATATTAGGAATCCATTTTCTCGAGAATATGATGAAAGATGGATGGGTGAGATATTCATCATTTCTTAGAGGATTTTACGTGGTGGTTTACCTGTCTATCGAGTTCAGGATTTTGACAGAGATGAAATCAAAGGAACTTTCTATCAATCAGAACTCCAAAAAGTTGATGTAAAAGACAATGACCTCTGGAAGGAATTTTGTTAAATGGCTTCATTATCCAAAGAAATTCAGTTCTTGGATTAATGCATCTGATGTATCTAACATATGATTAGATGAGTGTTCTACCCTGAAAAGGTCTAACTTTAGATTCCATCATATCAAAAAGCGTACATAAACACAGATTGCATGATTAGGATATGATAGATAGTAGACGACTCTTATAGTGTAAATAGTTTTATTGTACATTATTGATTAGGGTATATGTCATTGTAAAATGGACTTGGGGTGGCTGTCCGACCCAAGCTTCATTGTTGTAACGGGGAAAATAAAAATATAATTTAAAATAAATGTTTTCTGTTGTTCTGTCTAAGCTTATTTATAACGGTTGATTGTATGTTTGAATCAATTATATTGTTGTAAGCGGAGACTATCGTATAACACTTATGTGAGCTACTCTATGATAAGAGGGGATTCTTTTTGTAGGAAAATTATATCAATATATAAAGTATTTTTTTTTTATGTCGTAGTTAGTCATACCGTCTCAAATTAAATCAGTGTTAGACTCGACTGCATTTGATTCACATCAGATTTTTAGTTTGTAATTAATAATTACTAATTAATTGACACTTTGCCTGCATCGGAATTTATTTAAAAAAATAAAAATCAATATTAATTAATTAATTGATATTTAATAATTAATCAATTGACTTTATTAGTTCATCTGATAAGGTCATGGGTATCCTCACACCTTGGGAGGATACCATGAGGATACTCCATAGTAACTCTATGGGAGGACACTGGTCCAGAACCCTCGGTTTTCCCCTACTCTTAGACATTGGTACGTCTGTCTCTTGAAGTGGAGGTCGATTCCTCTTATTGCTCCTCGTTTGGCATATTACGCATCCTTCTATATAAGAATATAACCTCTTGTTTAAATTTGGCATATAATATTTTTTGTCTGATTACACCATACGTTTTGTCCCCTCCAAATCCATCATGCTATTGCTGTACTACCAAAAGTTCTAACTCACCTGGTATATACAGGCACAGTATTGGGCCTTCGGAATCTCCGTCTGAAAGATAATACATTAAGCCATCTATTTCCAGAAACTTCTTTTCTTCGGTCGCCGTTGCTGCTCCTTTGCTTAACCGATTCTTCAGCTTCTTGGTCTGCTCGTCGTTTTGTTGACTTTCCTTCATATTGACATTTTCCGGTAAATCGATGAAAGGCTTGAACAGTTCATCCCGCTGCTTAACTTCACACTTGGCTAATCTTTTAGATTAGAAATCATTTGAATTTAATAATTTCACTTCAAAGAAATTGTCCTTAACATCCGGTTCCTCACATTCAGATTTTTCTTCCTCTTCACCCTCAGAGATAGCGGATGGTAACTTGGATAAAAGATCCGCACAGTAATTGAAACTTCCCTCGATGTACTCTACCTTGCAGTTATATCCAGCGATACTCTATGCCCATAATTGAATCTTGTTATTTTGCATTGGGGATTCTAAGATGTACTTGAGCGGTTTGGATCGGTCCTTATGGTAAACTGAGTACTGTGAAGGTAATGGTCCAGCTTCTGGAGGGCGTAGTGAATTGCGAACGCTTCCTTTTCTATGGTTGACCATTTCACCTCGGTTTTACTCAGCTTGTGGGATAGATAGTATATCGGCTTATTTTTTCCTTCGTCAGTCTTTTGAGTGAGGCAAGCTCCGATACAATTGTCGCTGACATCGGTATGCAAGATGTATGGCTTATAGTATCTGGATAAGCTAACAAAAGCACCACTGTTAAACTCAGTCAGTTTCCATTAACTTATTTTACACGGTTTGATTGAACCCTCTTTTAAAAATTTCTTTTTTTGCATTAAGGTTAGAGATTTGAACAACTTCAATTTCCAAAATAAGTCCTGTCCTCAAACATAGCAATATTCCTAGAAGTCCCCGACAGTCTGACAGCGAAAGTCATTTAGTCCTATAGAGAAAAGAATGCTTCGTTCCTGATAATGTAGGGGAATACTAGTATATATTTCTGTTAGGAGAAAACTACATTATGTCTGGTACATGTGATTCTGTCGTCCACTCTGCAGGACTGACATAATAGAGGCTTGACAACATATTGTCGCCGGTGTCAATATGTTTTGATTTACGGCAGTGAGAGTACAATGTATATTATTATACTTTCATGTGAAATACTGAAATCGGATTGGTTTAGACGCAGTTGATAATGAGTTCTATAACCATCAGCGTTAGCAACACACTTGGCAACGGGTAACAAAACGAATTGTTACAGGCGCGTAAATTATGCGCGTACGGATTGACGTAGAATTCAACGCCATTTCTTTATAAAAGCAGTAATTTTTTCTCTTAATTTAAGACATTCAGTATAATAAAATAAATGTTCCTGTTTGAAGGGTCGGTTGGTTTTCTCGGGGTGTCAATTTCAACTTTTACCTTCCCAAACAGGCACTATTTATATATTGCAGTGAGAGTTGGTATATATTGTCGCCTGCATTAATATAGGGGGACAGTATGTACTGTCACACCTGACCTGAAGACTGCTAATTAGCCATTTTAATGACGTTTAAGTGATTTAAGTACGTGACTGAGCATAGAATTATATGGAGCACTGATTATAATTTTTCATTTAATTCGTAGTTTACAATTTGTTTACAGTTTCAAATCAATATTATGTAGTTAAAAATATATCTAGATGGAAATACTTACTTTTGCGCAAGCCACTATAATTCAACACAACAGATTTGGTTTCTTTCAGAACACTTGAAATTACCATAAAAGTAATTAACATGCATGATGGTATAGACATTTTACATATTATAAGCGTATGGGAAAGACATAAACATGTTGGCCTGGCCTACGCTGACCTTCTGTTATAGATAATGAATAGTCTGTGGTGAACTGGGGTGAAAATTGACCAGACATGGAAGAACAGAAGCGGACCCCGGGGGAGGGGGAGTTAGACTCACCGGTGGTGTTCGGGGTGGAGGACGTACCCCCGGTCCACCTGACGATTCTGTTCGGTCTACAAGTACGTATGTACTCAATAATTACTTATATGTACCAGTTTGGAACCGTAGAGCGGCGATTGATTTTTCTGGGTCTTACTTTTTGACAGTGATAAGGGTTGTGTGTGTTATAAACTGTTTCGCGGTTATATATAAGGTTATTATATTCGCAAGTATGAAGTACTCGTAATTGCAGAAATATCTTGTTCGCGAATTTAACGCTAAATTGCAATGACTGTCATCATAGAAGACACACAAGGGTTTTAAAAATTGAAATTATGAAAACATTAAGAACCTGGGGGAATAAGCCGAGGCATGTGCCCACGAGTGGCCACAACCCTATCACTAGTATGTTTCAAATGACAATCACGCATTTAGTATAATATGTATATTAACTTTAAATAGTTTTATTCCTGTGCTTACATATCTCCAGAAAATTTATTATGTGCGTGTACATAGAATAAAGAATTCCAATAATCTTTAAAGTCCATGACTTGTACCCCCTCTGCAAAGTGACATGTTTATTTTTAAAAACTAAAGATAACTGATTTAGCAGTTAACTAAAAATCTATAAAAAGATTCAGTGCATGTGTTTAATTCATAATTAATTCGCAATTTTTACTTTCTTTACATAAAATGAGTTTTTTGAATTCAAACTAAGTAAACAAAGATGAAAAAAATATTTCATTAGAATCGAACACCTACTTCAACATACTTATGTTCCAAGAACTCGCTAACCGCTTCACCACGGAATCACGTGTTTGAATCCCTTTAAATAACAAACTTAATTTAGTATTGCACATACATAATTTGGTCTTGGTCATTTGATGATCATCTTGAAAATTGCAGGAAGAAAACTTGCTTTTAACCATAGAGTGGGTCTAGATACCAATTTATTTGAAAATTGAAAAAGATAGACCTTTACATGTCTAATCAATATGCGTTCTTAAAAAAATGGTATGATGACCCACTTTATAAAAAAAACTATAGTCTGAACATCCGATTTCATTAGCATTTTGTTGCTCAATTAGCATATACATAGTTTGATGTGTTAATATCAAATAAATATGAAGTCAATTTTTGAAGGTTTTGGCAATACTGTAATACTAGTGCAAATGATTAAATATGTTTAATGAATGTAAGAAAAGTGATATTTGTAAGGAAAAAAATTGTGGGTTTTTCAAATAGACTTTTCGGTTTAATATCTGCTTTTAAAGTACAGGTCTTATTTTATACTTCAAAAGACTATATATACATTACATTTGATATGAATTAATAAATTATTACAGCAAGCTGTAATGTGTATTGGGGGTTCGCTCTCTCTGCCGTTTATACTGACTGCACTGCTGTGTCCAGTGGATGAACAGGAGGTGCGCGCGCAGCTACTTAGCATCACAATGTTTATGTGCGGTGTAGCAACAGTTTTACAGTGTTTCCTCGGAGTGAGGTAAAATTAATAGCAATACAGCATTAACCTAGTATAAACACAAAATAATTAATTTGTAAAAAAAAAAACATATCTTAATTCTACATATTTTTTATAATTCGTAATTTGATTAAGATATTTGTTTCGTAGGTTGCCTATAATTCAGGGTGGTTCTCATACATTTGTGGCCCCAATTGTTGTCATGATGTCATTAGAAAAGTTCAGATGTCCAGAACAAGGTCAGATCAGTTAGTGAAAGGACATGATATATTGTAATGATAGTTCCAACAATCTTGACTTGAAATGTCTTAACAAGACTTTATATATTTAAAAAAAAAATCCAATCATTTTGTTATTTATTCAAGGAGGAATGAAACATTTTATTTGTCACCATTTCGAAATGCCTTTTATGACCAAATACTATAGCTGGCAGTGTAAGTTGTAAAAATTTTGATAGAGTTACATTTAACATATTTTAAAAATTGGATCATTTATTTATGTATTAATCTTTAAATGTCCCATTCTGCCTTAATTTTCATTCTAGTGGTAAATGATGAATCGATTATATGTATTTATTTATACCGCCTTTTTCAGGTTTTGATGTTTCACCGAAGAATGTGACGCACGCTGATTGGAGGGACAGGATGCGCGAGGTAAGAACGCGGGGTCCCGTGCCGTCATCCTGAAACCACAGCAAACTTTGAAAAAACATTAAAAAGTCAGCAAAGTTGTAAGTAAAAATGTGATTGACATGGACAAGCTTTATCACATCATGACAAAGAAAAGTCTACAAATTATAAATTTAAAAGAAGACTTTCTAGTTTCTTTTGTACTTAAAATACGGTATACCATTTACTTGTGAAGATGACTGGCTTAAACGGAATACTTGCACAGGAATTTACACGCTAATGGTTTAGCTGAAAACTAGTGTAAAAGTATTCAAACACAATATTTAAATTTGATCAGGGTAGACATTTTCAAGATTTTTTTTTTGCAGGAATCTGACCATGTCTTTTCAGAAAAAACCCATATTAGGACAGTCTATGTTAATGGCAATAATTCCATACCAAAAAAAAAATGCCAGACCTTTCATTTCTGTATCCACTATTTTATATAAATATGTACGATTTGTACAGATCCAGGGAAACCTGATCCTGGCCTCTCTGACCCAGGTTGTCGTGGGGTCATTCGGTCTGATGGGGACCATCCTCCGGTTCGTAGGTCCTCTAACCATCGCTCCTACGATCTCGCTGATTGGTCTATCTCTGTCACATGTCGTTGCTATGTTCTGTGAAACCCACTGGGGAATCTCCATGTTGTGAGTACTGAAGAAATACGTGTGTGCAAATACTAGTAGCAGATTAGTTTTAAATAATTTAATTTCATTTGTAACAAGCATTTTGATTGGCTAAACAAACAGAAAAGAAATAATTTATTTTGTATTACCTGTTAAGCTATGTAGACACTCCCCCTTGACAACCCCATATACATGCGCGTGTTACAGTTTTCATGTAAATTCAAATTTTATGCAAAAATAAATAATTTCTAATTTTAATAATTGATTCTTATTATCTTTAAATTGAATAAGGAATGTTTTTTTAATTTTTGCCTAGATTATCCATTAAAACCTGGTTTGAGGCAGTACACGGTTTTTTTTTATAATCCGTTTCGCGGATTATAAAGCACGCACTGCCTCAAACCAGGTTATATATCGGATAATCTAGGCAAAAATTAAAAACATTCCTTAAAGGTTCTGTCATTTGTTTATCATCGAATTTGTTATATTTTTCAGAACTTTGTTTTTCGTTCTGTTATTCTCAACATTCCTGCACAAAATGGAAGTACCGATTCCCTCGTTTTCACTAAGACGGAAATGCCATACAAAGAAACTTCCGGTATTTCAGTTGTTCCCCATTGTGCTTGCTGTCGCCATTGTTTGGTTGTTTAGTTTCGTACTCACTGTCACAGACGTGTTACCCAGCAACAGCACGGTCACTGGATACAAAGCGAGGACGGATTCAAAACTTGAAATCATGACTCAGTCTCCTTGGTTCACATTGCCTCTACCGCGTATGAGATGTCGATTTTTATCTAAAAATACTAGATTTACCGTGTAATTTTCGGTGGTCCAATCGATATACAATTTAATCTTTTTAATTAAGCAATTAATTAATAAATCAATTTCAGTTCAGTTTGGGGTTCCCACGTTTAGCTGGGCTGGATACATGGGGATGATAGCAGCAACAGTGTCCTCCATTATAGAGTCTGTCGGAGACTACTTTGCGGCTGCCCGCTTGTCTGGAGCCCCACTTCCGCCTGCGCATGCTATAAACCGAGGCATAACGTTTGAAGGAGTGTCTAGCATATTTTCAGGACTTGTAGGAGCAGGACATGCCACTACATCCTACAGCGGGAATATTGGAATCATTGGAATTACAAAGGTTTTAACAAAATTGCAACAGTTAAGAGATGTTTTCTTTGTATACACGATTTTTAAAATTGTGCTAAATTGACCAGTTTATATTATCAAGGTGGCTAGTAGGGCTGTATTTATAACGGCTGGTGTGATCTTGATTATTTGTGGGCTGGTAGGAAAGGTGGGGGCGGTCCTCGCGCTGATACCGGAACCCATCATAGGGGGCACCTTACTTCTTGGACTAGGAATGGTGGCATCTATTGGGATATCTGGTCAGTAATATGAAGCATGGTTTTTGTCAATACAACTTTCGCGTTTCATAACTGATAATATACAGTTATGATGATTTATGGATAGAGGTTGAAGTCATATATTTTCAATATACCATTCCCAGTAAATTTACACACTTGTTTATCGTAGTGCTGCAGTTCTGTGACTTATCTTCCACCAGGAATATCACAGTGTTGGGCGTGTCCTTCTTGATGGGGCTGATGATTCCAGAGTGGCTGTCAGAAAACGCCGAAAAAGTCAAAACAGGTCAAGCTATTGGAATCTATTTTTAGCTCACCTGAGCTGAAAGCTCAAGTGAGCTTTTCTGATCACCTGTTGTCCGTCGTCCGTCCGTCCGTCCGTCTGTCTGTCTGTCTGTCTGTCTGTCTGTCTGTCTGTCTGTCTGTCTGTCTGTCTGTCCGTCCGTCCGTCTGTAAACTTTTCACATTTTCAACTTCTTCTCAAGAACCACTGAGCCAATTTTAACCAAACTTAATACAAAGCATCCTAGGGTAAAGGGGAATTTAAATTGTAAAATTCAAGGGCCAAGTCCCTTTCCAAGGGGAGATAATTAAGAAAATACTAAAATAGGGTGGGGTCATTAAAAAATCTTCTTCTCAAGAACCACTAGGTCAGAAAAGTTGAAACTTATGTGGAAGCATCCTGGGCTAGTGTAGATTCTAAATTGTTCAAATCATGACCCCCGGGGGTAGGGCGGGGCCACAATAGGGAATCCAAGTTTAACATAAAAATATATAGGAAAAACTTTTAAAATCTTCTTCTCAAGAACCACTGGGTGAGAAAAGCTGAAACATATGTGAAAGCATCCTGGGGTAGTGTAAATTCTAAATTATTCAAAGCATGACCCCCGGGGGTAGGGCGGGGCCACAATAGGGAATCCAAGTTTTACATAGAAATATATATAGGAAAAAAGTTTATAAATCTTCTACTCAAGAACCACTGGGTCAGAAAAGCTGAAACTTATGTTGAAGCATCCTGGGTAAGTGTAGATTTTAAATTGTTCAAATCATGACCCCCCATATATAGGGTGGGGTCACAATAGGGGACGAAGTTTTAACTGGGAATATATTGAAAAAAATTATAGCAACAAAATGATCATGATATGGGTGACAAATCATAGTAAATTAGATTGTTGCATTTAAGTTTCGTGTATTTTTAATGTCTTATTACCTCAAATCATGACCCCCCATATATAGGGTGGGGTCACAATAGGGGACCAAGTTTAAACTTGGGAATGTATTGAAAAAAAATTATAGTATTCAAATGATATTGGTGACAAATCATAGTAAATTAGATTGTTGCATTTAAGTTATATTAAGTGTATTTTTCATGTCTTATTAGCAAACAAACACTTGGGCACCAAAAGGAGTTTGTGTATTCTTCGACCCCCCCCCCCTTTTTTTTGGTGCAATTTTTGTTAGGGATGAAAATCGTGTGCAGCTGTTAATATCTGTTTAAACCTTGGAATAGAATAAATGTATATTTGAAAGACGGTTTTATATTTCGAATCACACTGTTGTTTGTGTGTGATTTTTTTTTTCTCGTTTTACCTTTGTCGCATCGGGTTTGGTATTCCGAATATTACAATTAGGAAATCCGGAATCAAAACGAGGCTCTTTGTTCTACAAACACGTTGCGGTTGCGGTGGAAAGTCAGACGTTTTGGAAGAACACATCCAGTTTTGCTATTGTTTTTAATAAGATACTCTTTTGTTAATTCATTTGTAGAGGTAATATTTTTAACTTGCATTAAACATCGAAGATATTTAATGACAGAGATGTTATCTTTTCAGCTAAAGTGATAGGGGCTCAACAGTCATAAACCACTGTTCAGTAGTCAATCTGAATTAAGTAATGAGTATCGCCGATTAAGTCTGACGATTTTATAAATATATTTATACGTGTTAACGTCTAGATGTGTGCAGATGCCTAATAATCACAAAGCTGTTTTAAAGTATGATACACTATGGAAATTCGCATTGTTAATTTGTATCACGAAACGCTATAAGTTTTCTTTCTTTCCTTAAAATTAGACTGTATATATCTATATTGATGAATGATAATCGAAGGATACAGGTTTCGAAGAAATGGTTTTGGCCGACCAAAGTTTTACATAGAAATATATAGGAAAAATCTTTTAAAATCTTCTCAAGAATAACAAAGCCATAGTTGATCATATTTATATGAAAGCATCCTCAGGTAGTGTAGATTCAAGTTTGTTCATATCATGACCCCTGGGGATTGGGCTGGGCCAAAATGGCCGACCAAAGTTTTACATAGAAATATATAGGAAAATGCATTAAAAATCTTCTTCTCGAGAATAGCAAAGCCACAATTGATCATATTTATATTGAAGCATTCACAGGTAGTGTAGATTCAAGTTTGTTCATATCATCACCCCTGGGGGTAGGGCGGGGCCAAAATGGCCGACCAAAGTTTTACATAGAAATATATAGGAAAAATCTTTAAAGATCTTCTTCTCAAAAATAGCAAAGCCACAATTGATCATATTTATATGGAAGCATTCACAGGTAGTGTTTATTCAAGTTTGTTCATATCATGACCCCTGCGGGTAGGGCGGGGCCAAAATGGCCGACCAAAGTTTTACATAGAAATATATAGGAAAAATCTTTAAAGATCTTCTTCTCAAAAACCACTGGGCCAGGAAAGATGAAACTTATGTGGAATCATCCTCAGGTAGTGTAGATTCAAATTAGTTCATATCATGACCCCTGGGGTAGGGTGGGGCCAAAATGGCCGATCAAAGTTTTACATAGAAATATATAGGAAAATGCTTTAAAAATCTTCTTTTTAAGAAACACTGGGCCAGGAATGATAAAACTTTTGTGGAATCATCCTCTGGTAATGAAGATTCAAGTTTGTTCAAATCATGACCCCCAAGGGTAGGGCGGGGCCGAAATGGCTCATCAAAGTTTAACATAGGAATGTAACAAAAAAATCTTTAAACATCTTCTTCTCAAGAACCACTGGGCCAGGAAAGATGAAACTTATGAGGAATCATCCTCAGGTAGTGTACATTCAAGTTTGTTCAAATCATGACCCCCAGGGGTAGGGTGGGGCCAAAATGGCCGATCAAACTTTAACATAGGAATATATAGGAAAAATCTTCTTCTCAAGAACCATTGAGACAAAAGATGAAACTCCTGTAGAATCGTCCCCATATAGTGTAGATTCAAGTTAATTCACAACAAGACCCCCAAGGGTAGGGTTGGACAAATAACCTATAAAAGTTTTACATAGGAATATATGAAGAAACCTTATGATATTTATAGGGAATTATCCTTAGGTTGTGTAGATTAGATTCAAGTTTGTACATATCATGACCCCTGGACGGTTTAAATTCAAGCCCCTTCCCCCCCCCTCTCAGTAAACTTTCAGTTCTGATATGATCTGGTATGTGCTTTTTCCTAGCCAATTGCTCAGGTGAGCGATGTGGCCCCTGGGCCTCTTGTTTCTTTTTAATCCAGTAACACTGGTTATTGCAAGTTCCACGTTTAATTAAAAGATTAAGGAAGCTCTTTAAATATGACATGGTGGATACTTTTCAGGTTCTAACGAATTGGACCAGGTGATCCTCGTCTTGTTTGGGACGGCGTCATTCGTCGGAGGGTTCATTGGCTTTGTGCTGGACAACATAGTCCCAGGTACAGATATAGTACACTCGTTTTACGGTTGGTATGGTTCTTTGTTCGGATGATGTCCCTTAAGATGGCCAAAAGAGCAACAATTAACACACAATTATGTTGTGGTTGTAATTGTAATGTTCTGTTTCTGCTGCATGGCTGGGTTTTTTGACAAACTGAGTTTAAAGTTGTTTTATGAACAACATTTTTAGTAGGTTTTGAACAGATGTATTAATAACTATAAGAATTCAAACAAGAAAGACAAAAGGGGGAAGGAAGAGATATAGATTTTGAAATGAGATTGTAAGAGTAACCAGATTAATCAGAAAATGAAAACGACATCTCTGAACATATACAATTGTAGGAAACAGAACCCAATTATTAACTAGGAATGTTGTGTCTGTTTGCAGGATCAAAACACGAAAGGGGTATAGACAGGTGGCTAAAAGTTTCGGACACTTCCACCCAGCATCCAGAAGGACGTGTTGGCAGAATTTATGACTTACCATTTGTTACTAAATATATCAATCGAGTTCCAATATGCAGACTCTGTCCAATCTCACCGTCTTTTGCTGGGTTTAACTTTCCGTGTGGTAAGAGTTCAAGCAAAAAGGCGAGTCTTAGTGAGACTCTTACTGATAAGGATCCTAGTCTACTTCCGCTACAAGAGGACCTGGAAGTCAAGGTCAAGCGTCAGTGTGACAGCGATTTGTAGATCAGCCCAGCACGTTTTACTTGACGTGATTGTAAATATTTAAATTCTTTTATCGGAATGAAAGAAGTATTGTACAAACCCAATCTTTTTATCGGTTGTTATTACATAATTGAATAGAATCAAGTTTTACTTAAATGCTGTATATACCCATTCATTGGCTTAAATAAATTTTTAAACATAATCTGTATGTTATTTCATGTATAGAATACATCACTTACACTATGATATAACATAAAGATGTCATGTTGTAAATTTTTACAATAAATACAAAATTTACAACATGTAAATTTTGTATTTACACCCACCCAGTAAATTGAAAATTTACATGACAATGACTTCAATCAAAAAATTGAAAAGGATCACATTACCAATCAAAATTTGCTGTCCCATGAATAAACGATATCCCTTTAAAATCAAGTTTGACCGAATACATTTAATTTTTCGCGAAGGGTTGCACAAATTTGGATTTTGTTGTTACATGCAGCTCCTGGATTTTATTCTTTTATCATTGAAATGTTGCTTATTCTGAAATTGTGATTTATTAATATTCAATAAAATTATTGTTATAAGAACATATTTAGTACTTTAGAAGAATCCACGAAAACTGGCTCTCAACGAAAATCATATCCGTAGTTTTTGGGTTTTTTTTTGGAAGATTGTATCTTCAGTTCAATTTATAAATGGTAACAAAACATGCTTGATAATTATTTATTGTTGTGACATAACCACTATATATATATATATATATATATATATATATATATATATATATATATATATATATATACAACGATTATTGTTTAAATTATTGTTTTACTAACTATGTAAAGCCAAATGTGAGTATATTTCAAGTCTAATAATGAATTCAAGGCGGTAGGGTAAATTAAACTGTTTTCACTTCCTTTAAATCAAAGCTTTCATTTTTAACACCGTGGTTCTTCAAGCCTCGTTGCCCTCTATCGGAGATAAAGGTTGGTGAAAGGGGGAAGTAACTGCAGCAGCGCACCCTCTCCATGCAGGCCCTGATTTCGGGGATACAGTAAAGGGTTCTCTCGTCCCCTCTCTGGGAGGGACTTTTTACCTCCACCCAACGTTTTAACCCTCGTTCATATTCAGTGCCTAGAATTATGAAATGCAACATAATTTGTCAATTTTATGTCGATTTATGTCGATAAACAATATTTCATCATAATGATCTTCATCTTGAAATCAATAATATTTTGTTGAAAACTGTCTTATAGTTAACACTTGCTTGGAAGGACTTACTGTAACCTTTTCGGTTTTGTTTACTAGTCGCTACTCTTTGAATTTATATGTATATGAAATGTACCAATTCTAATTAAAAGCATCCTAATAACCTAGTAAAAATTGTTTGGTTTAGATAAATTAGTAGGATGCAAGAGTATGATTCTTGGAGCAAGCACAATGTTCAAATTTTGATTTTAATTGAAGTGTTCTTTTATCAAACTAAATCCACATAAACTGCCACTCACCAGGAACAATATTATCCAGCAGGAAACCTATGAAACCTCCCGTGAAAGAGGCAGTTCCGAATAGCACCTTGATCACCTGATCCAAGTCCGAGGAACCTTTGTCAAAAAGCATAAAAAACGAAAGCATTTGATGTATTAGTTTTATTACTGTGTTTAGTTCTAGTAGGTTATTTTTAAGTATGAAAACTAATACATTCTATATGCATTTTAATCCCAAAAATTATTAACTGTAAACTTATTGATTATACTCAGTTAAAAATGACACTCAGTCTTGCTCGTTACTGTTTATTTTAGCATAATTGTAAATCAGGTTTTAAAAAAAGGCCGTCTTGTTTTATTTTTTTATTTTAGAAAATCTGTTAAACTGATGTATTGATAGTATAAATTCCATTACTTTCCACATCATATAAAGACAGGCTTCATTCTTTTACTTAAAATTAGTATTGATATTGACCATGCATACCATTTGGTGATATAGAATAAGATAAATACTGTATGCATGGTTATTTTCGCCCCGTGTAATCTTCTCCTTCTACACTTAAAAACAGTTTCGCCCGTCTTGAATTCGTTCACACAAAGTTTTTTAAAGAGAGTAAAAAAAGAGACATTGGAATTTGCCCAGTTTAAAATTTGCCGGCTGAGAACGAGGGCGAAAGGGGCGAAAAGAAAACGGGGGCGAATATTTCTCTGTATTGTACAGTATATCAGTGAACAATACCTGTTTTGACAAAAGCCTCGTTTTCACTCAGCCATTCTGGTAGCATAAGACCCATCAAGAAGGAGATGCCGATAATGGTAATATTGCGGGTGGAATAGAGCTCACAGAACTGTAAGACTGAATACATCAAGTTAATGACTTCATCCAATTTACACTGTTACACTTTTGTTACACGCGCTTATTTGGTTTAAGGTTTGCTTCGTATTATCAAATTGGTCTTGCTGTTGTTTTGGATAAGAATTGACAAATACGGTAAGACATATCGGTATTTAGGGTCTGTCACAATGTATCAGAGCTGTAGAGACCTACCCGATATACCTACAGAGGCCACCATCCCGAGCCCAAGTAACAGGGTCCCTCCAGCAATGGGGTCAGGAATCAGGGCCAAGGCAGCTCCCACCTTCCCCACCACACCCCACAGAATCAGCATGAGTCCGGCTGTTACAAACACCGCCCTGCTAGCTATCTAACAAAACAGGAAAGAAGCGCAGTTGTTTATCACTGAAAAAAAGAATTCAGTTATACCATAAACTCGGTTTCGGCTTGAGGCATTTTTCAAGACGCTTACTTTTGTTATTCCAATTATCCCGATGTTTCCACTGTACGATGTTGTCGCATGCCCAGCTCCCATTAGACCAGATATAATACTGGCAAAGCCTTTTATGAAAATGCCTCTGTTTATTGCGTGAACGGGTGGCACTGGTGCCTCAGAAAAGCGAGCAGCTGTGAAATAATCACCAACGGATTTAAAAATGGATGCTAAAGTGGCAGCAAGCATGCCCATGTACCCTGCAGCACTGAATGTCGGCATTCCGAAAGGAACTAAATAAAAAATAGTAGACCTTGGACGATCGAAATATTATATTTCATGTAGCAATTAAAAAATATAACATATGAAGAATCTCTCAAAAGTCGTGATTTTTTCATAATAAACTATTTACGAGGAAGTGGAAACTGGAACCAAGCAGCATCGTACAAAATATCGACTCTGGAGTCGGTCCGTGCACGGAAAGAAGGTTCTGTGCTGTTGTTTGGGAACACGTCCAACTCGGTCAAAACAAAAGAGAAAACCGACATGATGGAAATCGTCATAACAACTGGAAAAAGCTGGAAGATCGGCAGCTTGGTCAAGTGACATTTCTTTTTTAAAGAAAAGGCTGGAACCGGAAGTTGCAACTTGTGAATAACATTTGAAAACAGTAACAACAACGCAACTGTTCTGTAAAAAAAAGATTACAGATCTATCATGGTAATACCTATTGTAAAACGTAGCTCGGAAATATGTTTAACATGTATACTCACAGTAAAGAAATGCCCCATTGTTTTTCACAAAACTCTGAGACCACATGTGTCAGGGACAGCCCAATAAGTGATACAGCAGGCGCTATGGTGAGGGGTCCAACAAACCTCAAGATCAGTCCTATCAGACCCAGACCCCCCACCAACATCTGGGTGATAGAGGCCAGGATTAGATTACCCTGGACCTGAAAGTGAAGTAATAGCCCATAGAATGATGACAAAACAAAAACAGTATATATATACATGTAGAAGGTAGAGGAGATAATTGTGTAATGAGGTAAAAATGTCAAAGTAAAGAGAAAATGGGCGATGATAATTTTAGGTCAGCCGACACGTTCCTCGAAAAATGATTTTTTTTAAAAATTTTCAACGGCCTGATAATATACCAATTAAAATTATTTTTATTTACTATCATTTTCAAAATGATTAAAATTTTAAAAATATATATAGATATGCCAAACCTTTTTGTATCAGCAATTCAAGTGATTTTTAATAAGATTATATAGGACATTGCATACTCTAGTATATTCTGCACAACTGCCTGGCAAGGTTCATTAAGTGTTTTGCAAGAAAGCTTGTCAAAGTAGTAGTAAATCAATAAACAATTCCTGGTTAAGGTTATATAAAATTGAGGAACGTGTCGTCCGACCTTAACAACTTATTTTTGCTGACCAATATCACAGTATCTCGAAGAAATATACTTTGACCATTTGGTTAAATAAACGAGTTAAAAATCCATCACTACTTTTTTAGCTCTTTTTATCTAAGTAATGTGTGATTTTAAGGGGGGAAATCATTAAAAGTATTATCGTTTCACATGATTGTGACAAATGTTCTCTTGACAGGTTTAATAATCATAAAAAGTGTGAACTTCTCTCATCCTCCTCTCCCATGGAATAAACAAGCTATTGTTTCCATGCAAACCGTTCGCTAAAAAAGAAAACAAAATCTCAACAAGAGAAATCTACTTTCTGCTTTTTACAAGGTAATAAAGGTTTAAAGAACAATACTTCACAATAAAAGATACATTGATTAGACAGACCAAAGGTTTCTTGCCTATTTTTACCCAGTTAAATGGGTTTTGACCGGAAAGTTTCATCTGATATATTTTTTAAATTTTCTATATGTACAAAGTGTTAATGTTGGAACGGATATTGATTGGTGGGTGGGCTTAAAGAAGGTAATTTCCGAGTTTGTTGATTTGAGTTCTCGGTTTTATTAATGGTTGTAAACTTTCCTACTGGACATCTGTTCTGGCATGTGTATGGTTGGGGCATGTTAGGACTGTCTTTGACCTACTTTCGTCTGTTGGACATTTGAATCGACCCAGTGTCATCATCACAACTATCGGGGCCACAAAAACGTGAGATCCACCTTGAATGATTGGCAACCTTCCAAAGAAACACATTGCTGGTATAACAGCTATAACAGATAACAGATATATATTAATTAATCTTAAGTTTAGCAATTGGCTTTTTACTATTTATGTTTGAGAAGAACAATGTTACTTTACGCGTTTTGATATAAAATCAGTTGATAAAAGAATTTTAATCAATCAAAAATGAAAATTCGTTTGTTGATTCAGTAATATATAAATATGTTGGTTTAACATATTGTTTATACTTAATCTCTCTTTGGGTTTTTTGTTTTTTTGTTTTTTTAAGAATCTATCTTTACAGTTTATAGATGAAATAATAATGTCATAGTATTGCTGAAAATACCTTACACCAAGGACACACTGTAGAATAGTAGCGACACCACACATAAACATTGTATTACTGAAAAGTTGCGCGCGCACTTCGTTCTCGTTTTCTGGACAGAACAATGAAGCCAAGATAAAGGGGAGGGACATAGTTCCACCCAGAGTCATCAAAGCTTGCTGAAATCCAGAGACAAAATACACCTATTATAAGGCTAACATTTTATTAATTGCATTAGGTACTGCGGTTAAATTTGCACTGCAAGATACTGTATGAAAAAATTGATTGGTTGTAAGCCCTCTTAACTTGAAATTCGTGAAACCAAGCTCTTTAGATATATACAGACTATGCATACAATATTGATACTATCATGAGAACTGTTCATATTCTTTATAGTTTACAATGTTACATGAAGATTTTTGGCAAACATTCTTAAGTAGAAGAGGTCAGCAAATCTAATAATAAGTGACAGTTTCCCCTTGTAACAAAATAAGATTCACTATTTTTCTGACATACAGACGAGAGCAGCGATCCATACATAAGCAAGACGACCTCCTTTCGTTTTCACACCTATTTGAATACATTATTAACGTATGTATTAATATTCGACCGCATCTAGTATATAGGTATTTCGTTTTGGCATGCAAGATTACCTTGCATAACATCTGATGAGTGATATTGACCCTTAAATCTCGTACATGTATATACCTTTGTTTTAATATTCACTGATTTCGATATTGTTTGTAGTTACCAACATGTCTGTGTATCAACCTATCTTACGTACTAGTAATTTGCCTTAATTTACCGATATAACGGAAAATTAACGGTTTAGATTCAGTCTTTATATAACATATATAAAATTACCTGTAGTCCAAACAGAATCATAAGGTTGACGGGAGGCACTGTGTCCACAGGGTAGAAAACAGTTTGATCCTTGACCCCTTCAACCACGCCCTCCGCTTGCTCTGCACCATCCCCCGGCGGGTCCTGAGGGTCCGTTACTTGCTGGGGCATCGTCTCTGACTTTTCTCCTGCCGACTCCTGGTCAGACATACTGATTAACCGGAAGGGGGACCTGTTACACTTTTTCTCTCTTTCACTTGTCAATTCGGGCAATTCCTTTGATGTGCCCCGCCACGATAAGAATTTATACACCAGGCTGAAGCCAGCTTTCACCAGCAGCCAAAAAGCCTCCGGGAGCGCAAAAAGTAAGGCAATTCATCAAAGTACTGAGAGTACTTGGACGGGGAAGTATTTTCTTTTCAGCTGTATGGTCTAATTTTGAGTGCAAACATTTTATTTTTGTTCTGCCATGTGGAGTAATAAATTCAATATAAAAAGTCAATCTGTAAAGTTACAAGAAGAAAAACAAACAAAGAATATAATAAAATGAGCTCCTAAAAAGTAGTTTGTAAAAGAAGATCCAGACTACATGACTATTTGCTGCCAACTGATTTTATCCTAATAGAGTTAAGTCTCGTATTGATTTCAATACTTTTCTGTAAAACTATAATGCTTAAATGGATGGAGATAACATAAAAAAAAGTTTTACTATACTAATATAACAATTTATTGTGCTTTCTAAGGACATTGCGTGTTATAAAAATTAAAATCTAATTTTTTTTAAATGAAAAAAAAAACTATTAGAATAACTTTAATATGTATTAAGATATACTCTCATTGATGAATTGGTTTGGTCACGTTAATTTTTCTTTACAGGCCAGGCCTAGAAATTTGCACCGCTTTGATGATATTTGAAGAGTGGAAACAACAATTAAGTCGAAGATTCAGAAACATCCAATGGGAAATCAAATAGGCGCTAAAAATCAATCCAATCAGGCCCCACCATCGCCGTCGCCAACAATTTGAAATAAACCCCATCTAGTTCTCAACTCAAATCCATAAAAGGTAAGTGTATAAATTTGGAATCAAACCTCAGTTTTAAGACCGAGAATTACATGTAGTTGAAGAAAGTTGTTGAAGGCGGGGCCGGTGTAACGACGAAAAGTGACCCCCTTAGAATAATGACACGGGGGTCAAATTTCTACGGAGAAAACTGACCAGGGTCAGTATTCTATGACGATAGGGTCCTTTCTCTACAGGAGAAAACCATTCCAGACCTGTAGATCTACGACCCCCCACACGTTGAAAACTGACCCCCATAGAATTTTGACTTCGCTGATAATAAACTACATAGAAATCATAGATTAAGGCGATACGTGTAGCATTCATGTTTGGGGAGTTTCGGGGGTGGGGGGGGGGGGCAGCAAAAGCATATGAAAGACATAACTTAGTGTGCGCCTCCCGTTTAACCCTTTTACATATATAACATCATTTTGAACAAAGCGACGTCTGTGTTTATCTTCATTTACTTGTCAGCTTGCCTTGTGGAGCCCCTTCGATAAGCCTTTTTAGGGTTTTGTGCCCCCTCCCTCAGAGGTATATGGATTAATATGTGCTTGCATGCGCTCCCTTTTTGCATTATGCTCTCTTTGCTGTATAGGCCCCATTTTTATAGTAGATGATTTCATAGACAAACCTAAGTAATGACTGCGTATTGCGTATTTTTATATGAAAAAACAGATGTGAAATTTCGACAAATAAAGCGGATATTTTAGTATCTGTTTTATTTAGCTACACTGAATGTCTGACAACCAAAAAAACACCGTCATACCAACAGGCCTATGTTACAGGTACACATAAGACAGCGACTCGTGTGTAAATTCGGAATTTTGGATTTATCACAATTGCGCTAACGTTACACTCAATGTCTGATATGCTCAATAAAGTTGTGTAAGTATAGGCACGCAATATCCTATTTTTAAAAGGGGGTGAGACAGACTAATCCGAAATCAGGACAAGCGAAAAGAAAAAAAGGAAATTATTTTTCGCCAGTTTTCAAAATCCTAATGCGTGAGGGGGTGGGGGCAATTTAAATTTTTTTAAAAATAATTTTAATCTGCCTCCAAAGACGTTGTGAGGGGGCTCTAATATGATCAATTTTTTACTTCTAAACTTAAAAATGTTTCAATGGGAGGATAGGTTTGGAGTTCGACGGCGTTATTTTAACCATAAACAAAGTGGCAAGCTCTTGTAATTAAAAGCTGGCAAACAAATAAACAAAAACAAACACTTTTTTGAATGAGGACTTCCTGTTTCAAATTTGGCTTTCTGTATGCAGTATGCAACACGTTGACTTTGTTTTTCACTTTTTTTAAAATTGAATATTCCACTTTCATAACATACACATGTGTACATGTACATGTGCAAAGGCACCTGACGTGATATATTTTTCCCAAAATAAAAATAAATACCCTATACCTAAAAATACACAAGGTACCCATCGCCGCAATCTTGGATTTAACTCAAAGTGTCCATCAGGTGGAATTTTTGCTTAAATCTAATCGGTAAAATTATTTTGCGATCCTCTCCGTCTCCCGATCGATTATTCAACATCTAAGCTTACAACCAATTCAACTAAAACAGTGCATTACATCTGTCATTAATAAAAATCAACATTCAATATGCATGCGCATCTACTGCCTTAGATTTGCAACAAAAGGCTAAAGGGTGGCCGGAAGTTGACATAATTACTTCATACTTTGGGTAATCCCTTCCAAATATAGCATATTAAAAGTATTCATTTCGAATTCGATCAACATACATGTTAAAATTAAGAAAAAGGATACTATAAACTGTCAATTATTACTTTCATTACACAATAAATGCATATATTACAAAGCTTTGCAGGAAAGATTCCTTGAAGGTAGAGTGCCCAAAAGAATACGAACTGATAAAGGACAGGAATTTCAAGCCAGAGAAGATCAAAACGTTTTAAATGATTATAAAATACTACAAATCAATGCTCAGAATGAAACTAAAGCTGCAATCGCTGAGCGTGTCATTAAAACTATGAAAACGAGAATTTATCGTTTTATGACTTACCAACAGACGTATGAATACACAGACAAACTTCAAACATTTGTCAAAAGCTACAACAACACATATCACAGAACGACTGGCATGGCGCCTAAAAGTGTAAACCATGGAAATGAAATAACTGGATGGTGGAAATGTACTGGTCGAGGGATCATACAGTTTTTAATAAGATAAAGACTGTAAGAAAACCATTTAGATTCAAACTTGGTGATCTGGTTCGACTTACTCATATTAGGAATCCATTTTCTCAAAAATATGATGAAATATGGACGGGTGAGATATATATCATTTCTCAGAGGATTTTACGTGGTGGTTTACCTGTCTATCGAGTTCAGGATTTTGACAGAGATGAAATCAAAGGAACTTTCTATCAACCAGAACTCCAAAAAGTTGATGTAAAAGACAATTACTTCTGGAAAGTTGAAGAAATTTTAAAGACCAGAAGAAAGGGAAGAAATAAGCAATATTTTGTTAAATGGCTTCATTATCCAAAGAAATTCAATTCTTGGATTAATGCATCTGATGTATTTAACTTATGATTAGATGAGTGTTCTACCCTGAAAAGGTCTAACTTTAGATTCCATTATATCAAAAAGCGTACATAAACACAGATCGCATGATTATGATATGATGGATGATAAACGACTCTTATAGTGTAAATAGTTTTATTGTACATTATCGATTAGGGTATATGTCATTGTAATATGGACTTGGGGTGGCTCTCCGACCCAAGCTTCATTGTTGTAACGGGGAAAATAAAAATATAATTTAAAATAAATGCTTTCTGTTGTTCTGTCTAAGCTTATTTATAACGGTTGATTGTATGTTTGAATCAATTATATTGATGTAAGCGGAGACTATCGTATAACACTTATGTGAGCTACTCTATGATAAGAGGGGATTCTTTTTGTAGGCAAATTATATCAATATATAAATCATTTTTTTATGTCGTAGTTAGTCATACCGTCTCTAATTAAATCTGTGTTAGACTCGATGGCATTTGATTCACATCAGATTTTTAGTTTGTAATTAATAATTACTAATTAGTTGACACTTTGACTGCATGGGAATTTATTTATAAAAAAAATCAATATTAATTAATTAATTGATATAATTAATAATTAATTAATTAATTGACTTCATAGTATTTTTGTCTGATTACATCATACGTTTTGTCCCCTCCAAGTCCATCATGGTATTGCTTTACTACCAAAAGTTCTAACTCACCTGGTATATACAGGCGCAGTATTGGACCTTCGGAATCTCCGTCTGAAAAATAGTACATTAAGCCATCTATTTCCAGAAACTTCTTTTCTTCGGTCGCCGTTGCTTTTCCTTTGCTTAACCGATTCTTCAGCTTCTTGGTCTGCTCGTCGTTTTGTTGACTTTCCTTCATATTGACATTTTCCGGTAAATCGATGAAAGGCTTGAACAGTTCATCCCGCTGCTTAACTTCACACTTGGCTAATCTTTTAGATGAGAAAGCATTTGAATTTAATAATTTCACTTCAAAGAAATTGTCCTTAACATCCGGTTTCTCTCATTCCGATTTTTCTTCCTCTTCACCCTCAGAGATAGCGGATGGTAACCTGGATAAAAGATTCGCACAGCAATTGAACCTTCCCTCGATGTACTCTACCTTGCAGTTATATCCAGCGATACTCATGCCCATAATTGAATCTTCTTATTCTGCATTGGGGATTCTAAGATGTACTTGAGCGGTTTGTGATCGGTCCTTATGGTAAAGTGAGCACTGTGAAGGTAATGATCTAGCTTCTGAAGGGCGTAGTGAATTGTGAACGCTTCTTTTTCTATGGTTGACCATTTCACCTGGGTTTTACTTAGCTTGTGTGATAGATAGTATATCGGCTTATCTTTTCCTTCGTCAGTCTTTTGAGTAAGGCAAGCTCCGATAAAATTGTCGCTGACATCGGTATACAAGATGTATGGCTTATAGTATCTGGATAAGCTAACAAAGGCACCACTGTTAAACTCAGTCAGTTTCCATTAACTTATTTTACACGGTTTGATTGAACCCTTTTTTTTAAAAATTCTTTTTTTGCATTAAGGTTAGAGATTTGAACAACTTCAATTTCCAAAATAAGTCCTGTCCTCAAACATAGCAATATTCCTAGAAGTCCCCGACAGTCTGACAGCAAAAGTCACTTAGTCCTATAGAGAAAAAAATGCTTCCTTCCTGATAATGTCCTGGGAATACTAGTATATATTTTTGTTACGAGAAAACTACACTATGTATGGCACATGTGATTCTGTCTTCCACTCTGCAGGACAGACATAATAGAGGCTTGACAACATATTGTCGCCGATGTCAATATGTTTGATTGACGGCAGTGAGAGTACAATGTATCTTATTATACTTTCGTGTTAAATACTGAAATCGGAATGGTTTAGACGCAGTTGATAGTGAGTTCTACCATCGGCGTTAGCAACATACTTGGCAACGAATTGTTACAAAACGAATTGTTACAGGCGCGTAAATTACGAGCGTACGGTTCGTTGTAGAATTCAACGCCATTTCTATATAAAAGCAGTAAATTTCTCTCTTAATTTAAGACATTCAGTATAATAAAATCGAATAGTTCCTGTTTGAAGCGTCGGTTGACAATGGTTTGTTTGGGAACACGTCCAACTCGGTTACCTTCCCAAACAGACACTATGGAAATCGTCATAACAACTGGAAAAAGCTGGAAGATCGGCAGCTTGGTCAAGTGACATTTCTTTTTTAAAGTAAGGCTGGAACCTGAAGTTGAAACTGTAATAACATTTGAAAACAGTAACAACAACGCAAGTTCTGTGAAAAAGATTACAGATCTATCATGGTAATACCTATTGTAAAACGTAGCTCGGAAATATGTTTAACATGTATACTCACAGTAAAGAAATGCCCCATTGTTTTTCACAAAACTCTGAGACCACATGTGTCAGGGACAGCCCAATAAGTGATACAGCAGGCGCTATGGTGAGGGGTCCAACAAACCTCAAGATCAGTCCTATCAGACCCAGACCCCCCACCAACATCTGGGTGATAGAGGCCAGGATTAGATTACCCTGGACCTGAAAGTGAAGTAATAGCCCATAGAATGATGACAAAACAAAAACAGTATATATATACATGTAGAAGGTAGAGGAGATAATTGTGTAATGAGGTAAAAATGTCAAAGTAAAGAGAAAATGGGCGATGATAATTTTAGGTCAGCCGACACGTTCCTCGAAAAATGATTTTTTTTAAAAATTTTCAACGGCCTGATAATATACCAATTAAAATTATTTTTATTTACTATCATTTTCAAAATGATTAAAATTTTAAAAATATATATAGATATGCCAAACCTTTTTGTATCAGCAATTCAAGTGATTTTTAATAAGATTATATAGGACATTGCATACTCTAGTATATTCTGCACAACTGCCTGGCAAGGTTCATTAAGTGTTTTGCAAGAAAGCTTGTCAAAGTAGTAGTAAATCAATAAACAATTCCTGGTTAAGGTTATATAAAATTGAGGAACGTGTCGTCCGACCTTAACAACTTATTTTTGCTGACCAATATCACAGTATCTCGAAGAAATATACTTTGACCATTTGGTTAAATAAACGAGTTAAAAATCCATCACTACTTTTTTAGCTCTTTTTATCTAAGTAATGTGTGATTTTAAGGGGGGAAATCATTAAAAGTATTGTCGTTTCACATGATTGTGACAAATGTTCTCTTGACAGGTTTAATAATCATAAAAAGTGTGAACTTCTCTCATCCTCCTCTCCCATGGAATAAACAAGCTATTGTTTCCATGCAAACCGTTCGCTAAAAAAGAAAACAAAATCTCAACAAGAGAAATCTACTTTCTGCTTTTTACAAGGTAATAAAGGTTTAAAGAACAATACTTCACAATAAAAGATACATTGATTAGACAGACCAAAGGTTTCTTGCCTATTTTTACCCAGTTAAATGGGTTTTGACCGGAAAGTTTCATCTGATATATTTTTTAAATTTTCTATATGTACAAAGTGTTAATGTTGGAACGGATATTGATTGGTGGGTGGGCTTAAAGAAGGTAATTTCCGAGTTTGTTGATTTGAGTTCTCGGTTTTATTAATGGTTGTAAACTTTCCTACTGGACATCTGTTTTGGCATGTGTATGGTTGGGGCATGTTAGGACTGTCTTTGACCTACTTTCGTCTGTTGGACATTTGAATCGACCCAGTGTCATCATCACAACTATCGGGGCCACAAAAACGTGAGATCCACCTTGAATGATTGGCAACCTTCCAAAGAAACACATTGCTGGTATAACAGCTATAACAGGTAACAGATATATATTAATTAATCTTAAGTTTAGCAATTGGCTTTTTACTATTTATGTTTGAGAAGAACAATGTTACTTTACGCGTTTTGATATAAAATCAGTTGATAAAAGAATTTTAATCAATCAAAAATGAAAATTCGTTTGTTGATTTAGTAATATATAAATATGTTGGTTTAACATATTGTTTATACTTAATCTCTCTTTGGGTTTTTTGTTTTTTTGTTTTTTTAAGAATCTATCTTTACAGTTTATAGATGAAATAATAATGTCATAGTATTGCTGAAAATACCTTACACCAAGGACACACTGTAGAATAGTAGCGACACCACACATAAACATTGTATTACTGAAAAGTTGCGCGCGCACTTCGTTCTCGTTTTCTGGACAGAACAATGAAGCCAAGATAAAGGGGAGGGACATAGTTCCACCCAGAGTCATCAAAGCTTGCTGAAATCCAGAGACAAAATACACCTATTATAAGGCTAACATTTTATTAATTGCATTAGGTACTGCGGTTAAATTTGCACTGCAAGATACTGTATGAAAAAATTGATTGGTTGTAAGCCCTCTTAACTTGAAATTCGTGAAACCAAGCTCTTTAGATATATACAGACTATGCATACAATATTGATACTATCATGAGAACTGTTCATATTCTTTATAGTTTACAATGTTACATGAAGATTTTTGGCAAACATTCTTAAGTAGAAGAGGTCAGCAAATCTAATAATAAGTGACAGTTTCCCCTTGTAACAAAATAAGATTCACTATTTTTCTGACATACAGACGAGAGCAGCGATCCATGCATAAGCAAGACGACCTCCTTTCGTTTTCACACCTATTTGAATACATTATTAACGTATGTATTAATATTCGACCGCATCTAGTATATAGGTATTTCGTTTTGGCATGCAAGATTACCTTGCATAACATCTGATGAGTGATATTGACCCTTAAATCTCGTACATGTATATACCTTTGTTTTAATATTCACTGATTTCGATATTGTTTGTAGTTACCAACATGTCTGTGTATCAACCTATCTTACGTACTAGTAATTTGCCTTAATTTACCGATATAACGGAAAATTAACGGTTTAGATTCAGTCTTTATATAACATATATAAAATTACCTGTAGTCCAAACAGAATCATAAGGTTGACGGGAGGCACTGTGTCCACAGGGTAGAAAACAGTTTGATCCTTGACCCCTTCAACCACGCCCTCCGCTTGCTCTGCACCATCCCCCGGCGGGTCCTGAGGGTCCGTTACTTGCTGGGGCATCGTCTCTGACTTTTCTCCTGCCGACTCCTGGTCAGACATACTGATTAACCGGAAGGGGGACCTGTTACACTTTTTCTCTCTTTCACTTGTCAATTCGGGCAATTCCTTTGATGTGCCCCGCCACGATAAGAATTTATACACCAGGCTGAAGCCAGCTTTCACCAGCAGCCAAAAAGCCTCCGGGAGCGCAAAAAGTAAGGCAATTCATCAAAGTACTGAGAGTACTTGGACGGGGAAGTATTTTCTTTTCAGCTGTATGGTCTAATTTTGAGTGCAAACATTTTATTTTTGTTCTGCCATGTGGAGTAATAAATTCAATATAAAAAGTCAATCTGTAAAGTTACAAGAAGAAAAACAAACAAAGAATATAATAAAATGAGCTCCTAAAAAGTAGTTTGTAAAAGAAGATCCAGACTACATGACTATTTGCTGCCAACTGATTTTATCCTAATAGAGTTAAGTCTCGTATTGATTTCAATACTTTTCTGTAAAACTATAATGCTTAAATGGATGGAGATAACATAAAAAAAAGTTTTACTATACTAATATAACAATTTATTGTGCTTTCTAAGGACATTGCGTGTTATAAAAATTAAAATCTAATTTTTTTTAAATGAAAAAAAAAACTATTAGAATAACTTTAATATGTATTAAGATATACTCTCATTGATGAATTGGTTTGGTCACGTTAATTTTTCTTTACAGGCCAGGCCTAGAAATTTGCACCGCTTTGATGATATTTGAAGAGTGGAAACAACAATTAAGTCGAAGATTCAGAAACATCCAATGGGAAATCAAATAGGCGCTAAAAATCAATCCAATCAGGCCCCACCATCGCCGTCGCCAACAATTTGAAATAAACCCCATCTAGTTCTCAACTCAAATCCATAAAAGGTAAGTGTATAAATTTGGAATCAAACCTCAGTTTTAAGACCGAGAATTACATGTAGTTGAAGAAAGTTGTTGAAGGCGGGGCCGGTGTAACGACGAAAAGTGACCCCCTTAGAATAATGACACGGGGGTCAAATTTCTACGGAGAAAACTGACCAGGGTCAGTATTCTATGACGATAGGGTCCTTTCTCTACAGGAGAAAACCATTCCAGACCTGTAGATCTACGACCCCCCACACGTTGAAAACTGACCCCCATAGAATTTTGACCTCGCTGATAATAAACTACATAGAAATCATAGATTAAGGCGATACGTGTAGCATTCATGTTTGGGGAGTTTCGGGGGTGGGGGGGGGGGGGCAGCAAAAGCATATGAAAGACATAACTTAGTGTGCGCCTCCCGTTTAACCCTTTTACATATATAACATCATTTTGAACAAAGCGACGTCTGTGTTTATCTTCATTTACTTGTCAGCTTGCCTTGTGGAGCCCCTTCGATAAGCCTTTTTAGGGTTTTGTGCCCCCTCCCTCAGAGGTATATGGATTAATATGTGCTTGCATGCGCTCCCTTTTTGCATTATGCTCTCTTTGCTGTATAGGCCCCATTTTTATAGTAGATGATTTCATAGACAAACCTAAGTAATGACTGCGTATTGCGTATTTTTATATGAAAAAACAGATGTGAAATTTCGACAAATAAAGCGGATATTTTAGTATCTGTTTTATTTAGCTACACTGAATGTCTGACAACCAAAAAAACACCGTCATACCAACAGGCCTATGTTACAGGTACACATAAGACAGCGACTCGTGTGTAAATTCGGAATTTTGGATTTATCACAATTGCGCTAACGTTACACTCAATGTCTGATATGCTCAATAAAGTTGTGTAAGTATAGGCACGCAATATCCTATTTTTAAAAGGGGGTGAGACAGACTAATCCGAAATCAGGACAAGCGAAAAGAAAAAAAGGAAATTATTTTTCGCCAGTTTTCAAAATCCTAATGCGTGAGGGGGTGGGGGCAATTTAAATTTTTTTAAAAATAATTTTAATCTGCCTCCAAAGACGTTGTGAGGGGGCTCTAATATGATCAATTTTTTACTTCTAAACTTAAAAATGTTTCAATGGGAGGATAGGTTTGGAGTTCGACGGCGTTATTTTAACCATAAACAAAGTGGCAAGCTCTTGTAATTAAAAGCTGGCAAACAAATAAACAAAAACAAACACTTTTTTGAATGAGGACTTCCTGTTTCAAATTTGGCTTTCTGTATGCAGTATGCAACACGTTGACTTTGTTTTTCACTTTTTTTAAAATTGAATATTCCACTTTCATAACATACACATGTGTACATGTACATGTGCAAAGGCACCTGACGTGATATATTTTTCCCAAAATAAAAATAAATACCCTATACCTAAAAATACACAAGGTACCCATCGCCGCAATCTTGGATTTAACTCAAAGTGTCCATCAGGTGGAATTTTTGCTTAAATCTAATCGGTAAAATTATTTTGCGATCCTCTCCGTCTCCCGATCGATTATTCAACATCTAAGCTTACAACCAATTCAACTAAAACAGTGCATTACATCTGTCATTAATAAAAATCAACATTCAATATGCATGCGCATCTACTGCCTTAGATTTGCAACAAAAGGCTAAAGGGTGGCCGGAAGTTGACATAATTACTTCATACTTTGGGTAATCCCTTCCAAATATAGCATATTAAAAGTATTCATTTCGAATTCGATCAACATACATGTTAAAATTAAGAAAAAGGATACTATAAACTGTCAATTATTACTTTCATTACACAATAAATGCATATATTACAAAGCTTTGCAGGAAAGATTCCTTGAAGGTAGAGTGCCCAAAAGAATACGAACTGATAAAGGACAGGAATTTCAAGCCAGAGAAGATCAAAACGTTTTAAATGATTATAAAATACTACAAATCAATGCTCAGAATGAAACTAAAGCTGCAATCGCTGAGCGTGTCATTAAAACTATGAAAACGAGAATTTATCGTTTTATGACTTACCAACAGACGTATGAATACACAGACAAACTTCAAACATTTGTCAAAAGCTACAACAACACATATCACAGAACGACTGGCATGGCGCCTAAAAGTGTAAACCATGGAAATGAAATAACTGGATGGTGGAAATGTACTGGTCGAGGGATCATACAGTTTTTAATAAGATAAAGACTGTAAGAAAACCATTTAGATTCAAACTTGGTGATCTGGTTCGACTTACTCATATTAGGAATCCATTTTCTCAAAAATATGATGAAATATGGACGGGTGAGATATATATCATTTCTCAGAGGATTTTACGTGGTGGTTTACCTGTCTATCGAGTTCAGGATTTTGACAGAGATGAAATCAAAGGAACTTTCTATCAACCAGAACTCCAAAAAGTTGATGTAAAAGACAATTACTTCTGGAAAGTTGAAGAAATTTTAAAGACCAGAAGAAAGGGAAGAAATAAGCAATATTTTGTTAAATGGCTTCATTATCCAAAGAAATTCAATTCTTGGATTAATGCATCTGATGTATTTAACTTATGATTAGATGAGTGTTCTACCCTGAAAAGGTCTAACTTTAGATTCCATTATATCAAAAAGCGTACATAAACACAGATCGCATGATTATGATATGATGGATGATAAACGACTCTTATAGTGTAAATAGTTTTATTGTACATTATCGATTAGGGTATATGTCATTGTAATATGGACTTGGGGTGGCTCTCCGACCCAAGCTTCATTGTTGTAACGGGGAAAATAAAAATATAATTTAAAATAAATGCTTTCTGTTGTTCTGTCTAAGCTTATTTATAACGGTTGATTGTATGTTTGAATCAATTATATTGATGTAAGCGGAGACTATCGTATAACACTTATGTGAGCTACTCTATGATAAGAGGGGATTCTTTTTGTAGGCAAATTATATCAATATATAAATCATTTTTTTATGTCGTAGTTAGTCATACCGTCTCTAATTAAATCTGTGTTAGACTCGATGGCATTTGATTCACATCAGATTTTTAGTTTGTAATTAATAATTACTAATTAGTTGACACTTTGACTGCATGGGAATTTATTTATAAAAAAAATCAATATTAATTAATTAATTGATATAATTAATAATTAATTAATTAATTGACTTCATAGTATTTTTGTCTGATTACATCATACGTTTTGTCCCCTCCAAGTCCATCATGGTATTGCTTTACTACCAAAAGTTCTAACTCACCTGGTATATACAGGCGCAGTATTGGACCTTCGGAATCTCCGTCTGAAAAATAGTACATTAAGCCATCTATTTCCAGAAACTTCTTTTCTTCGGTCGCCGTTGCTTTTCCTTTGCTTAACCGATTCTTCAGCTTCTTGGTCTGCTCGTCGTTTTGTTGACTTTCCTTCATATTGACATTTTCCGGTAAATCGATGAAAGGCTTGAACAGTTCATCCCGCTGCTTAACTTCACACTTGGCTAATCTTTTAGATGAGAAAGCATTTGAATTTAATAATTTCACTTCAAAGAAATTGTCCTTAACATCCGGTTTCTCTCATTCCGATTTTTCTTCCTCTTCACCCTCAGAGATAGCGGATGGTAACCTGGATAAAAGATTCGCACAGCAATTGAACCTTCCCTCGATGTACTCTACCTTGCAGTTATATCCAGCGATACTCATGCCCATAATTGAATCTTCTTATTCTGCATTGGGGATTCTAAGATGTACTTGAGCGGTTTGTGATCGGTCCTTATGGTAAAGTGAGCACTGTGAAGGTAATGATCTAGCTTCTGAAGGGCGTAGTGAATTGTGAACGCTTCTTTTTCTATGGTTGACCATTTCACCTGGGTTTTACTTAGCTTGTGGGATAGATAGTATATCGGCTTATCTTTTCCTTCGTCAGTCTTTTGAGTGAGGCAAGCTCCGATAAAATTGTCGCTGACATCGGTATACAAGATGTATGGCTTATAGTATCTGGATAAGCTAACAAAGGCACCACTGTTAAACTCAGTCAGTTTCCATTAACTTATTTTACACGGTTTGATTGAACCCTTTTTTTTTAAATTCTTTTTTTGCATTAAGGTTAGAGATTTGAACAACTTCAATTTCCAAAATAAGTCCTGTCCTCAAACATAGCAATATTCCTAGAAGTCCCCGACAGTCTGACAGCAAAAGTCACTTAGTTCTATAGAGAAAAAAATGCTTCCTTCCTGATAATGTCCTGGGAATACTAGTATATATTTTTGTTACGAGAAAACTACACTATGTATGGCACATGTGATTCTGTCTTCCACTCTGCAGGACAGACATAATAGAGGCTTGACAACATATTGTCGCCGATGTCAATATGTTTGATTGACGGCAGTGAGAGTACAATGTATCTTATTATACTTTCGTGTTAAATACTGAAATCGGAATGGTTTAGACGCAGTTGATAGTGAGTTCTACCATCGGCGTTAGCAACATACTTGGCAACGAATTGTTACAAAACGAATTGTTACAGGCGCGTAAATTACGAGCGTACGGTTCGTTGTAGAATTCAACGCCATTTCTATATAAAAGCAGTAAATTTCTCTCTTAATTTAAGACATTCAGTATAATAAAATGAATAGTTCCTGTTTGAAGCGTCGGTTGACAATGGTTTGTCGGGGTGTCAATTTCAACTCTTACCTTCCCAAACAGGCACTATCTATATATTGCAGTGATAGTTGGTATATATTGTCGCCTGCATTAATATAGGAGACAGTATGTACTGTCACACCTGAACTGAAGACTGCTAATTAGCCATTTAAATGACGTTTAAGTGATTCAAGTACGTGACTAAGCATTGAATTATATGGAGCACTGATTATAATTTTTCATTTAATTCGTAGTTTACAATTTGTTTACAGTTTCAAATCAATATTATGTAGTAAAAAATATATCTAGATGAATATTTACTTCTTACTTTTGCGCAGGCCACTATAACTTCAACACAACAGATTTGGTTTCTTTCACCACACTTAAAATTACCATAAAAGTAATTAACATACATGATGGTATAGACATTTTACATGTTATAAGCGTATGGGAAACACATGACCATGTTGGCCTGGCCTACGCTGATCTTCTGTTATAGATAATGAATAGTTTTTGGTGAACTGGGGTAAAATTGATCATCGACACAGACATGGAAGAACAGAAGCGGACCCCGGGGGAGGGGGAGTTAGACTCACCGGTGGTGTTTGGGGTGGAGGACGTACCCCCGGTCCACCTGACGATTCTGTTCGGTCTACAAGTACGTATGTACTCAATAATTACTTATATGTACCAGTTTGGAACCGTAGAGCGGCGATTGATTTTTCTGGGTCTTACTTTTTGACAGTGATAAGGGTTGTGTGTGTTATAAACTGTTTCGCGGTTATATATAAGGTTATTATATTCGCAAGTATGAAGTACTCGTAATTGCAGACATATCTTGTTCGCGAATTTAACGCTAGATTGCAATGACTGTCATCATAGAAGACACACAAGGGTTTTAAAAATTGAAATTATGAAAACAATAATAACCTGGGGGAATTAAGCCGAGGCATGTGCCCACAAGTGGCCACAACCTATCACTAGTATGTTTCAAATGACAATCACGCATTTAGTATAATATGTATATTAACTTTATTGTCCTTACATATCTCCAGAAAATTTATTATGTGCGTGTACATAGAATAAAGAATGCCAATGGTCTTAAAGTCCATGGCTTGTACCCCCTCTACAAAGTGACATGTTTATTTTTAAAAAACTAAAGATAACTGATTTAGCAGTTAACTAAAAAACTATAAAATGATTCAGTGCATGTGTTTAATTTTTTACTTTCTTTACATAAAATTAGTTTTCCAATTTAAACTAAGTAAAAAAAGATAAAAAAAAAAATTTCATTAGAATCGAACACCTACTTCAACATACTTATGTTCCAGGAACTCCTCGCTAACCGCTACACCACGGAATCACATGTTTGAATCCATTTAAATAACAAACTTAATTTTGTATTGTACATACATAATTTGGTCTTGGTCATTTGATGATCATCTTGAAAATTACAGGAAGAAAACTTGCTTTTTACCATAGAGTGGGGCTAGATACCATTTTTTTGAAAATTGAAAAATATAGACCTTTAAATGTCTTATCAATATACGTTCTTAAAAAATGGTATGATGACCCACTTTATAAGAAACTATAGTCTGAACATCCGTCTTCTTTAGCATTTTGTTGTTCAATTAGCATATATATAGTTTGATGTGTTAATATCAATTAAATCTGAAGTCAATTTTTAAAGTTTTTGGCAATACTGTGTGCAAATGATTACATATGTTTAATAAATGTAACAAAAGTGATATTTGTAAGCGAAAAAAATTGTGGGTTTTTCAAATGTACTTTTGGGTTTTATGCCTGTTTTTATAGTACAGGTCTTATTTTATACTTCAATAGACTATTTATACATTACATTTGATATAAATTAATAAATTATTACAGCAAGCTGTAATGTGTATTGGGGGTTCACTCTCTCTGCCGTTTATACTAACTGCACTGCTGTGTCCAGTGGATGAACAGGAGGTGCGCGCACAGCTACTCAGCATCACAATGTTTATGTGCGGTGTAGCAACGGTTTTACAGTGTTTCCTCGGAGTGAGGTAAAATTGATAGAAATACAGCATTAGCCTAGTATAAACACAAAATAATTAGTTTGTTAAAAAAACATATCTTAATTCTACATATTTTTTATAATTCGTAATTTGATTAAGATATTTGTTTCGTAGGTTGCCTATAATTCAGGGTGGTTCTCATACATTTGTGGCCCCAATTGTTGTCATGATGTCATTAGAAAAGTTCAGGTGTCCAGAAAAAGGTCAGATCAGTTAGTGAAAGGACATTATATATTGTAATGATAGTTCCAACAATCTTGATTTGAAATATCTTAAGAAGACTTTATATATTTAAAAAAATCCAATCATTTTGTTATATATGCAATGAGGAATGAAACATTTTGTTTGTCACCTTTTCGAAATGCTTTTTATGACCAAATACTATAGCTAGCAGTGTAAGTTGTAAAATTTTTGATAGAGTTACATTTAATATATTTTGAAAATTGGATCATTTATTTGTGTATTAATCTCTAAATGCCCCATTGTGCCTTGTTTTTCATTCTAGTGTTAAATGATGAATCGATTACACGTATTTTAATTTATTTATTCCGCTTTTTTCAGGTTTTGATGTTTCACCGAAGAATGTGACGCATGCTGATTGGACGGACAGAATGCGCGAGGTAAGAACGCGGGGTCCCGTAACTTCATCCTGATACCACAGCAAACTTTGAAAAAACATTAAAAAGTCAGCAAAGTTGTAAGTAAATTGTTAAAAAAAATGTGATTGACATGGACAAGCTTTATTACATCATGACAAAGTAAAGTCTACAAATTATAAAATGAGAAGAAGACTTTCTAGTTTCTTTTGTACCTAAAATACGGTATACCATTTACTTGTGAAGATGACTGGCTTAAACGGAATACCTGCACAGGAATTTACACGCTAAGGGTTTAGCTGAAAACTAGTGTAAAAGTTTTCAAACACACTATTTAAATTTGATCAGGGTAGACATTTTCAAGAATTTTTTCGCAGGAATCTGAGCATGTCTTTTCAGAAAAAAAACCCACATTAGGACAGTGTATGTTACATGTACTAGCAATAATTCCATACCAAAAATAATGCCAGACCTTTCATTTCTGTATCAGCTATTTTATATAAATATGTACGATTTGTACAGATCCAGGGAAACCTGATCCTGGCCTCTCTGACCCAGGTTGTCGTGGGGTCGTTCGGTCTGATGGGGACCATCCTCCGGTTCGTAGGTCCTCTAACCATCGCTCCTACGATCTCGCTGATTGGTCTATCTCTGTCACATGTCGTTGCTATGTTCTGTGAAACCCACTGGGGAATCTCCATGTTGTGAGTACTGAAGATATACGTGTGTGCTAATACTAGTAGCTGATTAGTTTTAAATTATTTACTTTCATTTGTAACAAGCATTTTGATTGGCTAAACAAACAGAATGGAAATAATTTATTTGGTATAACCTGGTAAGCTATGTAGCCACGCCCCCTTGACAACACCATATTCATGCGCGTGTTACAGTCTTATGTAAATTCAAATTTTATGCAAAAATAAATAATTTATAATTTTAATAATTGATTTTTATTATCTTTTGATTAAATAAGAAATGTTTTTAATTTTCGCCTAGAATATCCATTATAACCTGGTTTGAGGCAGTGCACGTTTTTATTATAATCCGTTTCGCGGATTATAAAGCATGCAATGCCTCAAACCAGGTTATATCGGATAATCTAGACAAAAATTAAAAACATTCCTTAAAGGTTCTGTCATTTGTTTATCATCGAATTTCTTATATTTTTCAGAACTTTGTTTTTCGTTCTGTTATTCTCAACATTCCTGAACAAAATGGAAGTACCGATTCCCTCGTTTTCACTAAGACGGAAATGCCATACAAAGAAACTTCCGGTATTTCAGTTGTTTCCCATTGTGCTTGCTGTCGCCATTGTTTGGTTGTTTAGTTTCGTACTCACTGTAACAGACGTGTTACCTAGCAACAGCACGGTCACTGGATACAAAGCGAGGACGGATTCAAAACTTGAAATCATGACTCAATCTCCTTGGTTCACATTGCCTCTACCGCGTATGAGATACTAGATTTACCGAGTAATTTTCGGTGGTCCAATCGATGTACAATTTAATCTTTTTATTTAATCAATTAATTAATAAATCAATTTCAGTTCAGTTTGGGGTTCCCACGTTTAGCTGGGCTGGATACATGGGGATGATAGCAGCAACAGTGTCCTCCATTATAGAGTCTGTCGGAGACTACTTTGCGGCTGCCCGCTTGTCTGGAGCCCCACTTCCGCCTGCGCATGCTATAAACCGAGGCATAACGTTTGAAGGAGTGTCTAGCATATTTTCAGGACTTGTAGGAGCAGGACATGCCACTACATCCTACAGCGGGAATATTGGAATCATTGGAATTACAAAGGTTTTAACAAAATTGCAACAGTTAAGAGATGTTTTCTTTGTATACACGATTTTTAAAATTGTGCTAAATTGACCAGTTTATATTATCAAGGTGGCTAGTAGGGCTGTATTTATAACGGCTGGTGTGATCTTGATTATTTGTGGGCTGGTAGGGAAGGTGGGGGCAGTCCTCGCACTGATACCGGAACCCATCATAGGGGGCACCTTACTTCTTGGACTAGGAATGGTGGCATCTATTGGGATATCTGGTCAGTAATATGAAGCATGGTTTTTGTCAATACAACTTTCGCGTTTCATAACTGATAGTATACAGTTATGAAAATTAATTGATAGAGGTTGCAGTCAAATATTTTCAATATACCATTCCCAGTAAATTTACACACTTGTTTATCGTAGTGCTGCAGTTCTGTGACTTATCCTCCACCAGGAATATCACAGTGTTAGGCGTGTCCTTCTTGATGGGGCTGATGATTCCAGAGTGGCTGTCAGAAAACGCCGATAAAGTCAAAACAGGTCAAGCTATTGGAATCTATTTTTTTCTTTTTAATCTAGTAACACTGGTTATTGCAAGTTCCACGTTTAATTAAAAGATTAAAGAAGCTCTTTAAATATGACATGGTAGATACTTTTCAGGTTCTAACGAATTGGACCAGGTGATCCGTGTCTTGTTTGGGACGGCGTCATTCGCCGGAGGTTTCATTGGCTTTGTGCTGGACAACATAGTCCCAGGTACAGATACAGTACACACGTTTTAACGGTTGGTATGGTTCTTTGTTCGGATGATGTCCCTTAAGATGGCCAAAAGAGCAACAATTAACACACAATTATGTTTTTTTTTGTAAACTGAGTTTAAAGTTTTTCTTTGAACAACATTTTTAGTAGCTTTTAAACAAGTGTATTAATAACTATATGAATTCAAACAAGAAAGACAAAAAGGGGAAGGAAGAGATATAGACTTTGAAATGAGATTGTAAGAGTAACAAGATTAATCAGAAAATGAAAACGACATCTCTGAACATATACAATTGTAGAAAACAGAACCCAATTATTAACTAGGAATGTTGTGTCTGTTTGCAGGATCAAAACACGAAAGGGGTATAGACAGGTGGCTAAAAGTTTCGGACACTTCCACCCAGCATCCAGAAGCACGTGTTTGCAGAATTTATGACTTACCATTTGTTACTAAATATATCAATCGAGTTCCAAAATGCAGACTCTGTCCAATTTCACCGTCTTTTGCTGGGTTTAACTTTCCGTGTGGTAAGAGTTCAAGCAAAAAGGCGAGTTTTAGTGCGACTGTTACTGATAAGGATCCTAGTCTACTTCCGCTACAAGAGGACCTGGAAGTCAAGGTCAAGCGTCAGTGTGACAGCGATTTGTAAATCAGCCTAGCACGTTTTACTTGACGTGATTGTAAATATTTAATTTTTTTTATCGGAAAGAAAGAAGTATTGTAACACCCAATCTCTTTATCGGTTGTAATTACATAGTTGAATAGAATCAAGTTTTACTCATATGTTGTATATACCCATTGATTGCTTTAAATAAATTTTCAAACATAATCTGTATCTGTTATTGCATGTATAGGATACATCACTTTCACTATAATATAACATAAAGCTGTCATGTTGTAAATTTTACAATAAATACAAAATTTACAACACGTAAATTTTGTATTTACACCCACCCAGTAAATTCAAAAATGACTTCACTCAAAATATTAAAAAAGATCACATTATCAATCAAAATTTGTTGTCCCATGAATAAACGATATCCCTTTAAAATCAAGTTTGACCGAATACATTTAATTTTTCGCGAATGGTTGCACAATTTTGCATTTTGTGCTTACATGCAGCTGCTGGATTTTATTCTTTTATCATTAAAATGTTGCTTATTCTCAAATTGTGATTTATTAATATTCAATAAATTATTGTTATAAGAACATATTTAGTACTGTAGAAGAATCCACGAAGACTGACTCTCAACGAAAATCATATCCGTAGTTTTTTTTGGAATTGGATATCAATAAATGGTAACAAAACATGCTTGATAATTATTTATTGTTGTGACATAACCACTGTGAGTATATTTCAAGTCTAATAATGAATTCAAGGCGGTAGGGTAAATTAAACTGTTTTCACTTCCTTTAAATCAAAGTTTTCATTTTTAACACCGTGATTCTTCAAGCCTCGTTGTTCTCTAGCGGAGGTAAAGGTTGGTGAAAGGGGGAAGTAACTGCAGCAGCGCACCCTCTCCATGCAGGCCCTGATGGCGGGGATACAGTAAAGGGTTCTCTCGTCCCCTCTCTGGGGGGGGGACTTTTTACCTCCACCCAACGTTTTAACCCTCGTTCATATTCAGTGCCTAGAATTATGAAATGCAACATAATTTGTCTATTTTATGTCGATAAGCAATTTTTCATCATCTTAAATAAGATGATCTTCATCTTGAAATCAATAATATTTTGTTGAAAACTGTCTTATAGTTAACACTTGCCTGGAAGGACTTTCTGTAAACTTTTCGGTTTTGTTTACTAGTCGCCACTCTTTGAATTTATATGTATATGCAATGTACCAATTCTAATTAAAAGCATCCTAATAACCTAGTAAAAATTTGTTGGTTAAGATAAATTAGTAGGATGCAAGAGTATGATTATTGGAGCAAGCACAATGTTCAAATTTTGATTTTAATTGAAGTGTTCTTTTATCAAACTAAATCCACATAAACTGCCACTCACCAGGAACAATATTATCCAGCAGGAAACCTATGAAACCTCCCGTAAAAGAGGCAGTTCCGAATAGCACCTTGATCACCTGATCCAAGTCCGAGGAACCTTTGTCAAAAAGCATAAAAACGAAAGCATTTGATGTATTATTTTTTTTACTGTGTTTAGTTCTAGTAGGTTATTTTAAAGTATGAATACACATACATTCTATATGCATTTTAATCCCAAAAATTATTAACTGTAAACGTATTGATTATACTCAGTTAAAAATGACACTCAGTCTTGTTCGTTACTGTTTATTTTAGCATAATTGTAAATCAGGTTTAAAAAAAAGGCCGTCTTGTTTTATTTTATTTTTTTATTTTAGAAAATCTGTTAAACTGATGTATTGATAGTATAAATTCCATTACTTTCCACATCATATAAAGACAGGCTTCATTCTTTTACTTAAAATTAGTATTGATATTGACCATGCATACCATTTGGTGATGTAGAATAAGATAAATACTGTATGCATGGTTATTTTCGCCCCGTGTAATCTTCTCCTTCTACACTTACAAACAGTTTCGCCCGTCTTGAATTTGTTCACACAAAGTTTTTTAAAGAGAGGAAAAAAAGAGACATTGGAATTTGCCCAGTTTAAAATTTGCCGGCTGAAAACGAGGGCGAAAGGGGCGAAAAGAAAACGGGGGCGAATATTTCCATGTATTGTAAGTATATCAGTGAACAATACCTGTTTTGACAAAAGCCTCGTTTTCACTCAGCCATTCTGGTAGCATAAGACCCATCAAGAAGGAGATGCCGATAATGGTAATATTGCGGGTGGAAAAGAGCTCACAGAACTGTAAGACTGAATACATCAAGTTAATGACTTCATCCAATTTACACTGTTACACTTTTGTTACACGCGCTTATTTGGTTTAAGGTTTGCTTGGTATTATCAATTTGGTCTTGCTGTTGTTTTGGATAAGAATTGACAAATACGGTAAGACAAATCGGTATTTAAGGTCTGTCACAATGTATCAGAGCTGTAGAGACCTACCCGATATACCTACAGAGGCCACCATCCCGAGCCCAAGTAACAGGGTCCCTCCAACAATGGGGTCAGGAATCAGGGCCAGGACAGCTCCCACCTTCCCCACCACACCCCACAGAACCAGCATGAGTCCGGCTGTTACAAACACCGCCCTGCTAGCTATCTAACAAAACAGGAAAGAAGCGCAGTTGTTTATCACTGAAAAAAAAGAATTCAGTTATACCATAAACTCGGTTTCGGCTTGAGGCATTTTTCAAGATGCTTACTTTTGTTATTCCAATTATCCCGATGTTTCCACTGTACGATGTTGTCGCATGCCCAGCTCCCATTAGACCAGATATAATATTGGCAAAGCCTTCTATGAAAATGCCTCTGTTTATTGCGTGAACGGGTGGTACTGGTGCCTCAGAAAAGCGAGCAGCTGTGAAATAATCCCCAACGGATTTAAAAATGGATGCTACAGTGGCAGCAAGCATGCCCATGTACCCTGCAGCACTGAATGTCGGCATTCCGAAAGGAACTAAATAAAAAATAGTAAACCTTGGACGATCGAAATATTATATTTCATGTAGCAATTAAAAATATAACATATGAAGAATCTCTCAAAAGTCGTGATTTTTTCATAATAAACTATTTACGAGGAAGTGGAAACTGGAACCAAGCAGCATCGTACAAAATATCAACTCTGGAGTCGGTCCGTGCACGGAAAGAAGGTTCTGTGCTGTTGTTTGGGAACACGTCCAACTCGGTCAAAACAAAAGAGAAAACCGACAGGATGGAAATCGTCATAACAACTGGAAAAAGCTGGAAGATCGGCAGCTTGGTCAAGTGACATTTCTTTTTTAAAGAAAAGGCTGGAACCGGAAGTTGCAACTTGTGAATAACATTTGAAAACAGTAACAACAACGCAAGTGTTCTGTAAAAAAAGATTACAGATCTATCATGGTAATACCTATTGTAAAACGTAGCTCGGAAATATGTTTAACATGTATACTCACAGTAAAGAAATGCCCCATTGTTTTTCACAAAACTCTGAGACCACATGTGTCAGGGACAGCCCAACAAGTGATACAGCAGGCGCTATGGTGAGGGGTTCAACAAACCTCAAGATCAGTCCTATCAGACCCAGACCCCCCACCAACATCTGGGTGATAGAGGCCAGGATTAGATTACCCTGGACCTGAAAGTGAAGTAATGGCACATAGAATGATGACAAAACAAAAACAGTATATATATACATGTAGAAAGTAGAGGAGATAATTGTGTAATGAGGTAAAAATGTCAAATTAAAGAGAAAATGATAATTTAAGGTCAGCCGACACGTTCCTTGAAAAATGATTTTTTTTTTAAAATTTTCAACGGCCTGATAATATACCAATTAAAATTATTTTTATTTACTATCATTTTCAAAATGATTAAAATTTTAAAAATATATATAGATATGCCAAACCTTTTTGTTTCAGCAATTCAAGTGATTTTAATAAGATTATATAGGACATTGCATACTCTAGTATATTCTGCACAACTGCCTGGCAAGGTTCATTAAGTGTTTTGCAAGAAAGCTTGTCAAAGTAGTAGTAAATCAATAAACTATTCCTGGTTAAGGTTATATAAAATTGAGGAACGTGTCGTCTGACCTTAACAACTTATTTTTGCTAACCAATATCACAGTATCTCGAAGAAATATACTTTGACCATTTGGTTAAATAAACGAGTTAAAAATCCATCACTACTTTTTTAGCTCTTTTTATGTAAGTAATGTGTGATTTTAAGGGGGAAATCATTAAAAGTATTGTCGTTTCACACGATTGTGACAAATGTTCTCTTAACAGGTTTAATAATCATAAAAAGTGTGTACTTCTCTCATCCTCCTCTCCCATGGAATAAACAAGCTATTGTTTCCATGCAAACCGTTCGCTAAAAAAGAAAACAAAATCTCAACAAGAGAAATCTACTTTCTGCTTTTTACAAGGTAATAAAGGTTTAAAGAACAATACTTCACAATAAAAGATACATTGATTAGACAAAAAGGTTTCTTGCCTATTTTTACCCAGTTAAATGGGTTTTGACCGGAAAGTTTCATCTGTTTATTTCTTAAATTTGTTCACACAAAGTTTTGTTAAAGAGAGGTGGGTGGGAGACATTGGTAATTTCCGAGTTTGTTGATTTGAGCTCGGTTTGATTAATGGTTGTAAACTTTCCTACTGGACATCTGTTTTGGCGTGTATTTGGGGCATGTTAGGACTGTCTTTGACCTACTTTCGTCTGTTGGACAAAAGCCTCGTTTCACTCACCATTCTGGTAACATAAGACCCATCAAGAATGAGATGCCGATAATGGTAACATTGCGGGTAAAACAGCTCACAGAACAGTATAGACTTAATAATCAAGTTAATGACTTTTTACAATTTACACTGTTACACTTTTGTTACACGCGCTTATTTGGTTTAAGGTTTGCTTGGTATTATCAATTTGGTCTTGCTGTTGTTTTGGATAAGAATTGACAAATACGGTAAGACAAATCGGTATTTAAGGTCTGTCACAATGTATCAGAGCTGTAGAGACCTACCCGATAGTACCTACAGAGGCCACCTTCCCGAGCCCAAGTAACAGGGTCCCTCCAACAATGGGGTCAGGAATCAGGGCCAGGACAGCTCCCACCTTCCCCACCACACCCCACAGAACCAGCATGAGTCCGGCTGTTACAAACACCGCCCTGCTAGCTATCTAACAAAACAGGAAAGAAGCGCAGTTGTTTATCACTGAAAAAAAAGAATTCAGTTATACCATAAACTCGGTTTCGGCTTGAGGCATTTTTCAAGATGCTTACTTTTGTTAAACCAATTATCCCGATGTTTCCACTGTACGATGTTGTCGCATGCCCAGCTCCCATTAGACCAGATATAATATTGGCAAAGCCTTCTATGAAAATGCCTCTGTTTATTGCGTGAACGGGTGGTACTGGTGCCTCAGAAAAGCGAGCAGCTGTGAAATAATCCCCAACGGATTTAAAAATGGATGCTACAGTGGCAGCAAGCATGCCCATGTACCCTGCAGCACTGAATGTCGGCATTCCGAAAGGAACTAAATAAAAAATAGTAAACCTTGGACGATCGAAATATTATATTTCATGTAGCAATTAAAAATATAACATATGAAGAATCTCTCAAAAGTCGTGATTTTTTCATAATAAACTATTTACGAGGAAGTGGAAACTGGAACCAAGCAGCATCGTACAAAATATCAACTCTGGAGTCGGTCCGTGCACGGAAAGAAGGTTCTGTGCTGTTGTTTGGGAACACGTCCAACTCGGTCAAAACAAAAGAGAAAACCGACAGGATGGAAATCGTCATAACAACTGGAAAAAGCTGGAAGATCGGCAGCTTGGTCAAGTGACATTTCTTTTTTAAAGAAAAGGCTGGAACCGGAAGTTGCACCTTGTGAATAACATTTGAAAACAGTAACAACAACGCAACTGTTCTGTAAAAAAAAAGATAACAGATCTATCATGGTAATACCTATCGTAAAACGTAGCTCGGAAATATGTTTAACATGTATACTCACAGTAAAGAAATGCCCCATTGTTTTTCACAAAACTCTGAGACCACATGTTTCAGGGACAGCCCAACAAGTGATACAGTAGGCGCTATGGTGAGGGGTTCAACAAACCTCAAGATCAGTCCTATCAGACCCAGACCCCCCACCAACATCTGGGTGATAGAGGCCAGGATTAGATTACCCTGGACCTGAAAGTGAAGTAATGGCACATAGAATGATGACAAAACAAAAACAGTATATATATACATGTAGAAAGTAGAGGAGATAACTTGTGTAATGAGGTAAAAATGTCAAATTAAAGAGAAAATGATAATTTAAGGTCAGCCGACACGTTCCTTGAAAAATGATTTTTTTTTTAAAATTTTCAACGGCCTTATAATATACCAATTAAAATTATTTTTATTTACTATCATTTTCAAAATGATTAAAATTTTAAAAATATATATATAGATATGCCAAACCTTTTTGTTTCAGCAATTCAAGTGATTTTAATAAGATTATATAGGACATTGCATACTCTAGTATATTCTGCACAACTGCCTGGCAAGGTTCATTACGTGTTTTGCAAGAAAGCTTGTCAAAGTAGTAGTAAATCAATAAACTATTCCTGGTTAAGGTTATATAAAATTGAGGAACGTGTCGTCTGACCTTAACAACTTATTTTTGCTAACCAATATCACAGTATCTCGAAGAAATATACTTTGACCATTTGGTTAAATAAACGAGTCAAAAATCCATCACTACTTTTTTAGCTCTTTTTATGTAAGTAATGTGTGATTTTAAGGGGGAAATCATTAAAAGTATTATCGTTTCACACGATTGTGACAAATGTTCTCTTAACAGGATTAATAATCATAAAAAGTGTGTACCTCTCTCATCCTCCTCTCCCATGGAATAAACAAGCTATTGTTTCCATGCAAACCGTTCGCTAAAAAAGAAAACAAAATCTCAACAAGAGAAATCTACTTTCTGCTTTTTACAAGGTAATAAAGGTTTAAAGAACAATACTTCACAATAAAAGATACATTGATTAGACAGACCAAAGGTTTCTTGCCTATTTTTACCCAGTTAAATGGGTTTTGACCGGAAAGTTTCATCTGATATATATTTTTTTAATTTTCTATATATATGCATTCACATCTTCTCGTTTATAGTACAAAGTGTTAATGTTGGAACGGATATTGATGGGTGGGTGGGCTTATAGAAGGTAATTTCCGAGTTTGTTGATTTGAGTCCTCGGTTTTGTTAATGGTTGTAAACTTTCCTACTGGACATCTGTTTTGGCATGTGTTTGGTTGGGGCATGTTAGGACTGTCTTTGACCTACTTTCGTCTGTTGGACATTTGAATCGATCCAGCGTCATCATCACAACTATCGGGGCCACAAAAACGTGAGATCCACCTTGAATGATTGGCAACCTTCCAAAGAAACACATTGCTGGTATAACAGCTATAACAGATAACAGATATATATTAATGAATCTTAAGTTTAGCAATTGGCTTTTTACTATTTATGTTTGAGAAGAACAATGTTACTTTACGCGTTTTGATATAAAATCAGTTGATAAAAGAATTTTAATCAATCAAAAATGAAAATTCGTTTGTTGATTCATTAATATATAAATATGTTGGGTTAACATATTGTTTATACTTAATCTCTCTTTGGTTTTTTTGTTTTTTTGTTTTTTTGAAGACTGTATCTTTACAGTTTATAGACGAAATAATAATGTCATAGTATTGCTGAAAATACCTTACACCAAGGACACACTGTAGAATAGTAGCGACACCACACATAAACATTGTGATACTGAAAAGTTGCGCGCGCACTTCGTTCTCGTTTTCTGGACAGAACAATGAAGCCAAGATAAAGGGGAGGGACATAGTTCCACCCAGAGTCATCAAAGCTTGCTGAAATCCAGAGACAAAATACACCTATTATAAGGCTAACATTTTATTAATTGCATTAGGTACTGCGGTTAAATTTGCACTGTATGACAAAAATGATTGGTTGTAAGCCCTCTTAACTTTTTGTTTTTGACTAGTCTTGTTTATTTCTTAACAGGTTAATCAACACTATGCTTCCAAATAGTTTTTTTTTTTTTTTTTTTTTTTTTAATTTTCTTGATGTTTATTTACAAAAGCACATGCTATACAACAATGTTCACATGTATATGTAGTAATGAAAATATAATAATAATAATAATAATAATAATAATATTAATAACAATGATAATGATACTAATGGTAATAATTATAGTAATAGTACATGTAGTAGTAATGTCACCTATTATATCTGTCGAAGTACCTTGTATAAGTATAAAGTTACAAAAATATTTTATACAAAATCATAGACTGCTTTACATTGATAATAATAATGTTAATTGATCATGATATTTAAAGTCAATAGGTTTTAATAAAAAGCGCTTTGTAAGGAGGTAAATCCATCAGCATCACAGAGTCTATATTTTACCTCCCTATTTATGTGAAAAACCATGGGCCAGGTCACCCATGGCGACATAAAATCAGCTACAGTTTTACCAAAAACGTTTTGAAGAAAGCATAATATCTAGTATTTCCAATACAATGTAGAATATCTAAGTATTTTTGAATGCATAATTTCAAATTACATACAATTCCTTTCGATGTTTCAACAGTATTTTCTATTCTACAAAACATCTTATATTTGTAAATTTTTAATGCAACAAAAGATAAAAGTAAATTATACATTGCAGTGGTTTCATTTCTAACAGAGTAAAAACCAATAACTATGTGTTTCCATTTAACATCAAAACCCAAAAGATTACTCACTATCTTCCATATATGTTGTACATTCACACACTCAAAAATTAGGTGGTGTGAATTTTCAACTTTTTCTGTGCATATTTTACACATACAATCAAAACTTTTATCAATCTTACTTACAAAATAATTATTTGAAAGTAAATTATTTAACAATTTGTAATTAAATTCCGAAATCTTTTTGTCTTGTAGCAAAACAATTTTATTCATATAAATATTTTCCCAATCGCTTTTGAAAATATCAAATTCTTTATTGTATTTTGATTGCATGTTTGGTATTTGAAATTTTTTCTTTATAAACTGATTATAGAAATCTTTTATTGAGTATTTATTGTACGAGGGGTAAATAATTGTACTTGTTTCATATATCGGCAAACTCTAAGATCGAATTTGTTTTCATAATTCTTAAAAATTGTTTTAACTATTTTATATTCGCACAGCCAGTTATTTTTGTTAATCAATACGTTTGCTATTTCCTCGGGCGATTTTAAAGTTCCCGCCTCAGAGTATAAGTCTTTAACAAACAAAATATTACTTTTAAGCCAAGTTTTGAAGAAAATTGTTTTCCCTTTATATAAAAACATCAAGTTTGACCATATCGGTTGCTTCAAAAATGTTTCCGGGCTTAATTTGTTTTGTAAGTCTTTGCATGTGTTAAAGCATGTGAAAGCTTGTTTATAGAATAGTGGCATTGTTTTTATTATTTCATAATTTTCAATTTTATTTTCAGTTGTATTAATCAAATAGTCCATGTCTATGTTGATCGGAGAGCAATAACTATTTACGTAACTCTTAATACAATGTTTTGTTTCTTTTAATCTAGGCACCCATGAGACTTTTAACGCTTTAATCTCAGAGTCGACGTCAGTTATGCCTAGTCCGCCTTCTTTTACATGGCCAATTAACGTATTTCTTTTAATCCTATCAGTTTTAGTCCAAATGAAATTATATATTAATTTATTAATGCGTTTAATATAGTCTTCATCGGGAATTTCCAAAATACTTGCAACATATATGAGTTTTGATAGTGCTAAAGAGTTTATTACGGTGCTTTTCCCAAATAATGTTAATTTTCTTCTTTTCCACGATTCGAACAAAGTGTCTATATCATGATAAATTTTCATCCAATTTTTATTGTAACATTCAATTTTATCATGACCTACATGAATACCTAAACATTTTACTGATTTGTTCGTGACTGTTATTCCCTCGATTTCTGTAAACATATTTTAAAAGGACCAAGCACAATACATTCAGTTTTACTTATGTTAACCTTAGATCCTGCATGAGTACAGAAACTGTTTACTGTTTCCAAAGCATGTTTAAGTGAATCAATATTCTGTAGAGTTAATGTCATGTCGTCGGCATGTTGTATATTTTTTATTTCTTTTTCCATAAAGTTAGCTTTAAAACCTTGTATATTTTCATTATTCTTTATTTTTTCTGAAAAAATTTCGGCAACAAAAAGATATAGAATGGCTGATATTGGACAGCCTTGTCTTATTCCCCTTTTCATTTCGCATGTTTTTGAAATCCATCCGTTATTCTTTAATCTAAATATTGGACTTTGATATAAAATGTTTATCCAATTTAAAAAGTTTTCCCCGAAGTTGAATTTTTCTAGTGTTTTAAATAAAAAATTCCATCGCGGGGGTGTTAAGGAAGCATATGGAATCTGAGTTACATGTAATTTCGTGAAATCACAAATCTTAGTTATTATGTACATATTTAAATATTTAAGCAACGAAATGTAGACCAAAAACAAATAAAAATGACTGGAGACAATTTTTATCACAAATTAGATTGTATTACGTAGATTTACACATTGATGACGTCATGACTGAAAGTTGAATGTCGTGTTAATTTGATCGGACAGCATTGTAAACAGATTCAAAATACAAGTTATCTAAGAACTTAAATAAAGTATTTTGGTGTGATTTAGTGAGAATGGAACAAAAGGATACTGGAAGGGATGTTAGTTTTATCAATTAATCGCTAAAAGGTATGTAAATTGGCTTTTATTTCTCGGCCATCCTTTCCTCTGTCGTTGTTTATGATATAAAAATTAGACTAGAACAACACTACCCCGTATATATTGAACTTCCAATTTTACATGTATCGATAGTTTGATCAATGCTTAAATTGAAAAGTGCTGCTAGAATCCTGTGTTATGTGTTGTTTTGATGCATCATACCGTTTTCAGTGCAAACTGAATAAATGTTGGGGAGGTTTTTTGAGAACCGGATGAATAACTATTTATTTAAGGAGACTATAGGATTCTAGCAGCGGTTTTGATAAAACTGAGATGTTTCGCCTTCACTTGATAGGTTTATTGTTTTGTGGAAACCGCAGGGTAGTGTTGTTCTATCTCATTTTATGTTAAGGAGTATACATAAGCTATTTATGGCTGTCACGTGATAATGCACCGATGTGGCAGTGATGAACTACCCGATTTTATTGCATTGACATCTATTTTAAAGGATAATACTAAGTTTTTGATCTGATTCAAAACAGTTATTTAATCTCACGATTTTGAATATAACAGTCTAAATAAGACGCTAAATTGACCATATGCATCCTTAACATCCCCGCGATTCTACTGAATCAAAGGCTTTTTCAAAGTCTAAAAATAATAGGATCCCCTTTGTTAAAATTTTCACAATATTCTTAAATATCTAAAATAAAACGGGCATTAATACCTCTATATCGGCCTTTTATATAAGCTGTTTGCTCATTACCAATTTGCTTTGAAATAAAGGTTTGTAATCTACGTGCAAAAATGAATGCTATGATTTTGTAATCTGTATTAGTAAGACTAATTGGTCGGTAATTTTTCAAATCGTTTTTTCTTCCTTTTTTATGCAAAAGGGAGATAACTGCAAGTCTTTGAGAAAATGTCATTTTTCCGTTCAAAAAAATTTCCTTCATCATGTTATAAAATAAGGAGGATAATTGATGCCAGAAACATTGATAAAATTCATTGGGTATACCATCGAGGCCCGGGGATTTATTTGATTTTAAATTCATAACGGTTTCTTTACACTCATTCATTGACGGAAATGCATCACACATACTTTTATCAGTTTCAGATAGTGTATTTACCTTACAATTTTTCAAATACAAGTCGATGTCTTCATTTGATATTAGTTTTGAATTATATAGGTTTTCATAGTAGTCACACATTGCACCAAGAATATCATCATCTTTGGTGAGAAGATTATTTTCGCTTAAAACTTCGATAACATTTTGTGTTTGGTGCTTCTTTTCTAAACTAAGAAAATATTTAGTATTTTTTTCACCATCACTAACCCATTTTGCTCTCGAACGAATTTGAGCACCTTTTGCTTTTTTATCATAAAGATTGTTTAGCTTATTTTCTAATTCACGCTTTCTGTTCATATCCATTGCTATATGGTTAGAATTTTCAATTTCGGAAATTTCTTGTTCAATTTGGAATATTAATTGTTTATATGTTTTTTGGCGTTTGATGGAAAAAGCTATAGAAAAATCTTTAATTGATATTTTTAGAGTCTCCCATTTATCAATAAAAGAACCTTCTTCTTTACTTATGTCTGTGATTATTTTGTTGACTTGACGTTTATATTCATTACATTCTAAAAGTGACGTATTTAGTTTCCAGTATCCCTTTCCACGTTCATTGTCATATACAGATAAATGAAATTTTATTGCTCTATGGTCAGACATTCTGGTCCCGTTATTATGAGTACCGGGAATTCTACAAATATTTATTTGTTTTATTTTTATCAACAAAGATGTGCTGATAAAGATATAATCTATACGGCTTTTTGGAATATTGTTTGCATCACACCAGGTATAACCATTATTATTTACACATTTATCTCTCCATAAGTCATTTAAATGCAAACTAACAATAATGTCGCTCAATATTTCTGAACTTTTATCAGTATTTTCCCCATCAAGATGACAGTTAAAATCTCCACATAAGATAATATTCTCTGTGTTTATAGAATTCTTAATGATAAATCTTTTCATTCCTTTAAAAAAATCAATTCTACATGTTTCTTTGTTCGGTGCATAAATATTAACTAAACTATAGGAAATATCACCAATATTAAAATTGACCAGTATTTTTCTGCCATCACTGGTCTTATGTATATTTTTTATCTCAATATCTAACCCCTTTTTAAACAAAATAGAAACGCCTCTTCTAAAAGGTGAGTCAGAAAAACAATGTATAGATTTTCCATTCCAAGCATAATCGTAATGAAAAACGTTTTTTTCTACAAAATGCGTTTCTTGAATCAAAATAACATCGATATTTGTATCAATTATCCAACTGTAAAATTTATCTCTTTTTTCTTTAGAGCCCCCTTAACTTGAAATTCGTGAAACCAAGCTCTTTAGATATATACAGACTATGCATACAATATTGATACCATCATGAGAACTGTTTATATTCTTTATAGTTTACAATGTTACATGAAGATTTTTGGCAAACATTCTTAAGTAGAAGAAGTCAGCAAATCTAATAATAAGTGACAGTTTCCCCTTGTTACAAAATAACATTCACTATTTTTCTGACATACAGACGAGAGCAGCGATCCATGCATAAGCAAGACGACCTCCTTTCGTTTTCAAACCTATTTGAATACATTATAAACGTATCTATTAATATTCGACCGCATCTAGTATATAGGTATTTCGTTTTGGCATGCAAGATTACCTTGCATAACATCTGATGAGTGATATTGACCTTTAAATCTCGTACATGTATATACCTTTGTTTTAATATCCACTGATTTCGATATTGTTTGTAGTTACCAACTGGTCTGTGTATCAACCTATCTGACGTACTAGTAATTTGCCTTAATTTACCGATATAACGGAAAATTAACGGTTTAGATTCAGTTTTTATATAACATATATAAAATTACCTGTAGTCCAAACAGAATCATAAGGTTGACGGGAGGCACTGTGTCCACAGGGTAGAAAACAATTTGATCCTTGACCCCTTCAACCACGCCCTCCGCTTGCCCTGTCCCATCCCCTGGCGGGTCCTGAGGGTCCGTTACTTGCTGGGGCATCGTCTCTGACTTTTCTCCTGCCGACTCCTGGTCAGACATACTGATTAACCGGAAGGGGGACCTGTTACCCTTTTTCTCTCTTTCACTCGTCAATTCGGGCAATTCCTTTGATGTGCCCCGCCACGATAAGAATTTAGACACCAGGCTGAAGCCAGCTTTCACCAGCAGCCACAAAGCCTCCGGGAGCGCAAAAAGTAAGACAATTCATCAAAGTACTGAGAGTACTTGGACGGGGAAGTATTTTCTTTTCAGCGGTATGGTCTAATTTTGAGTGCAAACATTTTATTTTTGTTCTGCCATGTGGAGTAATAAATGCAATATAAAAAGTCAATCTGTAAAGTTACAAGAAGAAAAACAAACAAAGAATATAATAAAATGAGCACCTAAAAAGTAGTTTGTAAAAGAAGATCCAGACTACATGACTATTTGCTGCCAACTGATTTTATCCTAATAGAGTTAAGTCTCGTATTGATTTCAAAACTTTTCTGTAAAACTATAATGTTTAAATGGATGGAGATAACATAAAAAAAGTTTTACTACACTAATATAACAATTTAGTGTGCTTTTTAAGGACATTGCGTGTTATAAAAATTAAAATCTACTTTTTTTATAAAAAAAAACTATTAGAATAACTTTAATATGTATTAAGAAATACTCTCATTGATGAATTGGTTTGGTCACGTTAACTTTTCTTTACAGGCCAGGCCTAGAAATTTGCACCGCTTTGATGATATTTGAAGAGTGGAAACAACAATTAAGTCGAAGATTCAGGAACATCCAATGGGAAATCAAGTAGGCGCTAAAAATCAATCCAATCAGGCCCCACCATCACCGTCGCCAACAATTTGAAATAAACCCCATCTAGTTCTCGACTCAAATCCATAAAAGGTAAGTGTATAAATTTGGAATCAAACCTCAGTTTTAAGACCGAGAATTACATGTAGTTGAAGAAAGTTGGTGACGGCGGGGCCGGTGTAACGACGAAAAGTGACCCCCGTAGAATAATGACACGGGGGTCAAATTTCTACGGAGAAAACTGACCAGGGTCCGTATTCTATGACAAGTAGGGTCCTTTCTCTACAGGAGAAAACCATTCCAGACCTGTAGATCTACGACCACCCACACGTTGAAAACTGACCCCTATGGAATTTTGACCTCGCTGATAATAAACTACATAGAAATTATAGATTAAGGTGATACGTGTAGCATTCATGTTTGGCGAGTTTCGGGGGGGGGGGGGGGCAGCAAAAGCATATGAAAGACATAACTTAGTGTGCGCCTCCCGTTTAACCCTTTTACATATATAACATCATTTTTAACAAAGCGATATCTGTGTTTATCGTGATTTACTTGTCAGCTTGCCTTGTGGAGCCCCTTCGGTAAGCCTTTTTAGGGCTGTGCCCCCTCCCTCAGAGGTATATGGATTAATATGTGCTTGCATGCGCTCCCTTTTTGCATTATGCTCTTTTTGCTGTATAGGCCCCATTATTATAGTAGATAATTTCATAGACAAACCTAAGTAATGACTGCGTATTGTGTATTTTTATATGAAAAAACCCAGAAGACAGATGTAAAATTTCGACACATAAAGCGGATATTTTAGTATCTGTTTTATTTAGCTACACTGAATGTCTGACAACCAAACAAAACACCGTCATACCAACAGGCCTATGTTACAGGTACACATAAGACAGCGACTCGCGTGTAAATTCGGAATTTTGGATTTATCACGATTGCGCTAACGTTACACTCAATGTCTGATAACTTTAACTTCAAACTCTGCATCGCTGCAATTATATGCTCAATAAAGTTGTGTAAGTATAGGCACGCAATATCTTTTTTTTAAAAGGGGGTGAGACAGAAAAAAAAAAGACAGACTGTTTTTGTGAAACAGCCAGTTTTCAAAATCAAAATGCGTGAGGGGGTGGGGGGCAATTTAGAAATTTTTTTAAATAATTTTAATCTGCCTCCAAAGACGTTGTGAGGGGGCTCTTATATGATCAATTTTCTACTTCTAAACTTAAAAATGTTCCCATGGGAGGATAGCTTTGGAGTTCGACTGCGTTATTTTAACCATAAACAAAGTGGCAAGCTCTTGTAATTAAAAGCTGGCAAACAAATAAACAAAAACAAACATTTTTTTGAATGAGGACTTCCTGTTTCAAATTTGGCTTTCTGTATGCAGTATGCAACACGTTGATGATGACTTTTTTTTCCCATTTATTTCACATTACAGAACAACCCATTAACAATATCCAACTATCTCGAGCCAAGATAGTTAGTGATAAAGTAATATGATATGTATTATAACAATTACAGCATATCTGCAAATTTCACAATATTAATTCTAAACATTTGTATTTTTAAAATATTTACAAGTACATCAATATTGTATCTTATATTGTTTTTCAAATATAAAACCAATGCATTATATGTCTCTGTTTTGTTTTGAAATCTACAACACATTTTATATTTAAATATCTTGTAGGCTATGAAAGACACAATAGTATTCAAAAATCGTATTTTTGCGTTTCGTTCAAAGTAAAAACCCAACATAACATGTTTCCACTGTATATCAAATCCTATAACTAGGCTTAAAGCTGACCATATCATCTTAACATGTTCACACTCAAAAATCAAATGTTTTACATCTTCAATTTCGCTACACATATTACAAGAAGCAGAAGACCTATATTTGCATTTAAAAAGAAAGCTGTTACAGCACACTGTATTATTCAGCAATTTGTAATTAAATTCACATATTCGTTTGTCAAATATATCTTTTACTTTGTTTTTGTATATGTCATTCCAATATTCTTTTTCCACTGAAAACAGTCTTTTAAACAATGCCTGATGACAGGGAGGCTTAAATTTTTTGTACAACAAATTTTCGTAGAAAAATTTACATTTTTTGTCTTCGATACAATGTAAACCATTAATAAAAAGAAAATCACCAGTGGATACTTTTTGTATATATTGACAACATTTCATATTAAATCTTAGTGATTTTTATATATTGCATTTCTAACTATTCTATATTCACACATCCAGTTAGCTTTTTGCTTTAGAGTAGATGACAATTCTTGCAGTGTTTTGAATTGGCCATCAGCATTAAAAAGATCCTTTACATACAATATGCCGCTTTGAATCCAACTTTTATGACAAATTGTTTTATTATCAAATTGAAACAAATTATTGTTCCAAATTGGTTGTTTAGCAAAATTTATATCAGATAATTTAGTAATGTCAATGTTTTTTTTACAATCGTTGAAACTACAAAACACTTCTTTATAAAAAATTGGGAGTTTAGAAATGATCTTAAAATTAGAGCTATTAGTCTCCGATACGTTAAATACATAATTGATATCTACATTTAAAACTCTCAAATAACTATCAACTATTCTGTTAATTATGCATGTATTGTCCATCAAGATTCTACACCATGCAGCTTTTAAAGCCTTAAACTTCGATTCAATATCAACAACTCCTATACCGCCATCTTCTTGTCTTCCAATCACAGTATCTCTTTTTATTCTATCTCTTTTATTCCAAATGAAATTAAATATGCTATTTTTCAATTGTTTAATATATTCAGGGTCAGGCATAGGTAATATAGAACCCACATAAATTATTTTAGATATAGCTAGTGAATTAACAATGCATGCTTTTCCAAATATAGTTAATTTTTTTTTCCAGGACTCGAAGAGTTTTTCCATATTTTGAAAAGAGTGTAACCAATTAAGTTCATAGCATTGATTTTTATTATGTCCAATGTAAATCCCAAACATCTAACAACATCATTGGTTACATCGATGCCGCTTATATTATTATATCTGTCTTTCAGACTACCAAGTAGTATACATTGTGTTTTGTTTATATTTACTTTTGATCCAGCGTGTTCACAGAACTCTTCAACAGTCTTTATTGCAACATGTAAAGAAGAAATATTTTTCAAGGTTAAAGTGACATCGTCCGCATGTTGAATAGTTTTTATATCGTCTGTCATGTTTAATATATTTATTCCTTGAATTTCCGAATTGTGTTTTAATTTATAAGCCAATATTTCCGCAACAAACAGATATAAAAGTGCTGAGATAGGACACCCTTGTCTTTTACCTCTATTCATTTTGCAAGTTTTAGAAATCCATCCATTGTATTTAACTCTGAAAATTGGTTTTGTGTAAAGAATTTTGACCCATGAAATAAAATTTTCACCAAAATTGAATTGTTTTAAAACTTGAAGAAGAAAATTCCACTCGACTGAATCGAATGCTTTTTCAAAATCTAAAAATAGTAATAAACCGTCATTATCGTTTTCCATGCAGTATTCATAGATGTCTAAAATTAATCTTGCATTTATGCCAATAAACCGCCCTTTTATATACGCTGATTGTTCCTTGCTAATTAGTTTATCAATAACTGTTTGTAATTTTTTGGCAAGAACAAAAGCTAAAATTTTATAGTCGGTATTTGTTAAACTTAGTGGTCTGTCATTTTTAAGATTATTTTTTCCCCCTTTCTTAAATAAAAGAGTGATCAGAGCTAACCGCTGTGAAAAGGGTAGTTCCTGTTTATCGAAAATACTTATAAAACTTCATAAAAGAGTGGTCCAATTGTTTTCCAAAAGCATTTATAAAATTCAGCCGGTATACCGTCCAAACCCGGGGATTGTTATTTTTTAAATTATTTACTGCATCTGCGCATTCATCAATTGTAGGTAATGAGTCGCAATATTCTTTTTCACTATTGTTAAGTTTTGGACATTCAACGTCATTCAAATAAGCATTTATATCAACATTTTTAATAGATTTACTTGTATATAAGTTTTCATAAAAGTGACACATTTCCTCTATAATTTCGCTATTACTTGCTACAGTTTTGTTATCGGTTTTTAATTCTAATATTGTATTGTGAGCTTGATGTTTCTTTTCCAAACCTAAAAAAAAATTTGTATTTCGTTTACCTTCGTTAATCCATTTCGCTTTAGATCTAATCTGCGCTCCTTTAGCTATTTCATTGTACATATAATCTAATTCCTTTTCAAGTTTTCTTTTTTCATTCATATCAATATCTCCGCTCGGTATGTTTTCTATATCATCTATCCTTTCCTCAATCAATTTTAATCTATGTTTTACATTGTTCTTGGATTGTCTTGCGTAGTTAATGGAATAATCACGGACTTTAATTTTAAAAGTTTCCCATTTTGAAATTGGATCTAATGAGTCATTTATATTTTTGAATAATTCTAAGATTCCGCGTTTGTAGTCTTCGTTCTCTAGATGCGAGATATTTAATTTCCAGTATCCTTTACCTCTCTATAAATTACTAAAATTAAAATTACATTTTATTAACCTGTGGTCACTTAACCGTGTGTTTTTATTATGAGTACCTGGTAATTTTCTAACAACAATAATTTTTACATAATCGATTGAGTCATTGCGCACAAAAATGTAATCTATTCTACTTTTTGGGGAATTTTCTGCATCACACCATGTATAACCATTTTTTGTTGGATTTTTATTCAACCACACATCGACTAAATTCAGCTTATTTAGTAGTTTACTTAACTTTTTGTAGGATTTGTCATTTTCTTTTTTTAAATTGCAATTGAAGTCACCGCCAATAATTAGTTTACTATCTTGGGGAGTATAGGAAGAAATAAATGTATTTAGCGAGTTAAAAAATATTATTCTATCGCTTTCTTTATTAGGAGCATATAAGTTAACAATCGTAAGTAATGTTTCATCTATTTTAGCATTTACCAGAAGTTTCCTTCCATCATTTGACTTATGCACATTTAAAATATCTATATTACATTCTTTATTGAACAAAACGGAAACGCCTCTACTAAAGGGAGAGTCGGAGAAAGCGTGTATTGCTTTTCCGTTCCATTTTCTATCATACAATTCAGCACGTTTCTCTATAAAATGTGTTTCTTGTAAAAGTGTAATATTAATTTTATTTTCTTCTAGCCATAAAAAAATTTTATCTCTTTTTTCTGACGAATTAAGACCTCTTACATTCACTGACACTAAATTTAGATTTGCCATATTTCAAAATATTCGTTGACAAAAAAAATATAAATAAATAAATAAATTAATTTAAAAAAAAAACTAATAAAAGTAGTAATATTCTTCGAATTCTATATGAAAAAATAGTAAAAGAAAAATATCAACATCGTCACTATTTGATGCGTATTGGTATACATTAATATTGTCGAACACATTGTCTTCAGAAAGTGTAATCTAAATTATAATTTAATATTATTAAATAGGAAAAAAATGAACATAGGTACTAGACGACTTCTTATTGGAAAGTAGATAATTATATTCTATGATTGTATATTCTATTATATTGAACGTATTAAACGTACACATACCACAGTTCTGAAAATTTTGAGGTCGGAAGCCAGATCCGAATACAGTTACCGTTCATCTCCAGAGCTTTCTGTGTCCGGATTACACCCCGACACGTCACTGTCCGACATAGCTCTGAGTTGTTCCAGCATCTGTACTATGGTACGCTGATTTGGTTGATCTTTGTTTTGTTTTTGTTTACGGTCGGTTTTACCGGAGTCGCTGTGTTTTCTTTTCCGGACTCTTTTTGCGATTTTTTTCATAAGTACGCCAAGTACGTTTTTTCCCGGCCAGTGATCCGGTTTTGTATTGCGGGTGCCGTCACGGTCAAGGCCGAATCCCCACTCGTTGTTGTAGGTTGCTTCGACAAATGTCGTTGATTGCTTAGAGGTTACAAGCTTATCTCGGAAAACCGGTACCTGAACACACTTGTTTTCTAATATTTCCCCCATAACGGAAACTTTTGTGGACACCCATTGGTCATTGGATTTGACCTTCTTACCCAGGCGAAGGGCGGCAAGCGCGTCATCGGCTTTTGCAATCGCGTTGGCAGAATCTAAATCTCCGCACCGAACTGCTTTGATATATTGAAAGGCGTGTTCTGCCGATTTATGTTTTACACCAAAAATTTCTAATTCACATGGGTAGAAGTTAGAGAGTACATCTTGGGCACCGCAAAACGTGGTAAGATGTTTTTGTGGTTGATAATGCGGGCAGGCCTCATCTCCAGGAGAATGGCCAGGTGTCTTGCACACCTTACAACAAGCATCATTTGTACACGCAGACCGATTATGATCGGTTTTCCAGCAGTTTGTACATAGCAAATTGATATTTTGTTTTGGTTGGCCATAGTGAAACAGTTTGCACTGAATACCGCCGCAGTAATTAATTCTGGGAAGATGCTTTCCTGTAGGAAGCGGTTCTATGTACATAAACCTAGTCCCGTTTAGGATGCTTGTCATACGCTTTGTAACGGGGTGGCGGATTTTTTCGTATAGAATTTTACTTGTTAATTTAACGTCTAATTTGCCAAGTAATTCATGTACGGCAGAATCAGCCACGGAAAGGGGAAGACCACATATCCGTAATTTTAGGGTTTTCTGAGATGTTGATGTAGCACCAGAAGTATACGGGTTAGTGTCGTAGAACTGGTGAGACACATTATTGATGTCAATACCCTGTGTGAGCAGCTAAAGCCTACTCTCTGGACTTTTCAGATAAATTCTCCATAGGTTTCTGTCCAGTTGAACACACATAAGATCATTACCAATTACCTGTTTGATTGGGTCTATTAGATCAAAATCAGTGATCTGTTTATCAGTGGAGCCGCGGAGATCATTGTTCTTTAAGTATAACGGCTTTGATGTTGACTTCATTTTTCACTTTTTTTAAAATTGAATATTCCACTTTCATAACATATACATGTGTACATGTACATGTGCACAGGCACCTGACGTGATATATTTTTCCCAAAATAAAAATAAATACCCTATACCTAAAAATACACAAGGTACCCATCGCCGCAATCTTGGATTTAACTCAAAGTGTCCATCAGGTGGAATTTTTGCTTAAATCTGATCGGTAAAATTATTTTGCGATCCTCTCCGTCTCCCGTTCGATTATTCAACATCTAAGCTTACAACCAATTCAACTAAAACAGTGCATTACACCTCTCATTAATAAAAATCAACATTCAATCTGCATCTACTGCCTACGATTTGTAACAAAAGGCTAAAGGGTGGACGGAAGTTGACATAATTGCTTCATACTTTGGGTAATCCCTTCCAAATATAGCACTGTTAAAAGTATTCATTTCGAATTCGATCAACATACAGGTTAAAATTAAGAAAAAGGATACTATAAACTGTCAATTATTACTTTCATTACACAAAGTTTATGTAAACATGTTTATAAATGCATATATTACAAAGCTTTGCAGGAAAGTTTCCTTGAAGGTAGAGTGCCCAAAAGAATACGAACTGATAAAGGACAGGAATTTTAAGCCAGAGAAGTTCAAAACGTTTTCAATGATTACAAAATACTACATCTCTATGCTCAGAATGAAACTAAAGCTGCAATCGCTGAGCGTGTCATTAAAAGTATTAAACCGAGAATTTATCGTTTTATGACTTACCAACAGACGTATGAATACACAGACAAACTTCAAACATTTGTCAAAAGCTACAACAACACATATCACAGAACGACTGGCGCCTAAAAGTGTAAACAATGGAAATGAAATAGCTTGATGGTGGAAAATGTACTGGTCGAGGGATCATACAGTTTTTAACAAGGTAAAGACTGTAAGAAAACCATTTAGATTCAAACTTGGTGATCGGGTTCGACTTACTGATATTAGGAATCCATTTTCTCGAAAATATGATGAAATATGGACGGGTGAGATATATATCATTTCTCAGAGGATTTTACGTGGTGGTTTACCTGTCTATCGAGTTCAGGATTTTGACAGAGATGAAATCAATGGAACTTTCTATCAATCAGAATTCAAAAAAGTTGATGTAAAAGACAATGACCTCTGGAAAGTTGAAGAAATTTTAAAGACCAGAAGAAAGGGAAGAAATAAGCAATATTTTGTTAAATGGCTTCATTATCCAAAGAAATTCAGTTCTTGGATTAATGCATCTGATGTATCTAACTTATGATTAGATGAGTGATCTACCCTGAAAAGGTCTAACTTTAGATTCCATTTGATCAAAAATGCTTTTTACCATAGAGTGGGTCTAGATACCAATTTTTTAAAAATTGAAAAAGATAGACCTTTACAAGTCCAATTAATATACGTTCTTAAAAAAATGAGATGATGACCCACGTTATAAAAAACTATAGTGTGAACATCCCATTTCATTAGCATTTTGTTGCTTAGTTAGCATATACATAGTTTGATGTGTTAATATCAATTAAATCTGAAGTCAATTTTTGAAGGTTTTGGCAATACTGAGTGCAAATGATTAAATATGTTTAATGAATTTAACAAAAGGGATATTTGTAAGGAAAAAATGTGGGCTTTTCAAATGGACTTTTGGGTTTTATGTCGCTTTTAAAGTACAGGTCTTATTTTATACTTCAATAGACTATATATACATTACATTTTATATGAATTTATAAATTATTACAGCAAGCTATAATGTGTATTGGGGGTTCGCTCTCTCTGCCGTTTATACTGACTGCACTGCTGTGTCCAGTGTATGAACAGGAGGTGCGTGCTCAGCTACTCAGCATCACAATGTTTATGTGCGGTGAAGCAACAGTTTTACAGTGTTTCCTCGGAGTGAGGTAAAATTGATAGAAATACAGCATTAGCCTAGTATAAACACAAAATAATTGGTTTGTTTAAAAAAACATATCTTAATTCTACATATTTTTTATAATTCGAAATTTGATTAAGATATTTGTTTCGTAGGTTGCCTATAATTTAGGGTGGTTCTCATACAGTTGTGGCCCCAATTGTTGTCATGATGTCATTAGAAAAGTTCAGGTGTCCAGAAAAGGTCAGATCAGTTAGTGAAAGGATATGATATATTGTAATGATAGTTCTAACAATCTTGATTTGAAATATCTTAAGAAGACTTTATATATTTAAAAAAATCCAATCATTTTGTTATTTTTAAAAGGAGGAATGAAACATTTTGTTTGTCACCTTTTCGAAATGCCTTTTATGACCAAATACTATAGCTAGCAGTGTAAGTTGTAAAATGTTTGATAGAGTTACATTTAACATATTTTAAAAATTGGATCATTTATTTATGTATTAATCTTTAAATGCCCCATTCTGCCTTGTTTTTCATTCTAGTGTTAAATGAGGAATCGATTATATGTATTTATTATATCACCTTTTTCAGGTTTTGATGTTTCACCGAAGAATGTGATGCACGCTGATTGGAGGGACAGGATGCGCGAGGTAAGAACGCGGGGTCCCGTGACGTCATCCTGAAACCACAGCAAACTTTAAAAGAACATTAAAAGTCAGCAAAGTTGTAAGTAAAAATGTGATTGACATGGACAAGCTTTATCACATCATGACAAAGAAAAGTCTGCAAATTATAAAATTAAAAGGTATACTATTTACTTGTGAAGATGACTGGCTTAAACGGAATACTTGCACAGGAATTTACACGCTAAGGGTTTAGCTGAAAACTAGTGTAAAAGTTTTCAAACACGCTATTTAAATTTGATCAGGGTGGACATTTTCAAGAATTTTTTCGCAGGAATCTGAGCATGTCTTTTAAGAAAAAACCCACTTTAGGACAGTCTATGCTACTAGCAATAATTCCATACCAAAAATTATGCCATACCTTTTAATTCTATATCCACTATTTTATATAAATATGTACGATTTGTAGAGATCCAGGGAAACCTGATCCTGGCCTCTCTGACCCAGGTTGTCGTGGGGTCGTTCGGTCTGATGGGGACCATCCTCCGGTTTGTAGGTCTTCTAACCATCGCTCCTACGAAATCGCTGATTGGTCTATCTCTGTCACATGTCGTTGCTATGTTCTGTGAAACCCACTGGGGAATCTCCATGTTGTGAGTACGGAAGATCCATATACGTTTGTGCAAATACTAATAGCATATAAGTTTTAAATAATTTAATTTTATTTGTAACAAGCCTTTTGATAGGCTGAACAAACAGAAAAAAAATAATTTATTAATAACCCCATATTCATGCGCGTGTTACTGTTTTTATGTAAATTCAAATTTTATGCTAAAGTAAATAATTTATAATTTTAATAATTTGATTTTTATTATCTTTTAATTAAATAGGAATGTTTTTAATTCTTGCCTAGATTATCCATTATAACCTGGTTTGAGGCAGTACACGTTTTTTTATAGTCCGTTTCGCGGATTATAAAGCATGCACTGCCTCAAACCAGGTTATTACGGAAGCGTATAAGTGCCACGTTGAAAAAATTTTTCTTTAAACATTTCCAACTTTAATCTTGAAAATTCCAATTTTAAGGTTGGAAAAATCAACTTTAATCTTGGAAATTCCAACTTTGAAGGTCTAAATTTCAATATTAAAGTTGAAATTTCCACCTTTTTTATTTGAATTTATTGTAAAATATAACAGTATACATTATATGACAGACAAACTGGTCAAAACTGAATGTTGTATATGTCTGAACTAGAAGTCTTCATATAAATATATTAGATTAAAACGTTTAAATGCATTCAGTTTCAGATATCAAATATCGAAATAATTTTGAATCAAATACATGAATATAAATGAAGCATTATACATTATTATAACATCATATTTTTCCCAAACACATGATTGGTCGATTGCTGTCACGTGACCGTGCAATAAATTCTAATATAGACCTTACTATAGTAAAAATAGAAAATTTATTGACCTCACTATACTAAAAATATATTTTCATGACAAAATACTGGTTTTGGCACGTGCGACATTATGACGTCATAATAGCGAAATCAACACCTATACATTATGAACAAAATATTTTACTATTATACGCTTGAAGAGAATGAAGAGAATTGGTTTTTGATTTATTATAATAAAACAGTTATAGTCTTTTAATGAGGTCAATACATAGTTTTATAGACCTGATGAGAGTATATCAACGTCGGACTTCGTCCTCGGTCGATATACTTTTATCAGGTCTATAAAACCATGTATTGACCTCATCAAAAGACTATAATTGTATATTATATTACAAGCAAACTGTGCATACATTTATAGTTATATATGTCTGAACTGGAAGTTTTCATATAAATATATAAGATTAAAACGTTTAAATGTGTACAGTATCAGATATCAAATAGCGAAATAATTTTTAATCAAATAAATATTATCTTTAAATTATGTAATAATAAAAAAAGAGGGTGTCGTTATTTAAATGCAGGATTAGACAGAGGCACATTAAGAGACAATTAAGATAAAAATAAAACCTTGGAATTTGTATCTATATGGCGTTAATAAAGATCACTTATTAAAGAAATTCTTTAAACTTTAAAGTTGGAAAAATCGACTTTAAAGTTAGAAAATCCAACTTTAAAGTTGGAAATTCCAAGATTAAAGTTGAAAAATCAACTTTAAAGTTGGAAATTCCAAGATTAAAGAATTTGTATCTACATGGCGTTTATTAAGATCACTTATTAAAGAAATTCGTCCGAAATTAAAAATACCTTATAGCAACAGAAGATTTAAGTTGGAATTTCCAAGATTAAAATTGGAAATTCCAATTTTAAAGTTGGAAAAATCAACTTTAAAATTGGAATTTCCAAGATAAAAGTTGGAAATTACAAGATTAAAGTTAGAAATTCCAACTTTAAAGTTGGATTTTTGAAGAAAAAAAATTTACAATGTGGCACTAATACGCTTCCGTAGGTTATATCGGATAATCTAGGCAAAAACTAAAAACATTCCTTAAAGGTTCTGTCATTTGTTTATCATCTATATGTTACGAAATTTATTTCTCACATCCCAATACATATTCCCTGCTGCAACAAAAGTCCAATGGACCATATCAAGAAGTGAATTTCTGTTTAATACATCGTATGATGATAATTCACTATGTATTAAAATGTTTTATTCATGTATTCTTTGTTTACAATTACCAAATCATTGTCGAAAATATCGGCGAGAAATTATCCCGAATTTCCTCGACGGCATCGTCGGTCAGTTGTTTTATCCCATGTACATCGTAATGCATTGTTGATTTTATAATTTCCAGTCAAAGACCACAATGATTGATTTGTTATACGAATGACATATGTCATTTCCTTGTTACAGCGCTTTTATTCGCGTGATTTAATTCTCTGTTGTAAACTGATTTGCTCGAACTATGGCGGGTATGCATGTTGACATCATGACGTCACAAACATCGATCCCGATGCCAATAAATAACGAGCTCAGCTGTTTGAACAGTCAGTTGGGTTCTGCACTTCTGCAGGTCTGCCACGGCAGACAGCCTCGTCCACTTCTGGACACTAGCAGACAGCCTCGTCCACTTCTGGACATTAGCCACGATTAGCCATGGCAAACAACATTTCTAGATGGGTAAATGTTTAATTATTTAGCTGTGGGAGCTGATGAAACATTTTGTTTAAATCAATAAGTATATTATATATAAGATATAAGGAGGATTGTAGTAACGGGACTCCCGCATCTGCGGGATATAAAACTTAGTTAATTTGTGGGGGGATTCTAGTAACAGGACTCCCGCATCTGCAGGATATAGAACTTACTAATTTTTGCGAGGGTTGTGATGCATATGACTATTCATAATATTTGTATTACCATCCCATCAAGTTTGGGAATCCACTAAATGATTTTATATATACACTCCCAGATTCTTGGGATTACCATTATTCAATAAATTGGAAATATCTTTATTTTATTTAATCCTGACTTTGAGTTTTCTTTGTTTCCAATGTACAGATTTGGGAGACCCACAAGTTGCAAGTAATATCCCGGGTTAACAAGATAAAAACAACATTGGTATTATATATTATACAAGCGGGATTCCCAGCAAAACACAACATTGTTGTGAGAGTGGGATAATACCTTTAAAAACGCAACATTGGTGTCAGAAGTGGGATAACATTAAAAAACGCAACATATATTCTAATTGAATTTGTTTTTTCGTTCTGTCATTCTCAACATTCCAAAATGGAAGTACCTATTCCATCGTTTTCACTAAGACGGAAATGCCATACAAAGAAACTTCCGGTATTTCAGTTGTTTCCCATTGTGCTTGCTGTCGCCATTGTTTGGTTGTTTAGTTTCGTACTCACTGTCACAGACCTGTTACCTAGCAACAACACGGTCACTGGATACAAAGCGAGGACGGATTCAAAACTTGAAATCATGACTCAATCTCCTTGGCTCACATTGCCTCTACCGCGTATGAGATGTCGATTTTTATCTCAAAATACTAGATTTACCTAGTGGTCCAATCGATGTACAATTTAATATTTTTAATAAATCAATTAATCAATAAATCAATTTCAGTTCAGTTTAAGGTTCCCACGTTTAGCTGGGCTGGATACATGAGGATGATGGCAGCAACAGTGTCCTCCATTATAAATTTTGTCGGAGACTACTTTGCGGCTGCCCGCTTGTCTGGAGCCACTCTTCCGCCTGCGCATGCCATAAACCGAGGGATAACGTTTGAAGGAGTGTCCAGCATAATTTCAGGACTTGTAGGAGCAGGACATGCCACTACATCCTACAGCTGCAACAGTTAAGAGATGTTTTCTTTGTATACACGATTATTAAATTGTGCTAAATTGACCAGTTTATATTATCAAGGTGGCTAGTAGGGCTTTAACGGCTGGTGTGATCCTGATTATATATGGGCTGGTAGAGAAGGTGGGGCTGATACCGGAACCGGAACCATCATAGGGGCACCTTTCTTCTTGGACTAGGAATGGTGGCATCTATTGGGATATCTGGTCAGTAATCCGAAGCATGGTTACCGGTTTTTGTGGTTGTAATTCTAATGTTCTGTTTTTGCTGCATGGTTGGTTTTTTTTTTTTTGTAAACTGAGTTTAAAGTTGTTCTTTGAACAACATTTTAGTAGGTTTTAAACAGATGTATTAATAACTATATGAATTCAAACAAGAAAGACAAAAGGGCGAAGGAAGAGATATAGACTATGAACTGAGATTGTAAGAGTAACAAGATTAATCAGAAAATGAAAACGACATCTCTGAACATATACAATTGTAGGAAACAGAGCCCAATTATTAACTAGGAATGTTTTGTCTGTTTTCAGGATCAAAACACGAAAGGGGTATAGACAGGTGGCTAAAAGTTTCGGACACTTCCACCCAGCATCCAGAAGCACGTGTTTGCAGAATTTATGACTTACCATTTGTTACTAAATATATCAATCGAGTTCCAAAATGCAGACTCTGTCCAATCTCACCGTCTTTTGCTGGGTTTAACTTACCGTGTGGTAAGAGTTCAAGCAAAAAGGCGAGTCTTAGTGAGACTGTTACTGATAAGGGTCCTAGTCTACTTCCGCTACAAGGGGACCTGGAAGTCAAGGTCAAGCGTCAGTGTGACAGCGATTTTTTTGATCAGCCCAGCACGTTTTACTTGACGTGATTGTAAATATTTAAATTTTTTATCAGAATGAAAGAAGTATTGTACACACCCAATCTCTTTATCGGTTGTAATTACATAGTTGAATAGAATCAAGTTTTACTCATATGTTGTATATACCCATTGATTGCCTTAAAAAAAAATTCAAACATAATCTGTATCTGTTCTTGCTTGTATAGAATGTATCACTTTCACTATGATATAACATAAAGATGTCATGTTGTAAATTTTACAATAAATACAAAATTTACAACATGTAAATTTTGTATTTACATCCACCCAGTAAATTCAAAATTTACATGACAATGACTTCATTTAAAAAATTGAGCAAGATCACATTACCAATCAAAATTTGTTGTCCCATGAATAAACGATATCCCTTTAAAATCAAGTTTGACCGAATACATTTAATTTTTCTCGAAGGGTTGCACAATTTTGGATTTTGTGGTTACATGCAGCTGCTGGATTTTATTCTTTTATCATTGAAATGTTGCTAATTCTCAAATTGTGATTTATTAATATTCAATAAATTAGTGTTATAAGAACATATTTAGTACTTTAGAAGAATCCACGAAAACTGGCTCTCAACGAAAATCATATCCGTAGTGGTTTTTTATTTTGGAAGTGGGTATCTTGAGTTCTATTGATAAATGGTAACAAAACATGCTTGATAATTATTTGTTGTTGTGACATAACCACTGTGAGTATATTTCAAGTATAATAATGAATTCAAGGCGGTAGGGTAAATTAAACTGTTTTCACTTCCTTTAAATCAAAGCTTTCATTTTTAACACCGCAGTTCTTCAAGCCTCGTTGCCCTCTAGCGGAGATAAAGGTTGGTGAAAGGGGGAAGTAACTGCAGCAGCGCACCCTCTCCATGCGGGCCCTGATGGCGGGGATACAGTAAAGGGTTCTCTCGTCCCCTCTCTGGGAGGGACTTTTTACCTCCACCCAACGTTTTAACCCTCGTTCATATTCAGTGCCTAGAATTATAAAATGCAACATAATTTGTCAATTTTATGTCGATAAGCAATTTTTCATCATCTTAAATAAGATGATCTTCATCTTGAAATCAATAATATTTTGTTGAAAACTGTCTTATAGTTAACACTTGCCTGGAAGGACTTACTGTAAACTTTTCGGTTTTGTTTACTAGTCGCCAATCTGCGAGTTTATATTTATATGCAATGTACCAATGCTAATTAAAAGCATCCCAATAACCTAGTAAAAATTGTTTGGTTAAGATACATTAGTAGGATGCAAGAGTGTGATTCTTGGAGCAAGCACAATGTTCAAATTTTGATTTTAATTGAAGTGTTCTTTTATCAAACTAAATCCACATAAACTGCCACTCACCAGGAACAATATTATCCAGCAGGAAACCTATGAAACCTCCCGTGAAAGAGGCAGTTCCGAATAGCACCTTGATCACCTGATCCAAGTCCGAGGAACCTTTGTCAAAAAGCATAAAAACGAAAGCATTTGATGTAATATTTTTATTACTGTGTTTAGTTCTAGTAGGTTATTTTTAAGTATGAAAACTAATACATTCTATATGCATTTTAATCCCAAAAATTATAACTGTAAACGTATTGATTATACTCAGTTAAAAATGACACTCAGTCTTGCTCGCTACTGTTTATTTTAGCATAATTGTAAATCAGGTTTTAAAAAAAGGCCGTCTTGTTTTATTTTTTTTTTAGAAAATCTGTTAAACTGATGTATTGATAGTATAAATTCCATTACTTTCCACATTATATAAAGACAGGTTTCATTCTTTTACTTAAAATTATAATTGATATTGACCATGTATACCATTTGGTGATATAGAATAACGCGGGCATGTTAACCCGATTTGATTTTACAGCGATGTGTAGAAAGTCACTTGTCTGTACTTCATACGATATGACGTCATAATTAACTTTGACGTCACGATCTGCATTCCTGTCGATAGTTCTCAGGGAATGTATCTTAACGTTAAAAGTAAATTATATCAAACCAGTATAACACCGCATGTTTTCTTTACATATAGATGCTGCCGTTAATGCTAGACGTACATAATTCATTCATATTAAAAACCAGTATCAAATAATCGGCAGTCTTAAAGCTTCGTTTTAAGTAAAAGACTATTTATAAACTAGTGGTTTGGAGACTCTCCCTGCTACGTTTAAACAACTGAATGAAGAGATTTTAATGCATGTAAAAACCAGCTTGGCGCAGGTGAAAGATCAACACATTTTTAGAATATTTTACGTAACATTGGTATAGAATATAAGTACCAATGTGAATCGTGCTTGGGAAACCTACGGATTTACCCCAATTTTTTGTAAATCGCTTTTGATTAGTAAAAAAGTGCATTATTTGAATGATTTTGTAGAATGTTTCAACAATATCTTCCATAAACAAAATATCTATTTCAAGCCCAAGCAAGAACTTCAAAGTATATGACATAACTAAGGATTTTTCTTAAAAATATTTATGATTTATTGTCATTAATCACCTGCGCCGATGCGATTTAAATAGATCATTTGCAATATTAGGATTCGCCCGTCACGTGATTACAAAGTACATATGACGTCACAAAAATGCATCAAATATAATGTTTAACATCGTTGTCAATAAATGTTACATAGATTTTAAGAAATACTCCCGGTCAAAGTATTTTTGCGATGATTCAAATAATATCGTTTTCCAGTCGTATTTTAGCATTGGGACGCCTTAACACTGCTGCGAAGATAACTACTGTATGCATGGTCATTTTCGCCCCGTGTAATCTTCTCCTTCTACACTTACAGTTTCGCCCGTCTTGAATTCGTTCACACAAAGATTTTTAAAGAGAGAAAAAAAGAGACATTTGAATATGCCCAGTTTAAAATCGCCGGCTGACAACGAGGGCGAAAGGGGCGAAAGGGGCGAAAAGAAAACGGGGGCGAATATTTCCATGTATTATACAGTATATCAGTGAACAATACCTGTTTTGACAAAAGTCTCGTTTTCACTCAGCCATTCTGGTAGCATAAGACCCATCAAGAAGGAGATGCCGATAATGGTAATATTGCGGGTGGAATAGAGCTCACAGAACTGTAAGACTGAATACATCAAGTTAATGACTTCATCCAATTTACACTGTTACACTTTTGTTACACGCGCTTATTTGGTTTATGGTTTGCTTGGTATTATCAAATTGGTCTTGCTGTTGTTTTGGATAAGAATTGACAAATACGGTAAGACATGTCGGTATTTCACATGCTTCATTTAGGGTCTGTCACAATGTATCAGAGCTGTAGAGACCTACCCGATATACCTACAGAGGCCACCATCCCGAGCCCAAGTAACAGGGTCCCTCCAACAATGGGGTCAGGAATCAGGGCCAGGACAGCTCCCACCTTCCCCACCACACCCCACAGAACCAGCATGAGTCCGGCTGTTACAAACACCGCCCTGCTAGCTATCTAAAAAAACAGGAAAGAAGCGCACTTGTTTATCACTGAAAAAAAGAATTCAGTTATACCATAAACTCGGTTTCGGCTTGAGGCATTTTTCAAGACGCTTACTTTTGTTATTCCAATTATCCCGATGTTTCCACTGTACGATGTTGTCGCATGCCCAGCTCCCATTAGACCAGATATAATACTGGCAAAGCCTTCTGTGAAAATGCCTCTGTTTATTGCGTGAACGGGTGGCACTGGTGCCTCAGAAAAGCGAGCAGCTGTGAAATAATCACCAATGGATTCAAAAATGGATGCTACAGTGGCAGCTAGCATGCCCATGTAGCCAGCAGCACTAAATGTCGGCATTCCGAAAGGAACTAAATAAAAAATAGTAAACCATGGACGATCGAAATATTATATTTCATGTAGCATTCAAACAGTATAACATATGAAGAATCTCTCAAAAGTCGTGATTTTTCATTAAAAACTATTTACGAGGAAGTGGAAACTGGAACCAAGCAGCATCGTACAAAATATTGACTCTGGAGTCGGTCCTTGCACGGAAAGAAGGTTCTGTGCTGTTGTTTGGGAACACGTCCAACTCGGTCAAAATAAAAGAGAAAACCCACATGATGGAAATCGTTATAACAACTGGAAAAAGCTGGAAGATCGGAAGCTTGGTCAAGTGACATTTCTTTTTCAAAGAAAAGGCTGGAACCGGAAGTTGCAACTTGTGAATAACATTTGAAAACAGAAGCAACAACATAACTGTTCTGTAAAAAAAAGATAACAGATCTATCATGGCAATACCTATTGTAAAAAGTAGCTCGGAAATATGTTTTAACATGTATACTCACAGTAAAGAAATGCCCCATTGTTTTTCACAAAACTCTGAGACCACATGTGTCAGGGACAGCCCAATAAGTGAAACAGTAGGCGCTATGGTGAGGGGTCCAACAAACCTCAAGATCAGTCCTATCAGACCCAGACCCCCCACCAACACCTGGGTGATAGAGGCCAGGATCAGATTACCCTGGACCTGAAAGTAAAGTTATTGTCCATAGAACGATGACAAAACAAATGCAGTATTTATACATGTAGAAGGCAGAGGAGATAACTTGTGTACTGAGGTAAAAATGGCAAAGTAAAGAAAAAATGGGCGAATTAATTTAAGGTCAGACGACACGTTCCTCGAAAAATGATTTTTTTTTTAATTTTCAACGGCCTGATAATATACCAAATAAAATTATTTTTATTTACTATCATTTTCAAAATGATTAAAATTTTAAGAATATATATAGATATGCCAAACCTTTTTATATCAGCAATTCAAGTGATTTTTAATAAGATTATATAGGGCATTGTATACTCTAGTATATCTTGCACAAATGCCTGGTATGGTACCCTAAGTGTTTTGCAAGAAAGCTTGTCAAAGTAGTAGTAAATCAATAACAAATTCCTGGAAAAGGTTACATAAAATTGAGGAACGTGCCGTCTGACCTTAACAACTTATTTTTGCTAACTAATATCACAGTATCTCGAAGAAATATACTTTGACCATTTGGTTAAATAAACGAGACAAAAATCCATCACTAGCTTTTTAGCTCTTTTTATCTAAGTAATGTGTGATTTTAAGGGGGAAATCATTTTTAAAAAGTATTATCGTTTCACACGATAGTGACAAATGTTCTCTTGACAGGATTAATAATCATAAAAAGTGTGAACCTCTCTCATCCTCCTCTCCCATGGAATAAACAAGCTATTGTTTCCATGCAAACCGTTCGCTAAAAAAAGAAAACAAAACCTCAAAAAGAGAAATCTACTTTCTGCTTTTTACAAGGTAATAAAAGTTTAAAGAACGATGTTGAATTGAAAAGGAACTGAAATCGACTTCACAATAAAAGATACATTGATTAGACAGACCAAAGGTTTCTTGCCTATATTTACCCAGTTAAATGGGTTTTGACCGGAAAGTTTCATCTGATATATTTTTTAATTTTCTATATACTAGTATATGCATTCACATCTTCTCGTTTATAGTGTACAAAGTGTTAATGTTGGAACGGATACTGATGGGTTAGTGGGCTTATAGAAGGTAATTTCCGAGTTTATTGAATTGAGTTCTCGGTTTTATTAATGGTTGTAAACTTTCCTACTGGACATCTGTTTTGGCATGTGTATGATTGGGGCACGTTAGGACTGTCTTTGACCTACTTTCGTCTGTTGGACATTTGAATCGATCCAGGGTCATCATCACAACTATCGGGGCCACAAAAACGTGAGATCCACCTTGAATGATTGGCAACCTGCCGAAGAAACATATTGGTGTTATAACAGATATAACGATATTAATGAATCTTAAGTTCAGCAATTGGCTTTTTACTGTTTATGTTTGAGAAGAACAATGTTACTTTACGCATTTTGATATAAAGTCAATTGATAAAAGAATTTTAATCAATCAAAAATGAAAATTCGTTTGTTGATTCATTAATATATAAATATATTGGTTTTAGATATTGTTTATATCAAATCTCTCTTTGTTTTTTGTTTTTGTTTTTTTTGAGTTTTTTTAAAGAATATATCTTTACAGTTTATAGAAGAAATGGTAATGCCATAGTATTGCTGAAAATACCTTACACCAAGGACACACTGTAGAATGGTAGCGACACCACACATAAACATGGTGATACTGAAAAGTTGCGCGCGCACTTCGTTCTCGTTTTCTGGACAGAACAATGAAGCCAAGATAAAGGGGAGGGACATAGTTCCACCCAGGGTCATCAAAGCTTGCTGAAATACAGACTTTGCATACAATATTGAGACCATCATGAGAACTGTTTATATTCTTTATATTTTACAATGTTACAGGAAGATTTTTGGCAAACATTCTTAAGTAGAAGAGATCAGGAAATCTAATAATAAGTGACAGTTTTCCCTTGTAACAAAATAACATTCACTATTTGTCTGACATACAGACGAGAGCAACGAACCATGCATAAACAAGACGACCTCCCTTCGTTTTCACACCTGATTGAATACCTTATAAACGTCTCTTAATATTTGACCGCATCTAGTATATAGGTCTTTTGTTATTACCTTGCATAACATCTGATGAGTGATATAGACCTTTGTTTTTAAATCTCGTACATGTATATACCTTTTTTTAATGTTCACTGGATTCAATATTGTTTGCATTTCCCATCTGGTCTGTGTATCAACCTATCTTACGTTCTAGTAATTTGCCTTAATTTACTGATATAACGGAAAATTCAGTCTTTATATAACATATATAAAATTACCTGTAGTCCAAACAGAATCATAAGGTTGACGGGAGGCACTGTGTCCACAGGGTAGAAAACAATTTGATCCTTGACCCCTTCGACCACGCCCTCCGCTTGCCCTGCCCCATCCCCCGGCGGGTCCTGAGGGTCCGTCACTTGCTGGGCCATCGTTTCTGACTTTTCTCCTGCAGACTCCTGGTCAGACATACTGATTAACTGTTAGGGGCACCTGTTACCCTTTTTCTCTCTTTCACTCGTCAATTCGGGCAATTCCTTTGATGTGCCCCGCCACAATGAGAATTTATTATCGTTTTACTAACAGCGTGCCAGTTTGCTTGTCGAGCCGTGCTAAAATTTTGTATGCTGATTATCATATTACTCATCAATTGGTTGTTCGATTTCATTGATGTGAATGCTAATTTGCATATCAAACACAGAACCCAGAAACGCACTGACCAATGACATTACATGATTTTTTGGTAGTGAATATCAACACGTGAACAGTCCTAAGCTTGTTGTTTGTTAAATGTATTAAATATATATGCCTAGAAATACATTATAAAACTTTAACCAGTGAATTCCACCATAAGTATACATAGTTCGGTATCATAAAATCGGCCATTCATCTATCGTTAAATAAATTTTTTAAAAAATATGAATTATAAATAAGTGATTTTTTTTATATACGACTGGAATCGGACGAACAAAGAAACAAACAAACAAAAGCATTTTTCTATCATGAAATGGTTCCATCTTTTGCTCTGGAACGTAAAATAACACAAGTAAAAACGTTGGGGGACGTTTATTTCATTTAAATACAATATGTCCATCTTCCCCTCTCTAGCGTTTTTAACGGTATAAAAATGGATGAAACGGTATGTAAGTGTTGGTACCTTATTCAGAAGACCGGGTCGAGGAGGTTCAAGTAAAATTGTGTAGGCATACTACTAGATATCACTTATTTCTAAGCATATGTATTTGGACTGTCCACGTGTTGATATTCACTACCAAAAACCATGTAATGTCATTGGTCAGTGCGTTTCTGGGTTGTGTTTGATATGCAAATAAGTATTAGCATCGATGAAATCGAACAACCAATCGATGAGTAATATGATAATCAGCATATACGAATTTAGCACGGCTCGACAAGCAAACTGGCACGCTGTTAGTAAAACGATAATATACACCAGGCTGAAGCCAGCATTCACCAGCAGCCACAAAGACTCCGGGAGCGCAAAAAGTAAGACAATTCATCAAAGTACTGAGAGTACTTGGACGAGGAAGTATTTTGTTTTCAGCTGTATGGTCTAATTTTTAGTGCAAAAATTTAATTTAATGTTCTGCCATGTGGAGTAATAAATGCAATAATAAGTCAATCTGTTAAGTTACAAGAAGAAAAACAAACAAATAATAAAATGAAATGAGCTCCTAAAAAGTAGTTTGTAAAAGAAGATTCAGACTACATGACTATTTGCCGCCAACTGATTTTATCCTAATAGAGTTAAGTCTCGTATTGCTTTCAATACTTTTTTGTAAAACTATAATGCTTAAAACACTGTGCCGGATAATTATGCCAGTGCCAAGGTGGCATTTTTGCACCCGTCTAAGCTGCATATATCGAAAAATTCAAATATGCCATATGATAGACCATTGCTTAAAGACTTTACATCCACCTTTGTTATCAAAGTATTTAACCTGTCAGGTGAGATATTTACCTTTCAAAACTAAGTTCCTACAGGAAAGTAATTTTTCCCATAGGAAAAACAGTATTCCTATAGGAATGAAAAAATGACAATAACAAACCGTCAACCATCTCAAAAATCCATAAAACGAAATACAGATTCAAAGCAGAGCAACACGGACCTCCAAGATAGAGGTAGGATCAGGTGCCTAGGAGGAGTGAGCATCCTCTGCTGACCGGTCACACCCGCCGTGTGCTCTTTGTCGTAATCGGGAAAATAAAAACCGCAAATGTCCGTAGACAATTAGGTAATTAATTATGGTCTAACAATTAGTATGAAAAACGTCAGTCAGCATGCGACTCAGTGGAAGATAGTATTTGCTGACAAGGTCGTTGTATCGACCATAGAACTTACGAAAAGATGAATTTAAGCGAGACTGTTGATAGTCCTGTTTTATCAACTTGTTTGTCAGTAGCTTGTCTCGTCTTAGAAACTGTTCATACGAAGAGCATGCCCTTGCGTATCGAATTAACTGAGAGACAAAAACACCATATGCAGGTGATGAAGGTATATTGCTACATAAGTAAGGAAAGTTGACTATAGAAAAATTGAAGTCATCGCGTTTATCATAAAGTTTCCATCAATGTCCATTTCCAGTAAAATATCCAAATATGAAACAGATGACGCTGACTCTGTGGTATCTCTTATTTCAAGTTCACTGGGATATATCGAGTCGACGTAAGTATGGAAATAACAATTGTTAATTGATAATACGTCGTCGATATACCTAAATGTTGAGTTGAAGGCCACAGCGAGTGATTTATTTTTTTCACGTACAAGTTTTTGAATAAATTCTGCTTCATAAGAATACAAAAATAGGTCTGCTAACAATGGGCACAATTGGCACCCATGGGAATTCTAACAGATTGTTGAAAGACTTGATTTCCAAAACCTACATAGATGTTGTCTATCAGAAACTCAAGCATCTTTTTAATGTCAACTTCAGAGTACTTGTGTGTGCAATCAGAATGGTTTTTAACAAAATAGTTTTTTAGATTTCAGGAAATAAGAAATTTCCTATTGAATACAAGAACTTGCTATAGGAATTTCAATTCTGATAGGATTTGATAAAATCCGATAGGAAATTTTTATTTCCTATAGGAAAACTACCTGTCTGAGTCAAATTCCTACAGGAAATAGCTTTCTCCTTTAGGAAATATAATTCCTATTGGATTTTAAGAAAATCCTTTAGGATTGTCAATATTTCCTGTAGGAGAATCGTGTCTCTTATGGGAATTATCATTTTCCTATTGGATATTAATTTTTAAAGGTAAATATCTCACCTGTCAGGTGAAACACACTAAAAACAAAAGTGGTTATATACTCTCTAGACAATGGTCTATCATTTTGTATATATGGATTTTTCCGAAACTGCATCTTAAGCGGGTGCAAAAATGCCACCTTGGCACTGGCATAATTATCCGGCACAGTGTTTTAAATGCTTACATGGATGGAGATAACAAAAAACCGTTTTACTACAATAATATAACAATTTACTCTGCTTTCGAAGGACATTGCGTGTTATAAAATACTAGTAAAAATAAAATTCTAATTTTTTATTTTTATAAAAAAAAAACTATTAGAATAACTTTAATATGTATTCTTTCATTGATGAATTGGTATTGTCACGTTTACTTTACTTTACAGGCCTAGAAATTTGCACCGCTTTGATGATATAAGAAGAGTGGAAACAACAACATTGTTCTGAAAATAGTATGCAGTGTCGTATGTAAAAAGGTAGTTCGGAAATGTGTTGCAAGCAATTTTATTATACTTTCATGTTAAATACTGAAATCTGATTGGTTTAGACGCAGTTGATAATCCATTCTATTACCCTCTGCGTTAGCAACACACTTGGCAACGGGTAAAATAACGAATTGTTACATGCGCTTATATTATGCGCGTACGGTTCGCCATTTCTATATAAAAGCATTGAAATTTTCTCTAAAATTAAGACATTCAGTATAATAAAATAAATAATGCCTGTTTGGGAGGGTAAGAGTTGAAATTGATACCCCTCGAAAACCATTGTCAACCTCCGCTTCGTGGTTTTCTCAGGATGTCAATTTCAACTCTTACCCTTCCAAACAGGCACTATTTATATAAAAACACCCACTGTCACAGAAGTCGAAGATTCAGCAATATCCAATGGGAAATAAAGGAGGCGCTAAGGTGAAGTGTCTAACCTAAAAATCAATCCAATCAGCCCCCACCCTCACCGTCACCAACAGTTTGAAATAAACCCCATCTAGTTCTCAACTCAAATCCATTAAAGGCAAGTGTATAAATTTGAAATCAAACCTCAGTTTTATGACCGAGAAGTACATGTAGTTGAAGAAAGTTAGTGACGGCGGGGCCGGATCCGCTCATCCAAATCATCACCTCAGTTACAATGACTATCCACAACATAATAACACTGCAAATATGTGATGAATTAATGGAGAGAATGGAATTAATGGAGAGAATGGCCTTGACCGTGGGGTCAATCGGGTCTTGTCTCTAGTCTTCATTTGAGCAGAATGTATACGATGTCCCCTAGGGTCAAATACCCAACTGTAACACAATATGCCAAAAAACTACTGAATACGTTCCTATTAATCTATTTGATAATTATAATTTTTGCCTTAGATGTAGCAACCGATGTTACACATTCATTTGTTGATATCAAAGAGCACATTTACCTCTGGTATGCATACGTTGTTAATTAGTATCATCTTATTAATAATAATCATATGGTAGTAATGATAAGTATATTTAGATTCATAAGGCCGGTGGTAATGGACAGTAGTAATTCTAAGTAGGACAATGAACTAGGCTATTAAGGGCGATACTATTGCTTTTAAACGCAATTCATCCATTCAATATTTTATTCCTTTTTTCAGAGAGTACATGAAATGTATGTTATGGAACAAAATCAAACATGTATATTATACAACAAATATGAAATAATTATAAAGAGATACAAAATTATATATACATATTTAAACAAGCGAGAAAATGTATAACAATTGAAACGTAAAAAGTGACGTGCTAATTAAATTTTGATGAGAAGGTTACAAGAAATGAAAATGTATATATATGTACACAGGACTGCTGTGTATTATCGACTGTTCTTTTATAGATTGCAAACACTTTAATGATATATTTTTCACATAAAAGTATAAGTTATTTTTCGTTTTGTTCAGACTATGGGGTGGTTAGAGTTTTACCTAATATAGATGTGTATAAAATTCTTCCTCGTCAAGGGCGCAAAATTCGGCACAAATGCCCATATCAAAATTAATTATATCACTCCAGATCTGGTCCCTGTTAGTGGAAAAGTACGCGCAACTACAAGCAACATGCTTAAATATGTCTGTGTATTGATTGTTCCATAGTTGGCAGGTGCTTATATTTTTCGTTAGGGCAATAGTCCAAAGTTTTGTTAAAACTTTGATCATACTATTTTGTTGTACCGACCACACATATTAATAATAATCGTATGGTAGTAATGGTAAGTATATTTAGATTCATAAGGCCGGTGGTAATGGACAGTACTAATTCTAAGTAGGACAATGAACTATGCTATTAAAGGCGATATTATTGCTTTTGAACGCAATAATAAATTTAAACTTTACATGAAAAGGGCTCAATGTTTATTTCAATTTTAAGACCTATTTTAACCTCCTGAACAATAGGAGTTCGGTAGAAAAATTAAAATATTCAATCTTAAAGTTTAAATAAATTTAGTTTTTTGATTTTCTAAATACTAGATTATGAGAAAATATGTCTTAACGATCTCCGACCCTGAGCAATGTTTGATAACTCTAAATTATCCGAATTTTTTTTTTATTCCTTCCATAAAATTGCCTTTATATAGACAAATTTATTTAGTCTTGAAGTATTAACATTACTTAAAGCCATCCAAAGAACTGCTTGGCTTGGGGGCTCCACGGAGACCCACCAGCTAGAGGTATAGTGGTTCGAGCCACCGATGCACCGGTACAACCGGTATTTTTTTCTAATTTGATCTCAACTTAATTGTATACGTTGTTTATTCCGTTATATTCATCGTGGCCAAAATTGCAATAGCTTCGTAAAATGCATTGATACCATTAAAAAATATGTTTATTTTATTTTATTATAAAGTTTGAAGGGTACATAACATTTTATGATGAAAAAAATACTTTGAGGCCGAGGATCGGAGAACCTTAAAATCTGGTAAATCTGATTGATAATTCGTTTATAGTCAAGCCTCCTGAAATAATTTTGCATTTATTATTGCCTTGAAATCTAAAGGATGTCATCACATATTCGAGAGTAAAAAGTAAACGAAAGATTCATATATTTAATCTTTTTGGAGTTTGACAAAAAACATTGTATATCTCTTTAGGGGATTTTTAAAAAAAAAAATCCTTTTACCTTATTAAGACTTTTTTTAGAGTTGATATATTCTTGATTCTAGAAAAAGATCCATTATTTTTAGTTTTTATCAATTGTGTTTTTGTTGTATGCAGTCGATAACACCTCATAAAATATTGACAACAATTAAGTTGGTTCTTTGCACACATAAAAATTGACAACCAATCCAATTTAACTCATTTTTTATCTTTGAATATAAATCACTATTTTGATATTCCTTCTTTGAATACAATGATTCCTGCGTATGAAATCCAATTTCTAACCAAGCCTGATGATTCCTTTACGCTTGAAGTGCTCGATAATTTTAAACAATTCTATGAAACTTATATATTTAAGAGGAAATAGAGAAATAGACAATATTCATAGATTTACATTGTATCAGTGTATAAGTACAGAAAAAAGATTCTTCTTTGGTTTCTGACTTACAAGTTCTTATATATGAGATGTATTGAAAACCTCCTTCATATACGCGTACATGGAAACTATACTCTGTCTTAAGATATCTTCGATTCACATTTTGCTTTTATTATTACTCGATAATCATATATAACTCACCTATTTAACGATGTTCATTCAAAAGGTGGAAAATTTCCAAGATTTCTCCTTTGAAACGCTCCCTCTAGCTTATTAGGTTTTAATACACGGCTAAAAATAAAGGATTAATGGGAATTTTGCATTGAGAATTACCCGGGTGATAACGTTGAAAAATTGTGCGAGGTATTCCGAGTGACATCGGAATGAAAAAAAAAGATTTCTTATTTTCCATGTGAAAAATGATAATGTATTAATGAAGATATCTTGGATATTTTCCCATTCATCGAATTCAACTGTAATTCTGTCACAGGTATGTGTATTTTTTTAATTTTAATCGTCCAAATTTGACGGAAGCAATAACTTGGGACAGACTATACATTATCAATTGTCACTTTAGATACGAATGTTTGTCATGTGTGTTCACCACATCCTATTAGACAAGGTATGGCAGAATACATGAACTGCGTTCTATTTAACGCAAATAAATTGTATAGTAAGGTTAAAAAAAAAAGCAGCACTTATATAACTTTAGTAGTTCAAATACTAGTACATCGCAATTGCATGTCACATATCTATATCATTGTACATGCACTACATTTATGTAAAATATTAAATTTTATAATTGAATTCTTGAAATCTTAAAACATATATCACTTTTTGTTTAGAAAATCAACATGATCGAATACATGTGAATATATATGAGTTCTATTGTGAACTAAGTTTACTACACTGAGAAGTTGGATGGGGTTTACATTATTAAACTGTTTTCACGTCTTTTAAATCAATGCTGTCATTTTTAACATCGTAGTTCTTCGAGTGTCGTGGTCCCCTACACGAGGTGAAGGTCGGAGAGAGGGGGAAGTAACTGCAGCATCGCACCCTCTCCAACATCGACGTGAGAGCAGGGAATGAGTACAGTGTAGCCTCGTCCCCCTTATGGGATGAACTCTTTATCTCAACCCAACGTTTTAATCCTCGTTCATATTCCGTGCCTGAAAAAAAAATCTTTCTAACACTTGTCCCACGTGACAAAATGACATCAAACCATTCAATTTTTTTATGAAAAGTTCAAGTTCAAGAAGGTTGGGTAAATATAAACCATCAGATACATATACGGTACCACTATTTCTAGCCATAAACTACATGTATTAATACAGAGAATTGTGTTCGATGTTCACACTTGAGCAATCCTGCATGATTTTCAATCATTCAAAAGGGAAATTTATCATATACATGTATAATTTTGATAAAATCCACATAAACTGCCACTCACCAGGAACAATATTATCCAGCAGGAAACCTATGAAACCTCCCGTGAATGAGGCAGTTCCGAACAGCACCTTGATCACCTGATCCAAGTCCGCAGAACCTTTGTCAAAATGCATTAAATGATATACATTTCATAAATTTTGTTTTATATTGTTTACAGGTCACTTAAGGGTATATGTGGCGTATTTTTAGTGAATAACAGTAATAAGATCTGATTATTTGCTTCATTTCTTTACTTTAAGATAGGACTTTCACACAAATTACGCTTTATATAAGTTAATCGCGTAACAAATATACAAGAAATCAAAAAAAAAAATATTGATTACCGGCGCGGTAAAAAATACGAAAGATTTGAATAACCCTACCATAAATGGGTCACGTGACATCCATCTCGGTCTATCAACAACAATGGCGACGACGAGAAAGATAGGTATACAGTTAAGTTTGACAGATTTGGTAATGGAAGAAAAAAGAGACAGACTGACAAAGATAGGAACAAAGGGAAGATTGTTATCGGATACCATGTAGATTGATGGAATAGGAATTAAAGCCGAATTAATCTTTAGTTGTAGATGTTTTTCTAGTTAGGTCGTGCTCCATGTGTTCCGTGTCCTTACTTAATAAGTTTTAAACCACAAGTGGATTTTCATTTAGAGGAATTTTTGAATAAAGAGTACTCTCAGTACATGCATCCCTCAGGGAGAGGGGGATTTTACTCCGTTTACCGTATCGATGACTGGATGATGCTAAAATCGTGTTTCATCTTTATTACACATAATTAACAATTTATATCGTTCTACATTATTGAATATCGGAGTAATAATGCTTCGAGTATCATCTGATATAAGAACTATCTAATTTAAGACATGAAAAACGTGATTCCAATTTATAAACAAACTGTTCTTCCATCGTATTTTCAATGCTAGGTTTTCCCGCACTCGTGCGCAGTGGAGTTATAAATGGAGGATCACATTAATATTCATCAGACGTGTAGCAAAGTTTATTGGCAAATAACTAAAGACAGAAGATGTTTTATGGGCCTAGAGTTTGTGAAACGTCTAATTATAAGAAGCATGATGTATATTTTCACTCAAACTCAGGTCAAACATTTTACTCAAAATACGCCACTTGTACCTTTAAAAAAGCGTAAGAGTAAAGTACATGTATTCATTTCAATATCTATTTAAAAATTCTTTTTATATAATGGTTTGATTAAATTATCAGTTTCCGGGTTTTTTTTTATCCATTTAGGATTGCTAAGAGTTCTATCTTTAGTCAGATGTATTAATGTGTTTTGAAAAAATATTACAGAGCAGTGAACACACACCAGTTTTGACAATAGCCTCGTTTTCATTCAGCCATTGTGGTATCATTAGACCCATCAAGAAAGAAACTCCTATGATCGTGATATTCCGTGTTGAAAACATCTCACAAAACCGTAAGACTGAAAAAATAATATCTTTTTAAGATTTGTAAGTTATAACTGTATTTACTACGGTTAAAGCATTATGAGCTGCAATTTTCATGTGGAATTTTTTTTTTACGAGAATGTTATTTTCTACTAAAATGACAAAAAATATCATGGTTTTTTTAGTTTCTGTAAACCATATTTTTGTGGAAAAGGCCGTTAAGAAGCCGTAATTGGTGCAAAATTTAATTTTTGTCGTCCTGTACAAAAATTGATCTGCTATATATTCCTTAGAAGAGAAATCTTTTCTCTGACAAAAATTAATGATCTTTTTAAATCTTATCTATCATAAAAGTTTAAGTTACATGTAGACTTATCATACTAGCAGGGTTTTGCAGCAAAATAAAATTCTAAAAAAATACAGCTCATATTGCTTTAACGATCTCCGATCCTCAGCAAAGTTCGATAACTCTAAATTATCCTCTAAAAATTTCATTTTATATCTTTTCATTTATAAAGGTTGAAAGAAAAATATAATTCTTATGATGAAAATAATACTTTGAGGCTGAGGATCGGAGAACCTTAAGGGTTTCTAGGTGGTGTGCAGTATATGAATAATTTCAGGGACAAAACTGCAGGGCAAAATTCTCTATTAATTGTTTGACGATTCTGACACATTGATAATGAATTATACACTTTATGAGTAGAGAGCATTTTATATGAAAGAGATCGACCTACCTGATATACCTACAGAGGCCACCATCCCGAGCCCCAGTAACAGGGTCCCTCCAACGATGGGGTCAGGAATCAGGGCCAGGACAGCTCCCACCTTCCCCAACACACCCCACAGAACCAGCATGAGTCCGGCTGTTACAAACACCGCCCTGCTAGCTATCTAACAAAACAGGAAAGAAGCGCAGTTGTTTATCGCAGCAAAAGAGTTTAGTTATATTATAAACTAAGTTTTAGTTCAAGGCCCCGGGGTTTTTTTCGCAGAAAAAAAGTTTAGTTATATTATATAATAAATTAAGTATTAGTTCAAGGCCATTTTTCAAGACGCTAACTTTTGTTATTCCAATCATTCCGATGTTTCCACTGTACGATGTTGTCGCATGCCCTGTTCCCATTAGACCAGATATAATACTGGCAAAGCCTTCAATGAAAATGCCTCTGTTTATTGCGTGGGGAGGTGGAACTGGTGCCTCAGAAAAGCGGGAAGCCGCGAAATAATCACCAACGGATTCAAATATGGATGATAAAGTGGCAGCAAGCATGCCCATGTAGCCCGCAGCACTGAATGTCGGCATTCCAAATGGAACTGAAGGAAATACCCAAGACTAAGACATATCATATTTATGGCAAACAGTAAGATCTTTCAAAATTCGTCATTTTAGAAATTAAAACTATTTACGAGGAAGAGGAAATTGGAACCAAGCAGCATCGTACAAAATATTGACTCTGGAGTCGGTCCTTGCACGGAAAGAAGGTTCTGTGCTGTTGTTTGGGAACACGTCCAACTCGGTCAAAACAAAAGAGAAAATCCAAACGATGGCGATTGTCAGGACGACTGGAAATAACTGGAAGATTGGAAGCTTGGTCATGTGGCACTTCCTTTTCAATGAGAAGGATGGGACTGGGACTTGTACCTTGTTCATGGCGTTTGAAAACAATATCAACAATGCCACAGTTCTGTAAAAAAGAAGTAAAATCATGAAAAGACATTGCAATATTTAAAAGGTAGATGCAGGTCTGTTCAGACTAGGAGCTACATACCCGCAGCTAATATAAATGTTAGCTCCGAAACTTGCAATCGCTTATTGTACATGAATATATACTGGTAATTTGTTCAACTCACAGTAAAGCGATGCCCCACTGTTTGTCACAGAAGTTGGAAACCACGTGTGTCAGGGACAGCCCAATGAGTGATATAGTGGGGGCTATGGTGAGGGGTCCAACAAACCTCAAGATCAGTCCTATCAGACCCAGACCCCCCACCAACACTTGGGTGATAGAGGCCAGGATCAGATTACCCTGGACCTGAAAGTAAAATAATGGTCCACAGTTTTCATAGAATAAAGTAATGGAAATATTGTTCAAAACGGATTAACGAGGGCCCGATGGTCGTGACCCATTTTAGACTGTATTGATCTCCTTAGAAGAGATGTTTATAAAAATATAGAAAAATTACCAAATGTAAAAGGTAAAATAAATGGATTTCTTTTATTAAATAATAGTTTAAAGCAAAACAAATCATATCTTAAAATTTTAGGTAAATCTGATGGTTAATTTGCTGACCATCAAGCCTCCTTAACTCATCATCGCAGTGGGTTTCTCAAGTCTTAATATAACTGGGATGTGTGCAGTGTCGTTTGCGTTGCCTATGGGGTAAAATTTCTCACAATTATCAGAATAAATAAAAGGAAGAATCAAATTATCAATTAAAAGAGTCATCTTATTAGAATAGCGGTACAAATTTACCATAATAATTCAATACTAATTAAGTACACGTATTTAATTTTAATTTAAAATTGTTATATCTTTTTCATATGACAATTAAGTACAGATCTGGAAGTTAAAAAAATCTTCGACAGTTAGATGGAATCTAACACGGAGGTACATGTACATATCAAATCATGATGGGAAAATGAACCTCAATTAATGGAGAGAGAGAGAGAGAGAGAGAGAGAGAGAGAGAGAGAGAGAGAGAGAGAGAGAGAGAGAGAGAGAGAGAGAGAGAGAGAGAGAGTTAATTTAAAGGGGTAAGGAATTATAAAAATAAATTAATGAATCAGTTAAACGCCTCTATGTAGTTAAAGGTTAAGCGATTTGAACGAGATATATTTGATACATAAATCTTGCGAACATCTTGTAATTCGCTTTAGTTTCACACTTAAGTGGAGGTCTAATCCAAAGACCACAAAACTCAGCATAACATATATACCTCTCTGATCCTCCTCTCCCAGGGTATAGCTAAACTGTGGTTTCCGTGCAAACCATTCACTAAAAAGGATTTTTATATCAAAACTTTATTATCAGGCTTCTTTTTATGAGGTGGAAAAAAGCGTTCGATTTTAGAATTTTGTCTTTTTTGAAACAAACTACAAAATTGGCATCACCATAAAAGGGACAGTGACCTGGTTGGCCAAGGATGTCAAAGGTTTATTGGGGTTTTGCCCTTACCGTTTATTTGTTTTCCTAAAGGGGCTTGGTCATGATTTGAACCACACGAGTCTGTTTATTTTCCATTATTGTTAAAAGTCCTTGACAACGGTATTTCTAATAATCTGCACCAAAGATTTGAGCGTCATTCGAGTTGTAAGCAAGATAGAGACCCCACAAATCTTTTTTGTGTAATATAAAAAAAACCCCTCAACTCATGTTATGTTTTTGTTGACATATTGATTGATGTATAGAAAATACAAGGCTACAAACAGATTTGAGCGTGACTATACTTTGCAATATTTATTTCAGTTCACAACGAACTAGCAAGGAGAAAAATCATCTTGAAACAAAACTTTTTAAAGAGTATGTAACAATTGTAAACAAAAACATCAGATGAGTTTGGTTTACATAACAAAGAGTTGTTAGCTCTATATCTTTAAAATAACTCGATGGTATCTCAATTTTGACTAACCATCCAGAATGCTCTGATGACATGCGGTGATAACGAACAGTGTTCAAATTCAAAATTACAAAACAGGAGCAGAGCGAACACGGACCTCTTTAAAAAATAGAGGTAGGATCAGATGCCATAGGAGTGAGCATCCTCTGCTAACCGGTCACACCCGCCGTGTGCTCTTTGTCGTAATCAGGAAAACGGAAAAGTCTGTACAAAATTAGATGATTAATTATGGTCTAACAATCAGTAGGAAAAACGAAAGTCAGCATGCGGCCCAGTGGAAGAAGCGTTTTGAAAAGTCAGCTCAAACCGTGGCCATGCCCCTTAAATGCGCAAAGCTAATTTTAATTGAAATCTCTACATTTATTTCTTTATTTCTTTATTTTTTTTTTGTCGCGGGGAGGGTGGTATATTGTGGGTGGTATATTTTGACCTACTTTCGTCTGTTGGACATTTGAATTGGTCCAGTGTCATCATCACCACTATCGGGGCCATGAACGTATGGGATCCACCTTGTATAATTGGCAACCTAACGAAGAAATAATATTGTGTTAGTATATCAGATGACGAATGAATGTATCAGTGTCATCAATGTACACAGCGATAACAATCAGAGGAAAATTGAAAGTTTTTTTTAATATAATATTTGTGCAAATGACAAAAATGTTTCTTACCACTCACATGTGTTTTGTGTGTTGTTAGTTCATCAAGGAACGTGTACTAGTGTGTGTAATTACTCTATTGTACAAAAACAATTGTTGTTAGTTACATGTTATGCGAGGTTTTTTCCCAAAAGGATGAATGCAATAAATAAATTCTATATTATCAATGCAAATAGTCAGAGTTCTTTTAAATATACGTTTAACAGTATTTCCACAAAAAATGAATTAAACGTTAGTGGAACCTCGCAAAATGTTTTGAAGATATTTGGTTTGGTAATAAATACATCAAGAGGAAATATGTACATACAAATGTTGCTTTAGGTGCAACATTTGTATTCAAATACTATATAAATTTTGCAAATGTGTGTGAATGATAATTACTCCATAGAAACTAATACTGAATCTTGAGAAAATGAATAACGCAATAAAAAATAGCATTATATAAATAGTGCCTGTTTGGGAGGGTACCAGTTGAAATTGACACCCCGAGAAAACCATTGTCAACCGACGCGAAGCGGAGGTTGACAATGGTTTTCTAGGGGTGTCAATTTCAACTGGTACCCTCCCAGTTTCGCGTCGGTTGACAATGGTTTTCTCGGGGTGTCAATTTCAACTGGTACCCTCCCAAACAGGCACTATTTATTTTATTATACTGAATGTCTTAACTTTATAGAAAATTTTACTGCTTTTATATAGAAAAGACGTGAGTTCTACGGCGAACCGTACGCGCATTATTTACGCGCATGTAACAATTTGTTCTATCGGCCCGTTGCCAAGTGTGTTGCTAACGCTAAGGGTATGAGAACGGATTGTCAACTTCGTCTTAACCAATCAGATTTCAGTATTTAACATGAAAGTATAATAATATGTATAGTTCATCCGTTTAAATAAAATTCCCTCGGGAATACAATGTATGTCTAGTCTGAGCACAACCATCGTCGGCAAAAACCAACAGAACTATAATAATGCATGGCTTATATAAACTCAAGTTTCGTTTTACAACATATCATTTGACAAGTCAATGAATATGGAAAATACATCTTGGTATACCTCACGCCAAGGACGCTCTGTAGAATGGTAGCGATCCCGCACATAAACATGGTGATACTAAGCAGCTGCGCGCGCACTTCGTTCTCGTTTTCTGGGCAGAACAATGAAGTCAAGATAAAGGGGACAGACAAAGTCCCACCAAGGGTCATCAAAGCTTGCTGAAATATAAGAATTATCAAATGTGACTATACTGTAGTACTTGATGTTTTTACAATTTACAGTGCAAGAGACAGTCCTCTATAATGTAAGAAATTTGGTGAATTATAGGTGGGTACAATGCCTCAATAATGACACATCGTAAAGAGCATGAAAAATGAATTTATTTTAAAAGTACAAAAAAATCTTTTTAAGCGATGTACATTCAGCAAAACATTGATTATAAGCTCATTGATAAATTCCATTACTTGAAACACAATGATAAGATCCGGTGTGTGGCATGCATTCCAAAATCTTCAACCAGTTAATTTTTACAACTTCCATAGTGTTAATTATGCTGTAGAGAGGGTGTCCTGTCTATATGTTTGTCAAAGTTTAATTTAAGAACAGAATCTAAACAACAAAATCTTGGCGCGTTGACAAACTATACATTAGAAATGTTTATTTTTTAAGAAAACATTCGAACGTTTCAGACAAAAATAATACCAGTCCGTAACCTCGTCGTCACAATATTCTATCACAAATGTTGTCACCTGATGGATCAGTGCCTATTATGACATTTGTAAAAGAAAAGAAAACGACGATAGACATAAGGTTTTGTTTTATTTAAGAAGTGAGCTTTTAACAAAACAACAAAAAATTCTACATCTAAGTGAAAAAGATATTCATCAGTTGCACAGCTGTCTTGTAGAGTTCTTGAGCGTATTTACATGTTCTAATGTAGTCTTTGCTTATTTATGTGTTCTTATGCAATCTGTATTCGTATTTACAGGTTGTCAGGTTCTAATGTAGTCTATGCTTATTTACATGTTCTTATGCAATCTGTATTCATATTTACATGTTCTAATGTAGTCTATGCTTATTTACACGTTCTTATGCAAACTGTATTCGTATTTACATGTTCTTATGTAGTCTATGCTTTATTTACATGTTCTTACGCAATCTATTCGTATTTACATGTTCTAATGCAGTCTGAATACTATTTTGCAGGTTCTAATGCATACTGTATGCTTATTTACAGGGTCTAATGTATACTGTATGCTTATTTACAGGGTCTAATGTAGTCTGTGTGCTTATTTACAGGGTCTAATGTAGTCTGTGTGTTTATTTATAGGGTCTAATGTAGACTGTGTGCTTATTTACAGGGTCTAATGTATACTGTATGCGTATTTACAGGGTCTAATGTAGTCTGTGTGCTTATTTACAGGGTCTAATGTAGAGTGTGTGCTTATTTACAGGGTCTAATGCATACTGTGTGCTTATTTACAGAGTCTAATGCATACTGTATGCTTATTTATAGGGTCTAATGTATACTGCATGCTTATTTATAGGTTCTTATGTAGACTACAGGTAAGCTTATTTACAGGGTTTAATGCATACTGTATGCTTATTTACAGGGTCTAATGTATACTGTATGTTTATTTACAGGGTCTAATGCATACTGTATGCTTATTTACAGGGTCTAATGTATACTGTATGCTTATTTACAGGTTCTTATGTAGACTGTATGCTTATTTACAGGGTCTAATGCATATTGTATGCTTATTTTCAGGGTCTAATGTATACTGTGTGCTTATTTACAGGGTCTAATGTAGTCTGTGTGCTTATTTACAGGGTTTAATGCATACTGTATGCTTATTTACAGGGTCTATTGCATACTGTATGCTTATTTACAGGGTCTAATGCATACTGTATGCTTATTTACAGGGTCTTATGTATACTGTATGCTTATTTACAGGGTCTAATGTAGACTGTATGCTGATTTACAGGGTCTAATGTAGACTGTTTGCTTATTTACAGGGTCTAATGTAGACTGTATGCTGATTTACCGGGTCTTATGTAGACTGTATGCTTATTTACAGGGTCTAATGCATACTGTATGCTTATTTACAGGGTCTAATGTAGACTGTATGCTTATTTTCAGGGTCTAATGTATACTGTGTGCTTATTTACAGGGTCTAATGTATACTGTATGCTTATTTACAGGGTCTAATGTATACTGTATGCTTATTTATAGGGTCTAATGTAGTCTGTGTGCTTATTTACAGGGTCTAATGTATACTGTATGCTTATTTACAGGGTCTAATGTATACTGTATGCTTATTTACAGGGTCTAATGTAGTCTGTGTGCTTATTTACAGGGTTTAATGCATACTGTATGCTTATTTACAGGGTCTAATGCATACTGTATGCTTATTTACAGGGTCTAATGCATACTGTATGCTGATTTACCGGGTCTTATGTATACTGTATGCTTATTTACAGGGTCTAATGTATACTGTATGCTTATTTACAGGGTCTAATGTAGTCTGTGTGCATATTTACAGGGTCTAATGCATACTGTATGCTTATTTATAGGGTCTAATGTATACTGTATGCTTATTTACAGGGTCTAATGTAAACTGTATGCTTATTTACAGGGGCTAATGCATACTGTCTATTGAAGTCCGTATTGTGTTGCAGTTCTGATATTATAAAAATATTTAAAATGTTTTAGATTAATTTTACAACTTTACCAAAGACAAAGGATTTACAGACTACCAATTTTGCCTATGATTGTGCTTTTATTTTATATTAAATTTTACGCTACTTATTGTGTACGTAATCATGCATTTTTGTATAATTATATATATTGGTATGTATAAAACTTTTTATGCAAAGTAACCAGAACATGTGTCATGTGGCACTTTACATTTTACAACTTTGGAGTGTCATAATGAATTACAGTTTTTATAGCACGGTGTTGCGGGTATTCATCACGGTAACAATTACGTTACAAGGGACTGTGTGGCGTGGATTATTGAAAGTCAACAATAGTGTTACTGGATAGTGATATTCTTCTACATGTCAAGGGCAAACTAACATTCAGAATCATCGATCTTCCACGAAAAGCAGTGATCCATGCACATGCTGACAGAAAAAGATCTCTTTAGGCATTACCACTTTTGACAATTTATACATCTGTTTTGCCTTTCCCTATATACATGATAAATTAAACAGGTGTTATTAAGCTTTGATTACTTAATTTCATGATTAGTTTAAGACACATTTATATTTTGAGTTTTCGTAAATGGTTTTTGTACCAGCTATTTAAATTTTAAATCAACGATTTGAAACAAATCACACGAAGAGCAATATAAAACATTTTATAATATTTTACCTGTAGTCCGAACAGAATCATCAAATGGACAGGAGGCACCGAGTCCACAGAATAGAAGACAGTTTGACCCATGTCCCCTTTAACCACACCCTCTGCTACCCCTGCCTCGTCCCCCGGTAGATCCTGGGGGTCGGTCACCTTTTTGTCCCTCTTATTTGAATGTTCGCCTACTGAATCCGGGTCGGACATCATGTATAGCCTAATTACAACGGGCACCTGCCTCTCTCTGTCTTTCAACTGTCGATTCCTGAGAAGAACCGTGACACGGTGTTAATTTGTATGGGTCGTTCACGGCTGATTTAAGATCATAAACATTTACTTTGAAATAGGTGAAACGTTCTTCTCTTTTTCGAAAAAAAACATCAAAATTGCACAATATTCCTTTATTTATAGAATTTGCATAGTTTGTTTTGCAGAATGTTGTTATTCCGTTGACGTTGAAGAAATTCCCGCTTACTAACATATACATACATAGAGGCTGGTGGTGGGGGCATGTTGTAAAGAGGGTATTGCAGAAAAACGTGAAAAAGAATTTACCGTAACGCTTAAAGAATCGAATCTTGATATAGACATATTACGAAGACGACAATATTTACATAGCGAGTATTTTCCGTTTTTCACAATAATGAGGAATCCCCATTTATAAAGCGTGAAAACTGCCTCATTTGTCCGAGTAACCATTTTCAAATTTATTTCGTGGTCTTATAAAAATTAGTACAAACTTTACAAATAAAATGTCACACTGCTTTATGTACAACGTTGCATATAAAAAAGAGTTACATCGAACTTTGATTTCTCCATATTATCTGCTACACCTTTAGGGAAAAATAGCATAGGAACTACAACAACCTCTTTTGAATTTACTATTCAAAATTTACAACCTGACAGTGGAAAGTGTTTATCTATTACTGCAAAATTACCTTACATCAACTGGAACCAATTAAATATACCTCGTTGGTGATTTTTAATTACTAACTCAGTCATGCTTTAAAATTCAAATATAGGTACATGAACATTTTCTCCTTTACCTTAATTGAGCGTGTTAATGGTGGCAGTCGTTCTACATTTAGAGCCAACGATATTAGATTTCGATTTAAAAAGAAAACAAACAACTGTTTGTGTCTTCTGGTTACGTACAAGCCATGCTTTCAAAAGAGATTTTACATGCATTGTCTTGCAACTGCTGTGGGTTTGCAAGATCGACCTAAATACGAGGGTTGATCCAAAAGTAATGTCACAGATGCGATAAAATCGTGAAAAATCACAATTTTGATATATCATTTTATACAATACAGCGCCAGTGAGAAGCGCGGTGCATAGTGTGACATTACCTTTGGATCAACCCTTGTACCTGTTTGATTTGGTTTTCGTTGTAAACTATGGCATGTCTTTCTAATCTCCTGTATATTCTTTCTACTCGTATTTGCAAGCTTTCTGAACTTTCGAACAAGAAGTGTGCAATACAGGGAATATAGTGTTTATGGAGACAAACGGAAATAAAAAAATAAATAAAAACACACCTTTTAAATTGTTATCTTCATAAGAATTAACCATATTGCATTGACATTTTTAAATCTTGATAAAAATTGTTAAAATATTTTAATACGAATTCATGTCGGGTTTTAAAGATTGTATCGCAACTGTTACATTACTTCTGAATCTACCCTCCATTATGTACCGATCTTAAATTAAGGCAATGCCTGAAGAAATCCAGAATCTTACATTGAATCACTGCTAGTTATCTGAAACTGGGTCAGTGAACTATTATGTACATATCCCATCTACTTGGGTTCATCCGAAAGTAATGTCACAGAACGCATTACACTAAGGCAAGGAATTTGCGATAACTTATCGAAAATAACATTAACATGTACACGTTACTTAATTTTAAATCGAAATGAAATTTTTAAAAGAAGAGGGATGAATAAAGCGGCGAAAATGCCTATTTAAAATACTGAAATCCCTCATCCTGGTTTACACATCACCCCTGCGAATGTGTTCGGAATGTTTTCTTTATCGTTGTTAAGTATGCAATAAATCCAGAGGTGCTCGAATGAAAGTTCACGAGACTTCCCCGAGAATTGTTCAGTTCCTGTGAAATTTCGAGCGGAAGTATGAGTGTTCGAATAATATTCTCAAAATACGCAAGTACTGGTCGTTTTTCATATCATATCTTACTTTGATATATGTTAAAACATGAAAATCTATTAAGTTATGTGTCTAATTTCATCATCTAGCGGTTAATTAATCTAAACGACGATATTCAGAACAGAGTTATCGTTCGTGTTCAACCACTCTACACGTGGTTGAAAATATAAACATTGTGTTGCTTGATAAAATCATAGCAATGTTTGACGCTTTTGATGTGCAATATCAGGCTTTTTAAAAAAAGAATGGGTGTCTGTTTTGTATAAAAACTTAGTATATCGAGCCATTTTCAAGGAACATTCTGCATAAAATAGTATAGTTTGTTTCACTATTGATGCTATTACTAGGTCAGGCGCGGATCAAAAATTAATCCTTACGGGGGTCGCTACTAAGCATGTTAATTGTTGCAACAACAGAAAAAAAAATTCTATTGTCACAATTATTTCTATCACTCATTTTATCCACTAATTAATGAAGATAATGTTTAAAATCAATAAAACTACGTGGTCTAAATTTAAATGACAATAACATTCGCAGGGGTGCATGACATGTAAACATGCAAGCCTAGTTGTTTTGGACATTGATATGAGTGTCACGTGATTACGATTGCTGTCTAAATATAGCAACATTGGGATTGAGGCACTGAGAAACTAATTGGAATTAGAAGTTATTTCATGTCTGTAGTCAGATATACAGTTCTTGAAGACATCGGGCCTGCTCGCCCGTGCTAAATGCCCCGCTGCAGTAGTATATTCCACTGCGCTTGCGTGACTATGAAGCGGGAGGAAAACGTAATATTGTTGGGCCAATTTTCCTTTTTAACCGGGCTTATTTACTTTTTTTAACACCGTAAGTTTGTTTGGTTTTTTTTTTGTGAAAACATATTTGGAAATCGTGCAAAAATTCGATATTTGGTAAGTCATGGGTTAATGCGTCACAACGTCTCTTTAAGTAACATTCTTTTGTTTGGTGCTTCATGTTGATATGAAGGTAGCGAGCATTGCAGAAAAAAATACATAACCTGTGTTAGCTTACCTGTCAGAGTACTGTTGTGCGTTTTAAATTGACTCAAGTTATTTATTATCATCAACATTGGTTAGTTAACAGAGTTTGAGCCAGTGAACAACCCTCTTCAATACTTGTATTGAAGACAGTAAAATCAACCCTGTGTTCAGTTTATAGTGGCGGGTTAAATATTTTGCGCCTCTTGCGCAGGGCATTGTGCATTAAAAAATTCGTAAAATGCATATGCAGAGTAAAAAGTTAAAATAAATACTTCATCATATAAGTTTCTATTCTAAAACAAAATTACATATAAAAAAAACAAAAGAATATTTTTAGTAAATATCCTTAGAATAATGTTCAGAAGTATTTTTATCATCATCTACTTCAAAACGTTATCCACGTCGGAGTCAACCTCTCACAATAACCTCAGTTGAAACTTTGACGTAACAATTGACAAAGATAAACCTCTTGCATTTTTTATTGCAGCGTCAATAATTAAAATTGAAATTATAATTTACAAAATAAAAGCATGCGCAATCCTTTTATGTTCTATGTGAGGGGAATCGTATCTTTTAATCTATAACAAATAAAACTGAATTTGATTCGTAAACATTTTTTTAAATTCTAATATACAATTCTATATGTAAAATGGCTGACAAGACAGTACGTTTATAGGACCAAACTATGATGCCGGACTACATAATCATTGCATGCATAAACAATATTCGGTCAATTTCTTTTTATTTGGCAAAAATTTTACTTATACCTTGCCCTTTCGTTGCTGAAAATTAAAAGAAAATCGTATGTTTGTAGTTTTTTATATATGAACATGAAGAAAATGATAGCCCATGTTTTCCCTATATAATCCTATATAAAATCGCGGGGATACTATGGACATACTACCAAAATTGGAGCACGGTAAACAGATAAACTATCTGGTCAGTTTACTTTATATTTGGCATACAGTTTACTCATAAGTTGACCTTTCTTGGAAAGTATTTAAAGGAAATGGCACGTTTGAAACATTCTCCCCCGAGACTCCGTAAATTGGCTTTTCAACATTATTTAACATGCACAAATTTATTTAGGGCATGTGACAGTGCTGTAGTGAAATTTATATTAGCTCAAGTTATTTATAACCATCTACATAGATTAGTCGACAGAGTTTGAGCCAGTGAACAAATAATTTACATTCCGATTCGCTTCAATACTCGTATTGAAAATGGAGTTAAACCGCGTTACTTTGCTTAAGATTTGCAGTATTTTATCATAAAAAGAGTTTAGCACACTCTAATAGCTGTTTTGTTTCATGAATCAACCTTAAAATGATATACATAACCTTTTTTCTTAGAGTTTGTGCAGTACTTTTCATGAAAAATTGAAGAAAAATAACAACACACCGCACTTTGGCATGTCATGCTCCTGTAAACACGAAATCGATGGTATGGTCATTTTTAAAATGATATTAAATCAAAATCATTATTTTAAGTATCATATTTAAATTTGGATAGAAATCCATCGCAGAACTTTTTTAAAATTATTTTTTCTCTTACCAGAACACTTTCCCCATTATGTTCAATATGAAAAAGAAAAGTAATAGCCTGCACACATTTTTGATAATGGTCCCTACAAAAAATCTAATTCGATTTTTATGGGTTTTTTTATATTGATTTTGATATATCTTAAGTAACTCTAACTCATATAAAATTTTCATGAAAATCACTATTGTAGAAGAAGATTGGGTCCGTCGTCCTGTTATTGTTTACATATGTCTTGAATTGGTAAAAGTTTCAATCAAATGTTGTATTTTGTTGTTGATAAACTTATTTATGAACACATTTAATAAGTTTATCTTGTTTCCACAAGTTATTTTGTCAAAGAAATGGTAATTTCTTTACTTTACATTATTTGTAAACAAATATAAGACTCGAGCTTTGTTTACATAACAACGACTTCTTTCCTCTGTATCTCGCTAGTAACACGACTTCTAACATTCAAATTTTGGCAAATCATTCAAAATACACAAGTAAACTATTTAATACATAAAAATAAAAAATAAAATTTTCATCTGAAATCGTGTCCAGGTCCCTTTAAGAGCCCGGCTTTCAGTACTTTCAATACTTTTATATTGGTTATAGCTCATCCAAACCATCTCTGAGTAATTTTTCTACAATTTCAAATTTATTATCGTTCCTTTTTATCTATTTTTTTAAATTATTCAGTGTTCAGTATTCAGTTCATCGCTTTAACCATATCAATCTTTTTTATCATATATTCCTTTTGAGTATTTTCGGTATTTTAGCGACACCAAATAAAATGGCGGGTGAAGTTGAAAATCCACAGATGAATGAAAAACCTGCACTTGTCTCTGGGATCAATTTAGGAAGGCTTAGGGAAAAAGTCAAATTTTACATTGAAAAGGTTTGTTATTATATTTATAATACTTGATTTTCCTTCCCCTGTCATTAATTAGGAATTGGTTTGTAATATTTGAGGCTCGAAATTCCTTTGATCTTCACCCATGACGTGTGAAAGATATGTGCAACATTTGCCTGTTCATTCCCACTTCAAGTCTGTTCTTATTTTTTACAGCACCAATATGAATCCGCATTGTTTTGGGCAGATAAAATCGTTTCCCTCTCAAACGGTATGGTATCTGAACTAAAAATTTATGAACAGTCAAGTAACAAATCTGTTCCTCTAATACTCAATAATAGGCATTGTGATTTACCTGATTAAAAACTATAGTCTGTCCCAAGATATTTATGCAGCACATTTGATCGATTTTTAATAAAAATATACATACCTGTGAAAGAAGTGCAATTTAATTCGATGACAGGGAAATTTTCCAAGATATTCTCATTGACACATTATTATTTTTCACTCGAAAACAATCACAGGATCGAAAATAGATTTCTTACGGAGATTTATAATGGGAAATGTTTACATCTTTTCTCCATTCGGAATCACTCGGAATATCTCGCGCAATTTTTTCAACGTCATCATCCGGGCTTACTGCAATACAAAATCTCCGTAGACATTACATTTTTTAGCCGTGTATTGAAACCTGATAAGCTAACGGGGGCGTTTCAACTGAGAAATCTTGGAAATTTTTCATACTTTTGAATGAACATCGTTTAAACCCTGAGGTATTTATAAATATTGAGTAATTAAGCAAAATGTGAATCCAGGATATCTTGGGACAGAGTATAACTATGAAATTAATAAAAAGCACTTTATGAAAGATCATATCTTGATTTTTTATATGATTAATAATAAAATATTGTTCTTATGAACAGGGAACCCAGATGATGTTTATTGGTACGCCCAGACTCTATACCTGACAGGGCAGTATCACAGAGCTTCACAACTCCTCAAGTCAAAGAAACTGGACAAGGTGAGACCAGTCAAGAATGCTGAAGGGTTCTGTCAAATAAAATTAGGAACATAGATATGAACTAGTGTGTTATAACTTGTAATTGTTTCGGACAAAATTCATTATTGAATTTGTGTGTCTGCTTAAATTGAACAGTGCATGCTTACATTGTAACAGCATTTATATTGTTCGTAATAAAAATGATAGATTTGTTTGTTAGAAAGGCTAATGAAGTGCCTTCATTTTATACTGAAATAATGATTTAAAAAAATCAAATTTAGAATAATTAGCCAAAATAAAAAACCATAAATATTTAATTTTTAAATTGTTCTTAATTGATACTTTCATAACCCCTCAATATTGCTGTGTAATAAATATAAGCAGATTTGGTTTTTTTTTTTCATCTGAGTACTTCTAACAAAATTAAAGGAGAATAAATGTATTTGTCATTGCTTGATTTACCTATGACGATTTGTTTACAATACATAATAATGTTTTCTAATTTTTTTGTAGACAAACTCTTCATGTCGCTACCTGGCTGCCAAATGTCATGCAAGTCATTTTTTTTTAATATCCCTTCATTTCCTTGGTATAAAGTATTTATTAAAAAAATATGGTTGTGGTAGACAAAAATTTAATTTTTCATTTATAGTTTGAGTGTAAAGAATGGCAGATGGCTCTCAATATTCTAGATATGGTGGACAGCAACAGTTACCTCCCTTCCTTCAGCAAACACAACTTGACCGAATCACTGTTTGATCAAAGTAATAAAGAGGTAATCAAATTTGTAAATCCAAATATATAAGACATTGTAGGGTTGGCATTGTATAGCTGGGTATTTTGGAGGATGTAAATATATATGCACTTTATTAATAAATTACACCAATGGTATTGATAACGGTACTTCATTTTGTGATTTAATAATAACTTACATTAATTATGTTTTTTGAAAATCCACACAAAAACCCCTCAACTTCTTCTGTAAATATATACAATGTATATTAAGAGAACGGTCTTGTGTTAGAGAATTCAGGAGGTGAGTATATGTTTTCTTTATAAATGTAGGTAGAGCATTCTATAAACCTGCTGAGAGGAAGGATTTATGAAGCCATGGACAACAGGAATCTGGCGGTCGACTGTTTCCGTGAGGCTCTGAGACAGGACGTGTATTGTTTTGAGGCGTTTGATATGCTGGTTCATCATCACATGCTCTCCGCACAGGAAGGTACTTGAATCATCGATTTTAGAGCTTGATATTGCTAGAGTGATCGAATTTCTTTGCTCTGTACAAACTTCTACCATATCTATTGTTAAGCAGCAATAAAAAAAATTCCATCAAATTTAAGATTGGTGTTAGGGAGAATTAATTAACTATCAATTTTTTGGCTCTCCATAAACCAAAGTCAATATTTGTCTGGCATGCATCCATCTATCCATCTTTCCATCATCCAAAGAGATTTTTTGTTGTATGCATTATAGAGCCATGTGTATGAAATGATAATTGTGATAAATTAGTTTTAGGCATATACATGTATCAGGCCTTATTTAACAGTTACATATATGTAGTCCTTTTCTGTGTTATTTTATCTTAAAAAGGATATTATTCATTAGTCTCTGTGTTTTGTTTCAGAGCGCGAATTACTAGACTCTCTACCATTTGCTGTACAGTGTCCGATAGAAGATGTGGAACTTATTCGATATTTATATGAAAATAGGGTGAAAAAGGTATTATCTATTTAAGCCTTTCTATACCTTTTTAATTTTTTTTTCCAAAAGCATTTAGGAAAATAATTTTATATAGCCTAGACTAAAAAGTTTTCTGTATGTCTTCATCTACTTAATAATAATATTCTTTTGAAATAGTATGATAAACCTAAAGACCACAGAGTCCCGGAGACCTTAGCGTGTTTGAAGGATAACATGGACATTGTGGTGAACCTAGCAGAGAAACACTACTACAACTGTGATTTCAGAGAGTGCCACAAAATCACCACCAGGTTAGCAAGACGCCTGCAGTCATTCAGAAATTTGTCATGATAATAAGTATTCTGTTGGTTGGAAGATTTTTCTTATATTTTCTGTGGATGTAAAGTTTTTCATGACAATCAAAAATTCTTTTTTTTTTAAATTAAGAATCAGTTTTCTTTAGCAGTGTCTTTCAATTGGAAGTAAATGATCATTTACATTTATATGCATGTAAATTTCAAATTAAAATTTTTAATAGAATTTGGGCACATGTGAAAGACATTCCAAGTAAATGCTTACTTTTCGCTACATGTACATGTATTACATTTCCAGGGTGATGAGCAACGATCCCTACAATAGCCAGTGCTTGCCTATTCACATTGCTGTCCTTGTAGAACTCAAGAAAGCTAAAGGTAATTCTCACAACTACCCACATTTCAAATTTTTGGGAATCTTTGATATTTTGTCAAAGAATTTAAAACAGTAGAAAGAAATGCCAAATATATTTTGGTATCATGTGCTGAATTTAAACTGGATGATATCGTATGATATATTATTTTACAAAGCTTATACATTTATTTTTTTTTCTGTCAGATTTATTCTACCTATCTCATAAACTTGTGGATTTGTATCCCAATGATCCAGTAAGTTTAATATTTTTTGTCTCTGTTTAAAAGTGATTCATTTAAAACTCACAACACATTTAGTAATCCTGTGCTGTAATTTTAGGTGTCATGGTTTGCTGTTGGCTGTTACTACCTCCTGACAGAGAAAAGTGAGCCAGCCCGACGGTATCTAAGGTAACACCCTTGTCAGTTACTTCATGGATTGTACCCACTGGTACATGTACATCCAGTAGTAATACAGCGTATAATCATCGGGTTTTTGGTTAATTGAAGGAAATCTACAATTTTGAAGAAATATTCTTTATTTGCATGGTTTAAACAGCCCAATTTGAGTTTTGCTGTAGAAAAAAATCTTGTTTTGTTTCCTAGCAAAGCGACCACACTGGACCGCGTGTACGGACCGGCCTGGCTGGCGTTCGGTCACTCGTTTGCTGCGGAGAACGAACACGACCAGGCGATGGTAGCGTACTTCACGGCCTCTCAACTAATGAAGGGCTGTCACCTCCCCCTCCTGTACATTGGTCTGGAACATGGACTGACCAACAACTTCAAGCTTGCCGAGCGATTCTTCAGCCAGGCTCTGACTATCGCTTCGGAGGATCCATTTGTGCTCCATGAGATGGGAGTTATAGCTTTCAAAAGTCAGGAGTAAGTACATATAGTACAAAAGAAATCAGATATACATGTATATGGGGCATTGAAATATTACATAGAATTCTGGCATGCTTCGAAAAGATAGTTGACAAAATGAACAAAGAAAAAAGTGACACATCTTAACATATACTGTCCAAAAAGTTATTTAAAAAAATTATAGAAAATACACTTGATTATATCACATATTCATGGCATACTTAACATGAAATCTGAAATGTTGATACATGTCTGATTTGTAGATGGGGCACAGCAGAGAGATACTTCATGGATGCTCTCAGGATTCTAGAAAATATCGGTCAGCAAGTTATCGTGGAAAAATGGGAACCCTTGCTAAATAATTTGGGACATGTGTATAGAAAGTTAAGGTATCTATGTCTTTTTTCTAACTGTAGACAAATGTACTTATAATTGGAAAATACTGGAATTTTAGAACATGTTTAGGATATCTTTACTTGAATTTTAGAACATGTTTAGTACCTCAGGAATACAAGATACATGTAAGTACATTACTGTAACTGCTGTATTCTAGGAACTATGACAAATCGCTGGAGTACCACAAGCGCGCTGGAATCCTCTCGCCCCAGAATCCCTCCACCTACTCGGCCATTGGTTACACCTACGTTCTGATGGGGGACAACCTAATGGCCGTAGACTACTTCCATAAAGTAAGACACATTCATCAAAGTGTTCAAACGCAATGCTCAAGTTTTATTGTACTAGTGTTTACAATTTAACAAAAATGTTGAATAAGTTAAGTAGTTATTAGCTATTATGATGATAGCTATTTCAATTCATTTAGATAAAATAAGTTTATGTTTTGTCATGATTTTAAATTGAAATGGTTAAAGTTATTGTTTGCTTCAGGCACTTGGAATCCGGCGAGATGATCAGTTCTCGACAACTATGCTATCCAGTGTTATAGAAACTCTCATGTCAGAGATGGATCCTTGTGAAGGTACAACAGACTTCATGATTGGTCGGAATAATCATAGGGACAAAATCTGTATTAATAAATGTAATAATCCTTGGACAAAATGATGACAGGGACAAAATCTCTGTTACTAAATGTAATCTTAAAGAGAAAAATGGGAACAAAATCTATATTTATATTAAATGAATTTATTTTACATTATTTTAAATGGTAAATTGTATTTAACTTTTGTTTTAATACAAAAGGATTACAACCAGTAGCATAGGATTAGGAATTGAGTATACATACATCATAGTTTTCCTGAAGGGGGATGTGCGACCATCTTTTACATTTGAAAAGAAAAATGTAAACATTTCTTGAACTGACTTGTTTCTGTCCAAAACTTATTAAAACTGTTGTCAAAAGATACAAAAGCAATAAATATGACGTCCAACATGTTGTTTTGTATGCAAATTACGTATACAAGGGCAGAACAATGCATTTAAAAATCACTTAGCACTGCGCAGCTACATATTTAATTTTAAGATTTAAAAATCTGAAAAAATATGAAAGGAGGTCATTAGTGTCCACTCTACAACCATTTGTTGAGAAAAAGACCAAAGCTTGCTTATTTAAGTTGTAACTTTGTCTCAAAGGAGGGAACCCTATTCTTTAAATGAGTCTCAAAAACCATCAATTTGCACGAGATATTTTGTCGGTTTGTATGGAGGTACATTGAAGTTATATTTTCATAGAAAAATATATGTATATTTTTTATTTAAGGCAATTTATTTTTTTTTATTCCTACCCACTTCTAAAAGGAATTTGATTTAATTTATACTTATAGAACAAAAACAAAATGATTGGAACTGGTATAGAGATGTCTCAAAATTCAAGCTTTTTCTCAACAAATGGTTGTTGAGAGGACACCAAATAACCGCTCTGTTACTTTTTCCGATTTTTAAATCTTCAAATAAGTCTGCAGCTGCGCAGTTCTACAGCTGTTCTAAGTGATTAAAAAAGCATTGTTCTGTTCTTAAATGCATAATTTGCATACAAAACAACATGTAGAACCTCATAATTATTGCTTTTTCATCTTTAAACAACAGTTTTAGCCAGTTTTGTGCAGAAACAAGCCAGTTCGAGAAATGTTTACATTTTTATTCTCAAATGTACAAGATGGCTGCACATACCCCTTAAATATTGTTGCCTTTATGCAAGAGAAAATTTTTTGAAGTATGGAGTTTTGAAAAGCTAAAAACAAGAGAAAATTCTGCATAAACTTTCCAATTTATCATTGTATAAAATTTATTATTGTATTATAGGTGCTTCTGAAGATTTCCCTGCTTTTCCAACTCCTGGAAAATTAGAATTTTCTCACAGCAGTAGTCAGGAATTGAGTGACCTTGACATCAACCCTGAGGACAACTCAAGCATGGCAATAGAAGAAGTGGACATGGATGACTGATTTGTGTAACACCTCAGTGACTCCATGGGTGTAGAATCTGTGATTGAAGAGTTGCATAGGGATACTGTATTTATTTAAACACAAGACACAAACCACTGGTATAAATTATACAGCTGTTCAGTGCCTTTTCACAGCTCATTGTCACAGAGACAATTACCAGATGTCTCAGCCCCTAAACATCCTCAGCCGTGTTGTTCCGTTTTGGGATATTGTTCCCAAGACAAGGTGCCCTAAGAGATTTGGAGTTGAAGACTAAGAGGTTTGAATGTATGGTATATGACAGGTTTATTGGTTTTACATCATCCACTCTAAGTTGGTATCAGGAATAAATTTTATATATCCTGCCTTGTAATATTTTTCTCAATTTAGTTAGAGTAAATAATTCATATTGAATGAAAAAAAATTAAATGACTTTTTTTTTCAGATAAAAAAAAATCAGGTTGAAAAGGTGTCAGTTTTGTAAGGATTGTTATATGGCTTGACAAGGGCCCGCTTTGCGCGCCTGAGGCAACCGTGTAACAACCATTTTGTCGCATGGTCTTTGTTTCTAGATTGAATGATAAAACTTATCGGGGTTTTATTGGTAAGATAGATACACAGTCAACAGTTATCTAAGATACATTTATATTCACTCTTTGGGAGATAAGAAAATGGAATCGACTCTTGACTAGCAAAGGTGGTCAAATTATAGCTGACCTGAGTGATTGGTCCAAAGATTAATCAATTAAAACTTTCCATTCAAAAAGACAGTGCAGGCATCAGTGATGTACCACAGGCAATTAAATGGAAATTTGCAGTTATTAGAGTGGAACAATGGGACAGATATAAATGTCAGCAGTCGATGCTTCTTCCTGTTAATATTTTCAACAATGAGAGTGGACTTTTAATCTCACCTGAAATGAACTCGTGTGAGATTTCTTGTTAAATTTTTGAATGGGCAGCTGTCTGTCTGATAACTATATACATTGTGCTTTATTCCAAATACACATTTGAATAAATCACAGGCCTCAAAGTTCTTTTGAATTGTTTAGCTAATATAAAATAATGCTAATATGAATATTTATTAGTCTGTCTGATAACCAGGGCTCACGCCGCCAATCGCATTTGTCGCTTTTTGCGATTTTTCAGAATAAAATGCGACACCCAAAATCACCTAGCCTTGTTTTTATTGCATAACCTCTTCCAAGCGACAGTTTGTACCTGAGGCGTGTTCAACAGAGCGAGCGCTCGCCAAAATTGTGTTGCCGGTTTAGGGAATTTTGGTGAGCGCTCCCGGACGCTCGCTCTGTTGAACACACCTCTGGACTTTACGCTTGACTGACTTAAGACAATGACACAGGTAAAGTGTGAAAGCCATCTGTAAGCGGGGTATACACAACTGTCTTTAAAAACGATAGGCGATTTTCACACCTTATTACAGATAAATGGATTTGTAATTAACCACGGACATATCTAATGTTTTCATCAACTGAGCTTACAATGTGATTGTCATTTCACAAAGAATGTGGATACGGACAACAAAAAACTGCTTAAAATAAAAAAAAATATTTTGAAAAAGTGTAACTGGTTGATATGATATATGGTTGATCAAAATTACTTAATTTGAATTGTTATGTAAGTTTTTTGACAAGGTGTTTAGATTTTAGGGTAGTCTATAAATAGAATTATGTTGCAAACTTGGAATTTTTACATTTAAATATAGCTAAAATGTCACAGTTCATTTACTAATTATTTGAAACCAATGAAGTATGATTTGGAATGATATTCTTGACTGTAAATCATTATTTAATACCTTTAGCCATCTTCAGCCAGAATTTCCTCTGTTCCCGAAATTAACACAAACTACATAATTATATCTACTTAGATACGATGTTCATACGCCAATCAACAGCCAAGTAGATGCAATAACAATCATGTTTTTAGATTAAATAATATTACAATGCAGCAAATCTTACCTCTTCTCTTGCTCTATTTTTTTAAAAATAAATTTAATCATAGGAAAACAAATTAAAGATAAAAATTGTAAAATATTAATTTTCTAAATTTATACTTTGTCACAAGATGTTTATATTCACAACCATATAGATCCGTAATGTATTACATTTCTATAATAATTTTATAATAAAATGGTAGTTTTGGGTATATATGCAATATAATACGTACATACATGTAGGATCTAAAACTAGTATTCTAGTATGGTGATACAAAACACTATGATAGAAAAATATGATTTATTATGCGGAGGGTTGCGACACAAAATTTTGAGCCAATGAGTTTATTTATAGCATATGAACCACTTGTGGTCAACAAGGGATGTGAGCAATATGGTCAATTGGCCTCTTGTTATTAGATATGACGGTCGCAAACATGAAACACTTATAAATATTCAAAGATGATGCTTGATAAGCTATGAACATGTCTTTCATTTTTAATACAAATTTTCAGCAAGAAAAAGTGAAAACAATTACATTTAAAACATTAATACGCTTTTTTGGGGGTTACATGTACGTAATTCTGGAATTCGTTACAACTTTCTAACCGTCAGGGGTTGTTGGCACTACACCGCACCTGTACACACCTAAATCACGCGTAAAGTGAGTGGATCAATAACAAACACATTTTACAGTTGCTACCATAGTAACGACATTTTTTTTAATCAGTTGAAGACAAAATTACATTCTAATGTTTTACAATAGTCAATATGTGAGACGGAGAACGAGAACCGAACTCCAACAACGAGGTACACAAATAGCACAAGACACGGATCGAAATTTGTGACGTCACTGACGTGATATTGAAAGGATGTAGACCATCAAACAGTCGCAATATTCAGTTACAAAATAAAAAAAATGTAATAAAAAAAAAAAATTATACGGTTTTGAATTACCACAAGGAAATTGTCAACCTATATTAAGACAACATTTAGCCACGAGTACAGTTCAGCAAATCGACAACAGAGACATGTTTGTTGTCAAATTACGTGGGGGCTGGGTATTCAGATTATGTCTTTTTCTAAGTTTAATTACGAAAAAAAAAGTAAATCTTTCTGTATGTCCATTAAAGAACTCGATAATCCAAGACGGATCGGACTGACTGTCGACACATCCAGGAAATATCCACTTCTCCTTTATTAATTTACATACATAAATCATGGGTTTACATCGGTGCGTTGGATTCGGAAAACAAGTAAAAGTTCGATCTTGCCTCACATAAATGTTGTCTCTTAAAATATTACTTATCGCCTTAAACTGTTTGATTAAAGATTGGCTACGAAGTAAGTGACTTATATTTTGTACGTAGGCCCATAGGTAGAGCCATTGGATGCTATATATAGTATGTAGGACGCTGGAATAATTACGTCATCATCTAGCCAATTAACGTGTCTTTAATTAATATCCGATTACAAGCACGGTCTAGCAGGATCTGAGCTAGTTAATAAGACAGGTGGACTCAAATGTCAGCATGAGAGCTGTGGAAAGATCTTACTCGCGCAGAATTACGAAGTCCAATTCTAAAAAAAATCAGAACTTCCATCCGTTCCCCGGTTTCCGATACGCATCAAAAACCTGGAAGCGGATGGAAGTTCTAAATGTAATTAGCTTTAGATTTATTGTCGAAAAAATCCTTTTCATGGGGAAGAACATTTTCATTTGTCTGTATATAGTGATGTATAAATAGAAAATGTGACCCCTGTGTGCGAGTTTAAAACGGGAATACTGAAACCTGCAAGTTTATCCTCTTTAACCATAACTATATAATACCCGTTCACAGTATATAATCATTTCAAAAAATGTTTGAACTTTTGACTTGGGAAGGGGGAAATAAGATAACGCAAATGCTCATTTGGTTTGGTCGTAAAATTGCCTAAGTTTTGGTGGTATCGAACCCACATCCTAAAAAGCCTAGTTATATAAGGTTACCTAATGTTTGGTGATTTCAGTCACAATGAAGAAGTGCGTTATCCGACTTTGGCCACACGGACTTGTATTATTTTTCTAAAATGTTCAACTGTTGGGATACAAATGATATTTTGAATGTATAGTAGGTCTTCTCTCTACGTTTTTGTTGATTGAAATCGGTTTGATTTCAATTTATGAAACCTTATGTATCCTATGACAAAAATATGGAGCACAGACCCACTCAATAAAAGAAAAGACATTAAAGTTTTGAAAAAGGACACTATTTGTAGGTTTTGACACGCATACGCCAGTTTAAATCAACATATTCCAAGTATTGAACATATTTAAGGGTGACACATCCGGATATTATGTTAACTATACATTGTTTTGAAAGATTTAAAACAAATATCTTTGTTGATATTATAATTTTTTAGTATCTTATCCGTCCTTATGTAGGCATTTTACATTTTAAAAGTAAACTTCAATTGGACTAGCTTGAATGAAGACTTCTTCATAATCTGGGGCCTGATATAAGTATACTATACTAACCACTACATGTTTATGCATACTTATTCATGTATATGTATATACATACTACATGTACATGTATATATCGTACATGTATATGCATACTATAGTTCCTGTTCATTCATATTTTAGTATTTTTAGTACATGCAGGGAATGTCATAGTCGTACCATGTAAACTTGCGCATACAGAGAACTATGTAGATAATGCTAGACTTTCCTTGAGCTGCATGTTCACAATAAAAGCTAAAAAAGTAATTTGATCCCCTATTTTTATGGTTATATGATCAATAAAATGAGGTCGGAGTGATTATATTTTCCCCAGTTCAAATCTCTACAATGTCCCTTTATCTATCTCAGAAAGATGCTATGCGAATACCCACAAATTTATGTTTGAATTCATTTTCAGCATCTTTGTACGCCAAACCAAAACCTGTGCTCTTAATAATATGGAGGGGAGGATAGTTATATAGCCAGCATTGAAACTCATATGATCTTGCTGCTCATGGACATCATTTTATACATAATATAAATAGAGATATATAATTATTATATATGTACAATCAGATTAAAAATTAATGATCAACAGATACGACGCCTGGTATATACAGTAGGTCGATTGTTCTATAACGCACACTCAGTTCTGCATTGATACTATATAGTTCTTTGACATGAATTCCAGATTCAGGGAGAATTATCTATATTCAATGACTGCCTTGTTCCTAAAGCATTCAATAAACGCTTCAAACAAAGGATGTAGTGTCCACTCCCCGACAATGGCTCAAACAAAGCTTCCGCTACTCAAGTCTGGAAATCAATGACATGGTGAAAGAAGAGAAGACCGATACATGCTCACAGAAACACAGCATTCCAACGATTACTAGTATCCGAATAATACAAGAGCACTTACTTCCTTGACATCATCTGATAACGTTAAAAAAAGGATGGCGTAAAACTGTTTTTTTTTTCTTTCATTTTACAGACCATAAAAAAGTGTAAATCTTCAAAGTTTTCACTTTCACATATTGCTCAACGCACATAAATACAACAGTAATTGATATATTGAATCTGGTATTATTCACATACATGTATACATACTTTTTGTGGTAGCAACTAAAATGTCTATAAACTATACAGTCATATATGTTTTATTTTACCGCAGAAGATTTTTACCAAAGTTTTTACCCGCGTGTGCTGAATTTGATATAGTAATCACGATGTTCCTCTGTCTTTCCGGTCCACACTCTTGTATTGTTAGTCCTTCTTGGACATGGTTGAAAACAGTATTCTGATAATATGACCTGTACTGATTTTCTGCTTCTTTTTGAACGGAACCCTTCTTATTCAGTGGGAGTATTTTATCTACCAGCATTTCATCATTGCGACGTTTCCAGCAGTAGTTTCCCTGTGGAGGGTTCGAATCCGTATTTGGCCTCTTGGTCTCGACACTTGCCTAGGTTTATTTCACAACTACATCAACTGTCACATTAAATGGCGAAACTGTTTTTGTTGACTCTTAATTTTGTAATTATTTTTAAAACAACTATTTCCATGTTATAATTCCAAGTAATATCATAATCTTCAGTTGTTTAAGGATGTCAGAAATATGTAAAACCCGAGAACATCCGAGCTAAGAACATTCAACATTCAAACCATGAAACGACTTCATTAAGGAGGCTGGATGGTTTACAATTAACCTATCGGACCAAATCGAAAATTTTAAATATAATTTTGACAGATCGACGTGCTTTCGCCTTTTCCAGGAGTTATAAATTGTATGAAAATGGCCACAAGCGCTTAAACCATCGAGAAAAAATTCTCGAATGTTTTTACGCGATTATTACGCTCTATTTAAAAATTTCCACCAAATACTTGAACCAAAGTGTCCATCATTTCTGCAACTTGATGACGTCTTCTGTTTTGGCGGGCTTTACTTCGATCTTCTGCTTTGTTTTCGACACTACAAACAAGTGAGCCGGACATTTCGAGAGGTCGGTTTTCTTCTGCTCGTCTTTATCTGAAATGAACCATTTTAACTGAATTGTAATTACACGAATATTTATGTACAACATCTTTATAAGTTGTACAGTTTACTATATTGCCTTCAATTTCACGTTACTATAGTGTATGAACACCGGCTTTGCAGCAAGCCAAAACTTTATACCCAGTACGTTTTGTTTCAGCAATAAAATAGTATTAAAATAATCATAACTATCAACCGCTTCAACTTAGTTCGATTACTGTGTTCAATCATCAGCATCCGTATTTTTGGTCAATGATCAACATCCGGTCCAGTACACCGAAACTGATGCTGCAAACTTCTCAATCCACGCCAACAGACTTGATTTGTATTATTAGGAATATCTAACGAACTCTTGAATGATTGGTTCTAAGCACTCTATCCGGTTCAAAGGACTGGTTAAAATCGTTAACTTCCGGTCCTATAAACTTACTTGTATTGCTGCAAACTTCCCCATCCGGTTCTCCGCGACAGTCCCAGGTCGTGGACGTTTCATTTTCGCTTTCCTCCCGATAGTTAATCATTTTCTGGTGGGGGATGTGAGAGGAGCTGCACCCCATATCAAACTGTTTGTAAACTGCTAGTACACACGCCTGGTCAGCTATATACATAAGATACAGCCACTATATATAGTAAGACACACCTGTATATTTATAAACCACACGGAAGATTCGCAACAGATTCAGCTGTGAACAGCAGCAGGTTGAAAGGAAAATAAAATATTACCACGCGTCAGTCAGGGAAAAAACGAGACAATACGAGATCGCTGATGATTTGAAGCCTCAGAATAGCAAACTAATTATAATTTGATTCGAGCAGTGCTTGGTGACAGAGTAGTACGGCCTCCGATGGTTTGACGACAGGTGTAGACGTACGCTTCAGAACTCCGTGTGTCTGTACTATAATCCTGTCATCTAGGTCGCTGCATCTCCTTGTTCAGAGGGTCGCTGAAGTGATGGTCATTGGAGCCTGTAGATATACATAAGCAGCTAGCACGGGTGTCTCTATTCATTCTTATGTCAATCACGATATACCCAAGACCTGTCGAAGATAAATCCAATGACGTCATTGCTCTCAGGCGGCATGCCGTTAATACAACTCTCGCCAACAGAATGAGTGTTGATATGATTCATATTATTTTATCCTGAAAAAAAGGAGATTATATTTCCATAGCTTAACTTCATTCTGAAGAACAACGTGAAGGGCTTACACTATCCGTATTGTCTTATGAAAAAAAAATGATCGAAACGGGTCTAATCTACCCGGCATCGGTTATTGTTATTCTTAATCTCATCTATGTGCGGGAAGGTGACTTTCTTCAGGAATATGCATATCTTGTCATTAAAATGAATACAACCTTCACAAACAGGTAACGCGTGGTCAGTTATACTGGAGTCGGTGACGTATGTTTGATACTAGCTACGTCATCCCGATAGAATGAGAATTACGTAGTATTAAAACATCATAAGTTACCGGCCACTGTGGGTCGTTGCTACTCGTTGCTAGGTGTTTGAGCACCTGACATCCCCCCTCCCAATTGTGCACTCACGTAACCTTACCTAGTCAGCGGGACATTGTACTTGTACTAACATACTATTGAGTACTTTACAAACAAATACAACATACAAAACAGTTTTTTTTTTTATTTCAATCACAGACGATGTATTTTTTTTTTATAGTTTTAACAAAACAAACTGCAAACTAAAGAGCAATATGATCTAGATGTTTTTTTTTTTGATTTTTTTACAATATTTCTCATCATATAGATAATATAAAAGTGAATTACAGCATCAACACCCATGGAATGTCCTGTTTAATTATCCACAGTATGTACAATACAATCCAGTTATATAAGTACACTCAACTTCATACATCACATTGGGAGGGGGTATTATTAGAACTAGTTTAGAATTTCTCAACAAGAAAAATCCACAGCATGAATTCTGCTTTCTACATAACATTTTATAGAGTTCTAATGAGACAGGTTGTGCATTTCTAGTGGTAATCTCAACATTTACATTCTATAGTAGAAGTTTAAAAGGCGTTTTTTTTTTTGTCAGTTGATATACATGTACTCAATAAAGTACTGATTAACTATACAAACAAAGATTTTCTGTCAAAATAAAATACATGTAAATCAATAGTTACAATGATGATAAAGACATGGGAACCAGGAAAAAAAAAATTAATTATATTTCACTGGTCTTCAAACAACCAGACCACCATGTTGGAGAATTTTTTACTACACTCGAGTTTAATCTGTACAGTACGTTGCACCTCACACATATTACACTGGATCTGACACACAAACACTCCCTGTAACAATCTGATCTTCACACCAATAAAGGTCATAGATTGGTGTCAAACACGACTTTTCTACATGATTTTATTACAATTCTATCAGTTACTCATGATTGAAAAGATCCAACAAATAAAGAACAAGTATAAAAACTATGTCACAAAGAGGGTGATTATTTACATGTGAATTTTTTCAGTGTCAGCTGTTCATGGCTTTGCTTGCGTATAAAGCAGGAGGGGAGAATCCAAAAGATCAAAAGGTCATTCCGATAAAAAATCCACCGGTAAAACTTCCCGCTAGGTATACGTTGTTCTTGAAAAACCTCTTCAGCTGCAAACAGAATTAGAGAAATATATAAAAAAGGATTAATGCACATTTATTTAGTGAGACGATAAATCCAACTTAAAATTAACGATTGAATATTGCTGTAATATATTAATAAAAATATCTTTTTTTTATGTTAATACAATCAAAACACAGTATTAAATGTAGATCAAACAATTGGAGTGTGTAGGTGTCCTGTGACTGACAGAATCTGACAAGAGGATTCGCTGTGGGTTATATATAGTGTTAGGTTGTGTAGCTGACACCCCGTGTTATACACAAATGAAGATGAGGATGAAGAGGAAAAGATGAAATAGAAAAGCCAGGCAACAAGTACCAGTACAGAGGCCTGTATAAAATTCCCAAACTCCGAGACAATAACCATGGGTTGAATGTTTTATAGCTCTTACAGTAAGGACAAATAAAAATAATCTTTAGTTTTTAATGCAAAAAATTTCAAAATATACTGCAGCAGACAGAAATTTTTGTAAAAATTTCATTGTAATATTTGCCAAGGAAAATAAATCAATTTTCATAACTTACCGATAAATAAAATCTAAGGATTAAATTCAGTTATTCCCCTTTTCAATATGACAATAAAATAAGCATTTGATCTAGGTAATTTAGCAGTGCCTGAGAAACGAAATATTAATTTTATTTTGCCCAAGTCTATATATCTTTCCCATCTACATACTTTATAACATACACATGTATATATAACGAGGGTTTTTGTAATCTTACTGATAATCATAAAATTAAATATCTTTCTAAACTCACTAAGTCACTTCTATGCTAACGAAGAAGCTTCTATACAAGAAAGTTTTAAAAATCCAGGGTGGACAGAATTTTAATTGAGGAATATTTTGACAGCTTAAAGCTTGATATTGAAAGGGCTGGATATTTTTAAACTACAGTCAAACCTCGTTATCTCGAACAAGATGGGACTGGTTTAAAACTTGAGATATTTGAGTATTCGAGAAATCATGGGTAAACTACTTAAAGGATAAGTGGTTGGGACTTTCAAATCACTTATCCATTGTATTCGAGATATCAGTGTTCGAGATACCGAAGTTCAACTGTATTCTATCCAATCTCTTGAAAAAAGGACTCGATATAAAAATGTAGAAAATACTTACATTTTAAAACTCAAATACATGTACATGTACCAGTATTTGTATTTTTTCTTTACTAAATAACATTTTATGGCTTTAATTAATAAAAGAAATTTTTTTTGGGGGGGGGGGGAGGGGGTTAGAGTTGATGGGTTGTTTGTTGACCGCCCAGCCTCCTTAAAGATTTTAGGGTTCAATTTAATAGGTGTAAGATATTGACAGCTTGATACAGAAGTTTTAAGAATTTGTTTGGTATTCCCTGTTGACTTTCCATAGCTGCATGCATCATTGATGGTGGTGCTGTGTTTTTTGATGGTACTTACATTATCAAGTCTCTGAAATAAGAATGTATTCAATGCTTTAAACCACTTCTGATTTTCCCATTTTATTCGATATAAAGCTTTTCAGTTCTAGTATCCATAACATATCCATCTACTTTTCATATTTAGCACTCAAATTATTTCAATTTTTTCTATAATTGTGCTACATCAACATATATAAAGTATATGTTCATTTTGTTACATTACTTTGTTATGTAGTATGAATATTATACATTTTTATTTTTTAAAAGAATGTCTCAAAATAAAATTATTTAAGTTGTAAGCTCTTCAAAGTCATTTGCTGTAATGTTAGCCATGCTTGATGTTAAGTTATTTTCACAGATATGGTAAAATAGTATAGATTTTATTTTTAGGCATAATAAGTATATCAAACCAGTGTATCAAAAGTAAGTTTACATATTTCATGCAAATAAACTTCAAATTCATTCTATTCTCAAAATCTAAAAATGAAGTATGATTATTATTTTTGTTGGTTATATTTTCTTATATAAATCAGATGTGGTTTACTGCACCTGATACAGTTCTCTACGATTATGATGTACACACATTTATAAGTACATGTATTCATATGTGGTAAACAGCAATACATGCACCCATGTCAGTTTAATGTTAGACCCTCTTGCAAAAAAATGTGTTCAGTGTGCAAGTAACCATGTCAAAATTTTGATACATAAATGTAAAGTTTAATTAATTTTGAATGGAATCTCATGACCTAAATAAGTTCCCTGAGACCTTCCAAGAGGTATCCATTAAGCTTCCTTACCGTTTCCAGAACTCCTGGATAATGGTCCTTTGCCTGTTTCTCTATGACCTTCTTAGCTGTCTCTACATCTTTCTTTAGTAAGGAATAGTCAATCTTCACATATCCCTGATGCTGTGCAATCTACAATAAAATACATATATAGATGTAGCTCATGTCCAAACCAATGAAAACAAGTAGTTATGCCACTTGAATATTGAAAACATATATTATACAATTAATTATGATTAAATAAAACTATTATTTTTTCATAAAGGTATAATTTGTACTATAGTCTGTCCCAAGATATTTATGCAGCACATTTGGACGATTTTTAAGAAAAATACACATACCTGTGAAAGAAGTGCAATTGAGATATCTTTATTGACACAATATTGTGTTTTACTAAAAAAATTCACAGGAATGAAAACGGATTTCTTACAGAGGTTTATTAAAGGAGATGCTGACATCTTTTCTCCATTCAGAAGTCACTTGGTAGACCTCGCACAATTTTTCAACGTTATCATCTGGGTATTTTGATCTTACTTGCAATGCAAAATCCCTGTAAACTTTTTATTTTTAACCCGTTACTGTGTATTCACACCAGCTAGAGGAGTCATTCAAAGGAGATATCTTGGGTTTTTTCATACTACTATCCAATAACCATCGTTTGATTCCTGGAGTATTTATAAATATCAAATAATTTAAGAAACTGCTGCATAAATATCTTGGGACAGAGTATAAAGAATACATGTATTTAGAAATTTTATTTCAAAATACATGAAATGATTGGTTTTTGAAACAATAGGCTAATTTTTATAGTTTACCTGAAGGATCAGAATTGATGTTCCCAAAGTAATGGCTGCAAGTTTTCCAACTTTTATAAACAAGTATCCTGAAACCCTAAGAAATGAAAAGAAAATAATGACTGCACCCTATCTTATATCATTAAGGACTTATAGTTGAAAAAATACCCCCAACCATATAATCAGATATTCATGCGTACAGTGTATTCTTGCATTTAATTGAATTCATTATAATATAGTTTTTAAAAAATATAAGTTCGACATTTAATTGTACAATATCAAAGTAGAGAGTGTATGGATACTGATGCAATGTTTTATGATTTTTCACCATCACTGTTGGTACGTTACCCACCATCCTGATACTCCCCCGATGACTACTTGTTGTGCTGTCGATCTCTTTGTTACATCTTTAAACATATCACGGAGCCAACCATCTTTGTAATTCACAACGTCCAAGATCTCGTTCTTTTCCCTCTTGTGTGTCATTCCTCAAGTTCCCTCAAGTCTCCAAATTGTCCAAAATACGAAATTTCATACGAAAGTGAAAGTAGGCAATTCCCTTCTGGAAAAGTAAGAAAACGAAAAAAAAAAAATAATGGACTACACTCCCGATCCCAATTGAAACACGTTATATCTGACTTTATACATGTATCTGGCTAATCCACTCAATAATAGAACTGGTCCTGATCCATCATGTATGCTCTCTCTCTCTCTCTCTCTCTCTCTCTCTCTCTCTCTCTCTCTCTCTCTCTCTCTCTCTCTCTCTCTCTCTCTCTCTCTCTCTCTCTCTCTATTTCTCTCTCTCTCATTGAATGCAAAATGTTACTTTCGTTGAATTCAGAAAATAATGGCTGCAATTATTTTTTCTTTTTGTTACTTCAATAAATTTTACATTAAAAATTTTGCGGCTCATATTAACATAATTTTGCATTTTTTAAAAAACTGTCTTATTTTTTTTTTTATTGCATTTAAGAAAGGTGTCGTGGATATTGTAAAATTGTGAATTTTAAATTTACTGCCGTGTGTGCAGAGACAATATTCTTGAAGCAAAAAGTTAGACGTGATAGTTATTTGCTGATCTTTCTTTTTTTTTTTCTCCGGTGCAAAACAAGGAGACACAGACAATGAGGGAGGGGTTGTTGCAAGATTCGTAAAATATTGAAATTTACCAATCACCCCAACCCCTTTCAGGCAGTCAGGCAATATTTGAAAAATAAATTACTTATTTATAAATAAAATGATTCTCCGCGGTCATAAATGTTATAAAGTTATTAACCGTGAGGTGGCAAATGAGTATATATTGTCCTTACCTGTCTAGGTCTCTTGGAGATTAACGATACAGGAAGTCTTTGTTTTAGCGGTGAGTACGTTCCAGTCCTCACGTTCACAATCGCCAGGTGAGTCGGACCCGCCCCTGGGTCGGGGTTCACTGAGAGAGAGAGAGAGAGAGAGAGAGAGAGAGAGAGAGAGAGAGAGAGAGAGAGAGAGAGAGAGAGAGAGAGAATGAAAACAGCATCTTCTTCTCTGAAGTGTATTAACATCTGTAAATTATCAATTCGGCAAAAAGGTTATAAAAACGATATGAACACATAAGTATTTTTTATTCATAAGATGGTTTTAAGTCAATTATTGTTTCAAATGAGTATTTTTTCAACAACCAAAAAAATTCAATGTTTTGTTGTTGGACATAATTTCCTACTGTTTTTTTTTTTAAATATCAGAACAATTATTTCTTAGTAGTGTTTTTTACTTAGAATAATTTTTTTGAATTGAAAAACCTTTTTCCTTTTATGTGAAAATGCATGTATACAAATAATGAATATGTACACTTTTAAATACATCGGGATCGATTAAAAATCTTTTTTCGTTTTGTGACTTCTGGATGTGCTTCCTTCAATATGGCCGCCGCTTGATAAGAAGACGGAAAAAGTTGCTGTGCTGTAGATATTTAATTTTCAGCATTTAGCAACAATTTAAGTCCAGTTTACAGACAGCCCTTCAAACGAATAATTAATTATCTTTATGCAATGAATTTAGAGACTACCGAAGTGTCTTTAACGGTAGAAGAGAAGAAACAACTGGAGGAGTATGATAGGTAACAGTATACCTATATACCAGTCTTAAACAGTGTTAAAAACTAAATTAAATACTTGGAAAGTTATAATTTCTAAATAAATGAAATATATCACTTAGAGGCAGAATATAAAATTTTGGATATTAGCTCGTTTTACCTTTTGCATATTTTTTTTGTTTATTTCAAGAAAAGTTATGGTCTTTTGTGTATTTTTTTTTTTTTTACATAACTTTATTCAGTAATGGTGTATATATTAAAAATGTTTGGTCTCTAGAATCCAATGGGCTGGGTTCTAATTCTAAAGTCATTAACATCTATATACAATAAATCTTCTAAAAATGTATTGCACATGTCAAAATATATGAATGGTAAGAGGTGGAGCATTCATGCATATGTAAATTCTCAATTCATTTTTTTCTTTAAATTCGAATGAACATAGTATGAGTCAGTTGTTAAATCATGAAGTACATGCATGTACATCAGTGTTAGGTACATGTTATTGAGCTATTAAACCTACTGCACAGTTTTATTTGATTTGCCCGCATGCTAACAGGGATGTACCGTGAATATATAGATGTATGTCCCTAATGCTAAGAAATGATTTAGATTTTTTTGTCTTTTTATTGTAGTTGTCAGTTTGGATTTTTGAAGCTCAGTGTCCCAGAAGAGGCACCCAAAAGAGCCCTGATAGAAAAGGTAAGAAAATTTGTGTCACTGGAGTAGTCTTTATTTCAGTCCTTATAAGCCCTATCACTTACTACTGGTGTATTTTGCCAAGTAAATGGGTAAAATTGGACAAGCTGGGATTTTATTAAGTTTTTACCGTTTTATAATTTTGTTGACTTTTCAAATATTTAAACCTCCCCTAGGTTGGTTCCTATGTAGAGAAGCTTATAGTCTAGAAACTTTTTAGAGTTACTTTTCCTCCCATCTATTACTTTCACAAGGTATAACCATTTCCCTGGTCTTGGTTATGTTTCACCTTTTAATTTTTATTACCATCTACCATTTTAATTGTTGTGTTTTAACATTGACTTCAGGTATATTGGATCAATCTGTCTATCTAATGATCACTGTTAAAATGATTTCATATATTTTATAAAATTAAATGCTAACAAATTTTCAAATCCAGTTTGACTCTAATTTTGTTGATTAGTACTTTATCTGAAACTGTTTCTAGCTGCATTCAACTGTTTTGTCAATATGTTCAGTAGGTCATTCATGATTTGGCACATGATAGTACCATGGTACATATCACTTTAGACAGGGTATATGTGCATACATGTTAAATCTACCTCTTTTTAACGCTGTCTCCCGCCTACAGTACTGCTTTTTTTTTTTTTTTTTTTTTTATAAAATACATTTGTTGTTTTGATAGATAGCAATTTTTGAAGCCAATTTGGTCCAAAAATCTCATTGGGTGTGAAATTAGCGCGTGACTTGAGTCTGGGGCATACAAATGCTTTTTTAAGTCGGGTGAATGACTTACCTACCCCTTAAGTAATCTTTATCAAAGATTCTTTTTACCACTGGCACTTAGGGCATGAATACACCCCCCTCCCATCCCAAAAATACTGGAACACAAAAATCCTGTTTCGAATTACATTACGCACACAATGTGCCAGAAACGTCAGAGATTATTTTTGTCTCTAATATTCAGGTTTCCATATGATATCTTGTTTATAAAAAATTACAAGAATAAGAACTAATGCAGCACAAAATACCTTCAAGGTTGTTTTCTCTTAGAACCTAAAAATGTTAGATTGATACAAAGCAAGAAGCATTTACAGGAGTTAATGTTCTTGTATTTCTGGAGGACTGATGCACGCAAACAATTTTTCTAATGGTACCGAGAAATAAACGGAAGAATAAAATAAAAAAGTTTGTCTAACAAATATGTTGATGAGGGCGTTTTCTGTACTATGTATTTTTTTAAAGAGACATGGTGACTCAAACTTACATTTTTTTTCGTAAATATTTTTCATGAAATCAAAAGATTGGGAAGAAAGATGATTAAGTTTTTGTGCATTTGTCTGCATTCCGGTGAACCTGAATGCAGACAAAATATGTAATTTGAATGAGCCGGAAAAGCAAAGATTACATGATCCGGAACACATTTTAGAATAGTATATGTCTAGCGTCACATGACTTTCTTCAACAACCATCTGTGATATTGGTTGCCAGGATTTACCGGTACCTTTGTTTTAAATACGTCCGCCCTGTTCCTTTCTCGAGCAATCTTTTTTCTTCTGAGAATCAGTCAAAAACCTCAGTCAGACTTTTTGTTTTTCCTGCCAGACTCCATGACTGTTTGTGTCGTTTCTGCGCATGCATATTTGTAGAAGGAGGAGCGAACAATATTTATGTGTTGGGCCAACAAGTAATTATATTTTTATTCAAAAAATTGAATTTTTGAATTTTTACTTTATAAAACTTGTAATTTTGTGAAACTTCATATTTTCAAGAACTGAACAAAATTTACCGGTACAAAAGCCACTTAAAAATTCTATTTTATCCAAGTCACTCATTTTTGCGTCACCATGTCTCTTTTACATACAACCAAGCAAAGTTTTAGCAAAGTAAGATGTATGTCAGGCAAGAGCTGCATGCCATTTAAAAATTTTATAATAGCCCAAAGAGTCAGAAAGGTTAAAGTTTTAATAAAGTAATACACTGTAGATTCCTTATTTTATGCGAGAACTTAATTCCACAATCAATTCTTTTTCATCAAATTGCAAGAGTATTAAATCGAGACGCTGAATTTTTATCATATTTTCTTACAGTTTACATGCTTCCAAAAAATGAAAGTGAGATTTTAAAATCTGCAACATCTGCTTCTCGTGATTTTAAACACAGATATAATTCCTCACTTTTAATTAGGAATTTAGGGTATGCAAATTAGAAAGTATATACTGTATACAGGGTTATTTTCGCCTTGAGTAATTTTCGCCCTTTTACACTTACAAACAGTTTTGCCCTAGCTGTCTTGAATTTGCCCAGATGCTGTTGTGTTAACAGAAATATTATTTGCAACATAGAATTCACCCAGTCTTAAATTCGCCCTCTGACAACGAGGGCGATAGGGGCGATAATAAAACGGGGAAGAATTTTTCCCCGTATACAGTACATGACAAAAGTGAGTGTCAGCCTGAGATATTTTTTTTTAATTTTAAAAACAAAAAAAAAGGGGAGGGGCAGGTATCCATGAATTTAATTAAATGCATTAACATCGGTTTTGTACATAAATCAAAATAAGGTAGCCTTTAGGTGCAAGTCTTAGAGATCATTGTGATGTTACAGTTCTTGTGTAATATCAAAAATTTATTACATGAGTGATATCCACCACATATTGAGGCAAACCTTTAAAGGGACTTGGACACGATTTGAGCTCAAATTTTTTCAAAATTTACTTTTTCATTTTTAATGTCTAGAATGGTCAATATGGATGTTTTTAATGCTCTATCAAAATTTGAAAGTCAAATATCGAGTTACAAGCGAGTTTCAGAGGTTAAAATTCTTTGTTTTGTAAACAAAGCTCGAGTCTTGTTATTGTTTACATATGTCTTGAATTGGTAAAAGTTTCAATCTAATGTTGCATTTTGTTGTTGATAAACTTATTTATGAACACATTTAATAAGTTTATCTTGTTTCCACAAGTTATTTTGTCAAAGAAATGGTAATTTCTTTACTTTACATTATTTGTAAACAAATATAAGACTCGAGCTTTGTTTACATAACAACGACTTCTTTCCTCTGTATCTCGCTTGTAACACGACTTCTAACATTCAAATTTTGGTAAATCATTCAAAATACACAAGTAAACTATTTAATACATAAAAATCAAAAATAAAATTTTCATCTGAAATCGTGTCCAGGTCCCTTTAATGAATTATTATTTTTTCTATATAGTAAAGGAATCTTTAATATTGCTGTGTTTTGGTTTTTTGTTTTTTTAAGTCATCGAGCTAATGCTAGGCAGTCTTCTTGCGATCGTCTGGATTGTCAATCGTCCAAATTTTTCTTCTGCACCGCCTTCTAAATGCGCATAAGAAATGAGTTCCTAAAAGTATTAAAAGTATTGTAAAGATTTTTATTCCATTTTTTCAACTAAATTGTGTACAAAAAAACCCAACTTTGCCTCCCTGGTTATTGACAACTCAATGAATAAGTATGAATTTGCATAATCAAGAAATGGCGGATGAATACAATAAGATGTTAAAATTCACTAAATATTATTTTAGTTTATCGCTTACATTTTAATTGGAGACTGTGCCCGATGAAAATAAAATTTATTATGCAAATTTATTTGTTATCAGGCACGGTCTCCAAAATGAATGTAAGCGATAAACGTATCTAGTGATTTTTTTGCAATAGGTAAACATGATAATGCAGCTGGTTTGGTCGAGCATTATCGTACGTGGTGTGGATTTGTTTGTAAACAACCATACATAGTCTTGTTTCAAACATAAATTGAAATAAATAAAAGTATGTTTTATTATTGTAATTAGGGACACACTGTTATTGAGTTGTATCTTCATATTCAAATTATGAACCTATGAAAATTGTTCAAAGACTGTTAAAAGCAGAAAGAAAATAATTAATTTTTGAACTTGGAAATTTCTTTGATTTTTGTAATCATGATGAGTTATTGTATTATAAATCCATCAAGACCTATTTTATAAAGAAATATACTGAGTTTTTTTTAAAAACAGCACAATGTTACTTTTTTCTAATATAATTTGATATACAACTATTAGTACAGAAATTCAAATTAATGATATCTATATAAAAGAAAACGTCGGCTCGATGCCTTTATGGCCGTTCAGGCCTTTGATTTTATCAATGTATGTAATTCTTTTATTTTATCCATGCAATCTATTTAATTTCAGGGTATAAAATACTTTGAGCATGAGATAATTCAGAAATCCAAGCGTGATGGCGCCAAAGAGGGAGAGGAGATTGATGCGTCGGTGGATCCAAAGATTTACTGCCAGCTGGGCCACCTCCTGCTTTTATTGGAGCAGTACCCCAAAGGTATTGAACGTACTAATGTCTCTGTTGTACCAAATAGCAGTCCCCCAAAGGTATCACACTATGCATGTAAACTCTTCATCAGGTTCAATTCTGTTGTATTGGTACTTTGATACTCATTGGCTCCACCTAATTCTCTCTCTCTCTCTCTTTCTCTCTCTCTCTTAAAAATCATTAAAAATGCACAATTGTGACTATGTTTCTCACACTTTATTTCAAATCATGTATTAAGTAGGCTTGCAGAAAGCAAACAATAGAAAAAATTCTCCTGTATCCCACAGGCATCAAACGATTGTTCTGTATACTTTAAATAACACAATTTAAAATATTCTATTTTAGGATTTTGATAACTTGTATTTGTATTCACACCCTTCTCTTCTCCTCCGCTAGCCCTCTCTGCCTACCAGAGATTTTTCCATCTACGAGAGGACCATTGGAAGGTGAGTTAGAGTTATCTAACTTACTGTGGTTTATTTATGATACGATTCTGTAAACGAAACAATTACCGGCATTGTAAAACGTCATTGCTTTTTTTTTTTTCATGAAAGAATTTGTTGTTGAGTCACCAATGCATATAACTTTATTTTTGCAGAATGCCCCTTTCATGTATGGCCTTGGACTTGTGTACTTTCACTTCAATGCCTTCCAGATGTAAGTCAGATTTTTCAAGTTCTTATCATTGATTTTCATTAAGTTTGGTAACATTATATCATTATAGAAGGACAGAGGACTAGACTGTTCACCTCCATAAATATTGACGTCACTATCTGTCCAAGTGTGTTTGTGTTTGTCTGTCTGTCTGTCCATCTGTCTGTCTGTCTGTTTCACATTGGTTGTGTAAGTTTACTGCCACAAGTTACCAGACATGAGTGCCTTTAGTATGTGTGTATATTTGTATATCGTATGTGGTGTTCAAGGGTTTTCATCTCATTAAAGCCTGTATCATATGAAGAGGTTATGGAAAGTAATTTTTGAAATGTAACTTATCAAATACTGAAAGTATCCTCATAGAAAAAAAAATAAACTAGTAGAATTACATTCTACCATACTAGACATAGAGCTTTTGCAATTTGCATAACTGAAAAAAATATGTAATTTATGTGTGTGCATATCAAGATTTAAAGGCTGACTAGCAGTATATACATGTATTAGCAGTATATGCATACAAGTATTATGTTACACATATTTGTGTATCTCTGTTGCACTAAAGTGACAACATTTTAACCTATGCATACTTTAAAAGTTAAAAAGTAGTTTGGGGTATACAGCACAACAGAATGAGTAATACTTCTGAAGTGTGCATTACAGTAGAAAAGTATTTATCAACAACAATCTTGTGGCATTTACTGGTACATGTATAAATATTCAGTTTTAGGACAATGTCAAGGAAAGAGAGCAACTCTTTTGTTCTCATGATCTGCAATTTTATAATCTCCTCCTGTTTTACTAAGAAAGGAGAGTAGGTGTGTGCATCAAAAGTAATACATGTAATATACATTATACATTGTAAAAATAGTGCCTGTTTGGGAGGGTAACAGCTGAAATTGACACCCCGAGAAAACGATTGTCAACAGACACGAACTCCCAAACAGGCACTATTTATTTTATTATACTGAATGTCTTAATTTTAGAGAATATTTTACTGCTTTTATATGGAAATGATTTGAATTCAACAGCGAACCATACGCACATAATATAGACGCATGTAACAATTCGTTGTGTTACCCGTTGCCAAGTGTGTTGCTAACGCTGAGGGTAATAGAACGGATTATCAACTGCGTGTAAACCAATCAAATTTTAGTATTTAACATGAAGTATAATAAAATAATATACATTGGCATTGATGTGGATATTGAGCTTTATGCAACTGTGCGTGGAATTCATTCTTCTTCTCTTGCAAGGGGATGATAATGGCTTTGCCATTTATTCTTGTATATGTGGAGTAAAATAGAGTTGCTAAGATTGGTTTATGCTGAATATTCAAATTGCTAAAATCACTTTAAATCTGCCCACAATTTGTACAATACTGAGGTTTTAAACATACTTTTTAAAGTATTAATTATGGAATAGTTTTAATGCTTTTTGGTGTGCAAAGACACTGAGGGAAATGAGAATAATTGTATTAAATAATTTCTTGCTTCTCTGATACTGTGGAATCACTTAAATTCATGGGGGCCAATTTTCGTGGATTAAGGGTTTTTTGCTTATTCGTGGGGATGTAATTTCGTGGATGCCCCGGTTTTCAGTTTCAGTAAAAAAGATATAATTCTTTCTTTTGTTTTCATTGAGGATGTAAATTCATGGGAGAGGGCTACCCACTAATACCATGAAAATTGAGCCACCACGAATTTTAATGATTCCAAAGTATTGTCATTGAGAAAAATAAAGAGTTGCATCCCTTAATTATTGCATTCTTTTATTTCCTTCGAAAATTTTCTGCAGAGTTTATATGTAGTTAAGAGTGCTATGAGAAAAAAAAAGTGAAAGATTAAAGGAATGCATGATAAAATCCATTAAACAGATTACATATCTGAGGGCAATGTTTGAGATTTTTACTGTTTTCATGGCCAGACCGTGCACTTTGATCTTCTAGCGTTGTTTGGTGTCTGACTTGGCTTTAGACTTGAGTAGACAGGAGTCTGTGTTTTGTACACAGTTGTAATTTTCTGAAGCCAGGGGGCGTGTCCTTCTATGGCAGTCAGGACTCTTGTCGTCTGTCTCAGTGCGTTCACCTTCTTTGTTCACCGTGCTGTAAAATACCAGCTCCAGGACCCAGGTCTCTCCACCACGGCCACAATATTCACATTCTTTATGGAGAATCACTTGAAGGAAACAATGATTATATCTGAAAGTCATCAAAACAGGACAATTTAAATCAGACACAAAGAAAGACAAAAATATTAGAAAATAGACAAAGGTTCAAAAACACCAAAAACATGTAACAAAGATTTGATAGAAGGTTTATCTGATTATTTAATTCCAAGCTGTTAAGTATGCCCTATTGTCAGCCTATTCATGTATTTACAATTGGATAGTCTGGTCAACTGAGCATGCTCCATGACCTATGCACCCTGACCTACTTCTAAATATGGTGTGTTGACCTTTGTTGTGTTAACCCTGGTGGTTTGGAGTTGTCAGATTTTTCACACATTCATCAGTTTTTTGTGTGTGCTGAGATAGTAACCTATTTAAGGTGAAGAATTTGCAGCATTTTGCCTGGCACAGAAGAATCTAAACTGTGAGGAACTAGTGATTTCTCTGTCTGCTTAGGAATTAGGATTTACTGGCCTGGACATTGTGATATATTGTTAATCCATGTGTTGAACAACAAAGACCCTATTTTCACATGTGCTGTAATTAGCCAGGTAAGCCTGTGTTTGTACACACCTGTGAGATGTTGTACTTGAGATATTGTATTAAGATCCATTCAAATCTAAGCCTCACTAAGAGGTCACCCACACAAAGAGAAGCGTGCTAATTATAGATGAGCTGACCTGTGTAGATTTATTGGCGTCTGTTGAGATAAGGGCTCCAACTATGGCATTGTACTGACCATGTACTTAGTGGGGAGATCTGTCCAGCTTTGTTTGTTTGTCTGCTTGTTTATTATTGTTTCTCATTGAATCGCTGTAGTAAAGAACATTCTTTAATCTCTGCATACAAAAACTATGAATCACAATGTGGCCCCAGGGCCTCTGTGTGTGATGCATGGACAGATTGCCTTATCTCTCAGAGCTATGCAAAATATTCAGAGAAACATTCACAGAAACCGATCAGTTTTTGCTGATAAAGCTGTTGTATTTTTACGCTATTTCCTTATTAGTGGTTCCACAATTCATTTTCCTCTTCCTTAATGTTCTATTTATAGAGGGAGAATACTTAATGTAGATGAAGATCTTTCCATTTATAGAGTGGGAATTTCTTCTGTAGTTCGAGGGCCAGTTTAATAGACAAAATGATGTTATATATTTGCTATTGAGCTTTTATTCCTGTTTAAAACATAAACCTGTGACTCCCCCCCTGTTAATTGTTTGCTCATCTAGAGGACTTGAGGAGTTGGAAACAGAGAACTCTGGAAATCTCTGTTGAATAAACATAAAAGAATGCTGCCTGGTGGAAGCCGTAATATGCTGAAGTCAGCAGGGATTTTGGAGAGAGGCATGTGTTGGGGAGAAGAGGAATCAATGGCACAGGAGAGATTCAATTTGCTGGCGGTGGAAGCTGTGTGTGAACAACTTCTTTGTACTAAGCCTCTCACTTCCCCAAGCATGTGGATTGACAATAGGTTACAGGACTGCAAACCTGGACTGTAGTCTCATAAAAATTAGATTAAAATAAGAAAAGCAACTGTAATGATTCTTTTTTTCTCATAATCCTTAAACTGCTCTCATAAATTGGTCAGACTATTTTGACTTTTGAGAAGTCCCCTAGAGTTCAAACCTGCCATCCACAAAGGTTGTTCACCACGGGAATCATGACACAATCATTGCCGATTTGAGTACTGGGCCATAGTAATCAAAGGCATCTGTGCGTTTTATATACCTACAGCCATTAAAATGTATAATTTTAAAAGGGAGGCAAGGGTGAACTTGGGAGGGCAGCCCTTCAAGTTTATCTTTGGTCAAATTCCCAAGATTCTCAAGTGTCACCACTAAGGATCCAGATTTGACTTCTGTAGATAAGTTCAAGAGGCTGTCAGCAGACCTGCTGAAGGTGCTGGTTTGGTGTTGTAGAGACCTTGCCCCAAATCTCATGGTGCCAGAGATGTCATGGTTTGGCCGTTTGACACTGAGATAATGGGACTTGGTCACAAACAGTTCAGTTCAGTTCTTTATTACAGCTGTACCTGTTTATGTAATGTCTACCTTTACTGGGATCTAGGGATAAGAGAGTCAAGGATCTCTAAAGCCCTAATGTGATTTTATGCTTGGCGAGTTCCTGATTACTAGTGAGCACGAACAGAAGATTGGTTTAATGTCAGATTCAGGGAATGAATACTGAGAAAAGGAAAGCTCTTTGTTTGGTAGAATTTGATACAAGTTGTCAACCAACTTGTCTCTTGCCTTTGTCTGTTGAAGCAGTGCATCTGTTGCTAGACTCAGCTCAGCAGCTGTGCAGCATTTTGCAGATAATGATCGTTAGCGATAGCAATCTGTAGACATTAGCCCTGGCCCCAAACAGTGAGGCTGCTGATGTTTTATTCAGGAAGTTTTTGGTGTATTGCCCCGGTAGCCTAAGGAGATGGAGGTCGTAAGGGCATTGCAGGTGAAACTTTGTACCTGATTTATAGCACGTAAGCACATGCTAGGGCTGCACTTTGTGTTTTTTGGGGGCGGGTGCTTTCCATTATGACAATTAACAAAACATTCCACAGATTAAAGGTTTTCTAGGCTGGCTTCTCTGTTTGGTTGATTCAATGTGATCTTTGTAGCTTCAAAGCATTATACCTATAGTTTACTAACCTGTGTAGTCACATATCTACCTTCAATGTTATTCCTGATTATGAATGTTTGATCTTGTATTAAATGTCTTCAGCTCAGTCTTCAGGGTATTCCTCCAGGACACTTATTTAGAACTGCTGATGTGCACACTGAAACTAGGTCACCTTGTACCTGTTTTGTCCAGGTGTTGGCATGTTTACATTTTTTACTGCTTCATCAGGGTGTATTTTTAGGTGACCCAGACGCTACGCCTTGCATGTTTTCTTGTGTTTCATGATGTTCTTCATAAATCTGTTTTTGCATTGGCTCCCTTCCATCTCACTGCAGTGTGCAGACACATCATTTTTCTGTAGGTCAAGATAACAAGGTGTAAGCTTTGTCTGAAAAAAAAAGTAAAACTATAGAAGTAAAATGACTGATCTATTGTAATGTAATGGTAATAACATATAGTGGTGTTGCTGTGAGCTTGATGTTGCTGTATTGAGATCAGTGTAAGCTTGATGTTGCTGTAATGAGATCAGTGATCGTTGTTGCTGTATTGAGACCAGTGTTTGTTGCTGCTGTAATAAGATCAGTGTTTTGTATTAGGATCAGTGTTGTTGCTGTAATGAAATCATTGTTTTGTATTGAGATCAGTGTTGTTGCTGTAATGAGATCAGTGTTTGTTGTTGCTGCATTGAGATCAGTGTTTGTTGTTGCTGTATTGAGATTAGTGCTGGTTGTTGTTGTATTGAGATCAATGTTTGTTGTTGCTGTATTGAGATCAGTGTGAGTTTATGGTTGTATTGAGATCAGTGTTTGTTGTTGCTGTTTTGAGATCAGTGTTTTGTTGTTGTTGCTGTATTGAGATCAATGGGTGACTGGAGTGATGTGACAGTATTGGCTGGTAGCCAGAAGGACATTAGGTCACTGACTTTTCTGTCAGCGGGTCATTGACTTAGTACTCACTCCTCAGTCCACCGATTTCTGATTTCATTCTTCACACTGACAACAGTTTGTCATTCAGCAGTAAGTGTTGTCCTTTTGTTTACCTCAAGGTGCAGGTATGTCCAGGTGTTAATGAACTAAGCTGCTTGTTCTGTTTGTTGTTGTTTGTGTTCTGCCTGTTAATTTGTTTTTTAGTGTCACCTGTGGAGTTGTTGGAGCTTTTTGTTGTGTAAATTTCTAAATTACCTATAGTTTTATGTCTATGTCTATGTAACCTGTCTACTTTTATGACATTAGACATGCTATTATGCAGGTTTCACTAGCTCTAAGGCATCTGACAGACCATGTATATTAACACACAATGCACAAAATAAACTTTTGACCTGTTCTGTAGGTGACTATATTCAAGTCAGCGGTCTAGTTTTGACCTTTCTTTAGATGTGTAATGTTCCAGGCAAGGATTCTGGGAGATTTTCCTTTGTACTCCACAAAGTATTCACCCCGTGTCACTGATCGCCCTGTATCAGTGCCCTGTATCATTGACCGGTGCATTGTCTGTGGGGCCAGAACCTAGAGATCAGAGCTGGAGTAGTCAGAGCCAGCTTTTGATGTTTGTAGGGGTTCTTCTTCCCTCCATTGAACTTTGTTAGAATCAATTAGTGTCAAATTCTTTTACACCACTGTTTACTGTGATTGGTAGAAGCACCTACTTCATTGATCCAAGTTCTGTTTGTTTAGCAATCCAGGCAAAGAGGAGCAGAGAGGGGCAGATTAAATATGTTGATAGAGGTAATTGTGGATGTCATGGGGCAAAGTATGTTATTTGTGCCTGTTGACCATTGAAATGGAACATGGAGCTTTCATATTTGCAAGGTCAAAATATTATTTAAGACCATACATAGTAACTTCTTGTTTGAAATAGTCAGTTGGGGGACTATAAGACCAAATATACAATATATTCTATATAGGATTCTACATGGACCATGATTCTGTTAGATACAGAATTTCTAACTCTTGTCTCTTTCGATAAGGTTTGATGAGGTTTCTTTACTACTTTGCTCTCTCCAGTTAATAGAGGCTGTGTTCATGTCTTGTGGAATATTGCTTTCTCCTGACTCTATAGAGCCCATCTCTGTTGTCTTAGCCCTGTAGTAATATCTTTATGACTGAGAGGCATAGAGATGCTAATAAGACTCATCCTTGCATAAGCACACACTTCATTTCCAAATCAAAGAAGGAGAAAGAGACTCAGTTACCATGGTTTCCAGGCCCAGTTTACACACAGATTGAAATAAAGCTCCTGTTTCAAAGATGTGGAGAGCTGCTCTAGATTGACAGTCTGTCACCATTTTATGGAGATTGAACTTTGGTAGTGTTGGCATTATGCTATCTTATTTCATCCAATAAAATACAGATGGTGTCTTAGTCAGAGCTAAGGGGCCAGCATCCGATATTTTTTTATGGAATAAAACAGCAACTTCAGGTTAAGACTTTATTGGAGTTAAGTATTTGATAACTCAATTTAATCCATTATTATATGTACCAATAGATGTAGGAAGTACGGTATGCATACACATATGAAAAAATTCCAGCTATTCATTGTACTGATTTAGCAAATAGCAAGTATACATACAAGTATACACAGATCAAAGAAATTATGCTATTTATGTACCAGTGGACCCTAAGTGATGACAGAATGGCTCAGTATAACAGTTAGGAGTCCTGTATCAGCAGTCCACAAACTGTTGCTGAGCTCAGGGCAGCAAATCTGTGGCAGATAGGAAACTGTGACTGCTCATCAATTATATCTGTAGTAAGGCCCAACTGTGTATTGATTGGGGGAGCTATAGATTGCTGTGGTGTGGAGTAGAAGCTCTAGGTTGGCAGTTGTTGCAGGGGGAGTGATGCTTGTATTGTGTGGGGGTGAGGCTCTGTGAGTGGGTAGCAGGTGGTAGTCTGAGGGAGTGTGTGTTGTCATCAGGATCCTGGCCTAACAGATTGCAAGGTAGGGGGTTGTGTCTAAACCTAAAATGTGAAAATCGTGAATGTCACTAGAACCTGTGTAACTCCAGTTGTAGATTATTTTCATATCTCTGCATGAAAATGGGCTGTAGTTGTTATAAAACCTGATAAGTTATAACAGTAACTTCCTTCACCCTCATAGGATTATGGAAAGAACTTTGTCACACATTTGTCACCCTTCACTGTGTACAGTTAGTCTGGTTTTTAATGTCGTGCAGATATTTCCTCTCTGTACAAATAACTGGTGAAAGTTAAAGTACGGTAAGTAAAAGTTACTATGCATCCTTTGAATCATGATTCAGTTTGATCATTGTCACATATAAGTCACACAGAGTTCCATCTGAATCAATTCACAGAACAATCAGTGCATATTCCAGGAAATGGATCAACTTGTATAACATGATCATGGGAAAAAATTGTGAGCTGAGAGTCAGATGGAGGCTCATGAATGGGTATAATGAGGAAGAGTAAAATTCTTGTTGCAGGAAGTATGTGAGAGTATACTACAAGGCCTAAACATGATAACTGCACGTATGTTTTAAAGAGATGGTTGGGGGGGGGAGGAGATTATACTGAATTTTTTTTTTGTAAAGAATTTCTTCATTAGTCTCCCTTTAAAGTTCTGGAATGGGAATATATCATTGTCTTGTGTCTGATCATTTCCTCCCCTCCCCCCCCCCTTCTGACAAATCTGATCAAAACAGCACATTCTTGTGTTGTACATGACAATCAAAGAGAAATTTATGGCTGAGGAAACCACGGGTGTTCAAACAACAAAGGATAGTGCTGCAGGCCCCATTGTCAGGAGATCTATGGCAGTCCAGCTGTAGAGAAAGGCTGGCTGTGTTCTGTGTTTTGTCTGGCTGTGTCCAGTGATATGTCCTGGTGTTGTGTGGGGCAGTGTAACCTCAGAGATTCCAGAGAATCACCACCGAGCAGGGAGCAAGATCTGGGATTGCTCTCCAGTGCAGTGAGTGAACAGGGAGAGAGCAAAATTAACATTGAATTCTAATTTGCAAGTTTATTGAGTGCAGTATGAAAAAGCTGTGGTCTGAGTCTTATTAGAGAGGCCACAGTTTCTTATCAATAGAAACATGCTTCCAGAAATCATACCCAGATGTCGAGTGTGATGAAAACATAAAAAATGAAAAAGAAATCCTAACACAAAAGAAGGTTTCGTTTCCTGTCACGAAAAATAAAGAGCGATCTGAGAGAACGTAGTAGTACTACTTGGAGTGGATGACGTAACATGGGAATTCATATAAAGGCTAAGTGTGTCAGCCAGCCAATCATTGTGTATCGGACTCTTTGACACAGATCTCAGGCCAGCCAGGTGAATCAATCGAGGACCAGCAATCAATCGCTCTCAGATCTCCCCGCTCACCCTGACACGGTCTACGCTCCCTGACACTGTCTACGTGCTGAACGAGGGCTACCTCTCAGGTCTGTTCACTATCTCTGTTTGTCTTTGTTCTTTAGAGAAACTGGTTCTCTTTGTTTTCTGTTTGATTGGTCGATAATTACAGACAGACATGTAGAATGTTGAATGTAGACTTTATATTTACTTTTGTAGTTTATATATACATACAGTTATTTTTCGAAAGGGCTGGTAAACAACCAGTGTGACCCTTTCAAAACCCATTCTTTCATTCTAATTCTTTCTCTCTCTCTCTCTCTCTCTCTCTCTCTCTCTCTCTCTCTGGTATTGATTTTTGTAAGCATGGATTGAGAGTGCGATTATGTCTAGCTGATGGTTATTGACCATGCTGACCAATGGACTGCTTCTCATACACATGCCCCTACAACCTGCTACGACAATCAGGGCACTGTACATACTCAACCTGGTAGCTGGAGATGGGGGACTTGTTAGGGATAAGCCTGATACAATATCAGTATTGAAATGGTCAGTTACAGGAGCCGATACTGACCAATCATTGAGGAGTGTAGAGCAGACCTAGCACAATTCGGTGACGACTGGGTAAGCTAACATCAAGGTTGATGTAAATGTCACTGCTTTTTTCCAATTAAGTGACCTACTTTATGACATGAATGAATTAACCTTTGCTGCTGAATTAAGGTGACATGGCCATTTTGTACTGCTGTGTTCTGTGGCTTTATGTGCCAGAGTGTGACAAATGTAGGATTTCTAACCAGCATGCTGGAGTCCTGTAAAATCAGTCAACATGGGAATGGTTGACACATATTTGTGGGGATGTGGTTGTGGAAGGACACAGTGTGTGGGAGATGCTTCAGATGACTGACACTTCAGAACATCAACTTACCTATCTTTAATATGCTGGAAAATCTGGGTCAAGACAGAATTTTAGGTGATTTTCAATTGGAAGACAAAATGATATAGTCTTGATATTTTTCAGGGTGTCTAGAAGCCAGATTCTTTGGACCCTGACCATCTGTGATCCTCAAATTTGAGACCAGTAATTTCAGACTCTGGTAAACTTGGGAACCCTTTGAATCTCGAACTCCATAACTTAGAGCTTTATTGGTATAGTGTGAATGCCAATCATCTATGATGAGGCTTTGAATTTATTGATGTGGTTTTGTGGTTTACTTCTCAAATTGAAGATCTCGGAATACTGTCATCAAGAAGGAGTGAGGTTTGGTTGGCATGCCAAGGATTCGTCAGAGCAGGAGCAAAGACCTCTCTGGTCGAATATCCAAGCTGTTCAAAAGCTGAAAAATTACTGATTTATGTGAACATGACTCTACAGCATCCTGACATCATCTCTTGAGTTGTTTTATTTTTTTTCTCTAACAATACACCTTTTACTTTATCTTGACCACTGTCCCTCTCCCAGAGTTACCTGTGATATCTCCTGACCTCTGGTTGCTATGTCCATAGGGGTTTATTAATGTGGTCAAGTCTGGTGTCACAAGATAGGAATGTTTGCTTTGTATTGTAAGCATTCCTGGGCCCAGTCCCTGTGACCTCGATCCTAAGGTCAATGGATCAGCACACAGAAACACTGCTGGTCGAGTATCCGGGGGATACAGACAGTTACTCAAGATTCCCCCAAAACTCAGGCTGATCAAAATAAAGTTTACTCTATGAGAAATGAGTCACCCCCATTTAGCTGCAGATGTTTTATGAAGTGGAATTTTGATAGCTTTTCAATTAAGCTGAGATGAAAGGGTTTTGATCTTTGCACATTTACGACAAGCAGAAAAAATATTCACCCATAAAAAGATCCATTTGAATTCTGAACATTTCTATTTATTTTTCACTCCTGTAAGGAAGATAACTTATATGAGTTTGTCATAAAAAGAGATTTCTGTGACATTTAGTGAGACATTCTGATTCTTTGGCAGGGGGTGTGACCCGCTGATGTTTCTCCATTCATCTTACTTTAACCCATTGATTCATTCAGATTTCACATAAAATCTACACCTGTACAAAAATCAGCAGCTTTCACACTTGGTTAACTTTAATGCATGTACAAGGTAGAATTTGTATACATACAAGGAGTTGTAGACTACCTGCATGTGTTGAGGGGCGGGGTGTAGGTAATATGTATACATGTCATTGTGTCCCTGTGTAACAGTAGATTATAGGTCAGCCAGAGTGTGGACCCCTGCATTAGTTAGTCAGGTCGACAGGAATGTTTCCCATTGTTCAAAGTCAGCACAAATCTGTGTACATGTCTAAACAGGTCACATAACTTACCTGTGTTCTGTCAGCCAGGTACGTCTTACCTGTACCTCACTGCTTATTACCCGGAATCAGACAGGTAAATGACTTTTAGAGTTTGATTCTATAACCAAGTAAACTATCTTTTCCATAATGATAATTGAAGAATGGGTTTTGGATCAATTCATTAAAAAAAAACAAAGCAACTTTCTGTTTATAGCTGTGGGAAAAATTAGGCAGACAATGTACGTTGTGTTTAGATAGACAGGTATGTCACTGAAGTACTCTACTTTCTGTTGGAGGAAACCAACAAATTGTTGCTTCTGTCTTATTCTGCTGTTTTCTTTGCATCTTTCATTCATTAATGTAATGCAAGGGGTAGTACAATTAAGACCTTGGGAAATCTGGGTCGTTGCGTCATCTTGTGTTTGACTTGTGGAGTTGAGGAAGCAGAATTCTTTGTCAGGGATGGTCTCGCTAGCAGACCATGGAACAGACGGGGCTCCTTTTCTCTACTGTGACGTAAGATGCACTAGTTTGCGTACATGAGCATGCATTCCTATTGTTGGACTATTGATTTTAGTCTAGTTCATTAACTTAAGGTGGTGTGGGCTGGAGGGGGGGGGTATAAGAAATTAATCAAAGACGTTTAGTTTAGAGCTCCATTGCTTTGAACACTGGATAAATTGCCCTGTATAATGCCATGCTTAATGTCAACCTTTTAAAAAGGTAAAAGTAATAATAGAAAATCCTTCAGATACAAAGTTAATAAGGGCAGAGGTGTTACCCAGAAATAGAAATTGCTCTACAGTACCACTGAAATAAAAAGTTTGACAGTGGCCCTGAAATAGAAAATTCTACTAATTTAATGCATAGAAGTTGGTGATGCTTGTTTCATTGATTCTACCGACACCCCCTACCCCCTTAAAAAATAAAGAAATGGATATGAAAAAAAAACATGAAAAATACACCATGTGTCGTATTGAGAAGCCTACACGGTGAGTGGGGTTCTGTCCTTACACAGTGTATAATTGTCAGTAGGTGGTCCAATCTCTGACTGCAGCTCATTCAGAAGGTGTACTGAGTTCCTTGTTGTGTTAATTAAGGCTCTCTAAGGCTGACTAATTGTAGTGGATTAGTTAAAGGCAGTGATTGGATTAGAATTCAGATGACATCAAATCATTACAAGTGTCCTTGGTAACTCCCATATAAATAGAATTCTTAAATGACAGATCTTTATTACAGAAATTAATGTATGGTTATAGTACAACCATCACTTAATACACTGTCATACTGACTATTAATCACTACCTCTGTTAGACTACTCTCCTTGTTAACTGTACACAAAGATCTTTTTACACCATGAGAGTCTATTTTGAACAAACTGTGGCTGTTCAAGTTTATTAATTCAATAAAAAAAATCTCATTCTAAGTTAGTATGTGATATAATAACATCATACAACAATGGGTTCTTTAGATAAATAATTATGAATGAGAATATACAAGGAGATATTAAGTAATTTTAGATCTGAGAGTTTGACCTGTTTGGTTTTTTTTCAGGGCTACTCGAGCTTTCCAGCAGGTTTTATACACAGAGCCAGGATTTAGAAGAGCGAATGAGATACATATACGCCTAGGGCTTATACACAAATCCCTTCACAACCAAGAGGCGAGTGTCAAGGTATGTAACGTAACCATACGCAACTCGAACAATCAAGATATAATGTGTCCAGTTCTGATGTCAGTTATACTATGTAATGTTACCGTACGCAACCAAAAGCTACGCAGAAATAATTTTTAACCAGTTTTAACATGAATCAAGTTCTGATGTAAGTATTGTACAATTGTACTATGTAATGTTACTGTACGCAACCAAAAGCTATGCAGAAATAATTTTTAACCAGTTACAATATGAATCAAGTTTCTGATGTCAGTATTAGAGTACGTCTAGTTATGTCAGAAAACTGCTACATCACATGCCAGGAATAATATGTACCGTACATACCATTGCTTGATACGCCACTCTAGTATGATACATGTCGTATCAATAAATCACCGCTTTGTCCTAGACGCCGTATCATGTGTAGCTGGAGGGATGGCAGTCGGGAGTCTCTCAGTATACCTGCATACATATACAGAATAGAATTGTGATCTATATCCTGGGTTTCATTAGTATGTCAATTTAACCCATGATGTCAGTGAGTAAGGCAATATTCAATGATAATTTGTTGCACCACATTTATTACAAAGATTTCAAATATTTTAAGATTTTCTGACAGCAGATATTGCTGTAGGTCAAAACCAATCAGGAATTTCACTTGTAATGACAAGACTTCAACAGGTGCAGGTTTTATGATCAGGTTCTTTGAATCTTGAGTCAGAAACATGGAAGACATCTCTACATCTCTCTGAACATGACCAGGGAATCTGTTCATTCTCTGTGTGGGGATGAAACATGGTTGTAGTAGTTTCTGATTGGCTTCATATCGGGGTTGTTTTGTGACTGTGTTTCTGTTTTCGTTGCAGCACTTCCGACAGGCCTTGAACGACTCTAACAAGTGCTCCCTGTCCAAAGCCCAAAGTAAGTCTCCAGTTATCTTTCCTGATGACCATATAACGACCAGCTCTCTGTCTCTTTACTTCCTCTAGAAACTGTTTTACACAATGTTAGATTGCAAATGTCAACAGTACATTTCCACATTATTCAGACAAGCTTCCTTAACAATAACTGAATGCCGCTATATTTATTAAGCCCTGTACACGTATTCATGAATAAGGATGAGACATTTAAGTATTTTATGGAAATGCTTTTACTTCAGTAAATCTACAATTTTCCTTTTTCCTTGTTTTTATGTTATCTTACATTGAATTACAAGGAAGAAACACTTCATCTCCTTTGATTTACTGATTTCAATTAAAAAACTTGACAATTCTGTATATAAATACCAACACAGACCTTTTGAGCATGAAATGATTCATTATTTTGAAAAATAATTCTACCAGAAATAGTTCCACGTAATCATTTTAGGGAAATCAACACCGTTTACATACATGATATCTTAGGATAGTCATTACGGTGTACGTTCTTTTGACGTAATTGTTTGTTTAAAAGAAACTGCAGTTTACAAGGATATTTTTGTTCTTTTTTCAGTTCGCCTCCACATTGCACACCTTTTAGAGATACAGGTGAGTTTTCCTTACTGACTAAATCTTTATTTTATAAATCTGCACAGGTCAAGTGGTAATGCTTATATGTAGGAGGTTACCAGTTTGAATCCATCCAATATTGTATTGGAGGTCTGCTTTCATTGCTTAGGTTCTCTTTTCATGAGCGTTTAGGCTGATTTCAACTTTAATGAAGAAACATTAGACACTTTTGAGGACAGCATTTATTGACCCGGAATTGTGGGTAATCTGTTTACATCATTACTCGGTAATTCAGAGACAGCTCTGATGTATTGTTATCTTCTGAACCAATGGGCTCCTTATATTCGTACAATAATAAATGTTATGTAATCTGGCATTGTTTAATACACACTTCAATGACAGAAATAAAAATAACACAGCTAGCTGTCCTGCTGTTAATTGATTGCACCTGTCTCATTTTTTAATTAATTTTTTTTTGTATGAAGGACATTTATACAGTGTTGAATTCTGATGACAGTGTCCTCGATTGTGTATACTCTGATCAGAATTGTAAATATACAGACAGATGAATTACAATGAAGCTTTGTGTGGAGGGTTGAGTACCAGCTGTTGTTCTGACAAGGTCTCATTCAATGTAGTGTTAGAGTACAGGGCCTCTGTATCTCCACAACCAGTACTGTAGCTCATCCTTGTGTATGTCATCTGTGGTAGTGAATATGTCCACAACTCTTTGTGTATGTCATTTTTAGGGAGCCTTAATGAAGTGCCCCAAATGATTCTCTTGTAAATGATGTGTACTGCCAACTACTGTTGCTAAAATTAGATTTGATAAGATTATCAAGTACATGTATATGTATTTTTTGAAACCAAGTGAGAAATACTGATTTGTGAAAATGCAAGGCCAATTGTAAATTACTACGTTTTTTTAGTCTTTTATAGAAAATAAGTGTATTTTAGAAACTTCTTATCATGCAATAAAATTTTCCGCATTATGGTAATACACGTATTTAGTGTGATTTACAAGAGGTCCACACAATGCAGTATTTGTCAATGATGAAATAATTATTTCTGCCAGTATATACATGTATTGTGTTTTGAAAAAATATTGAAAGGGAGAACTAGACATGGTTTCTGTGTGACATCACTACGCCCACATGTTGACGAGTTAATTTCACGTATATAAGATAGGGATTTAAACTCTGTAAACAGAATACCTGAGTGACTTCACGTATTGCGTAGTATGTGTGTTTGATTGAAGCTGGCTCCATTCTCATTCATAATTACTCAGTCAGACAATAAGGGAGTGGAGGCCCTGATACTGCCACCACTACGGCGTAGAAATGGTAGGGGTAACATCAGTCCAGCATGGCAGGGGCCTCTGATTATCACCCATCTCCTGACTTTACCTGTCCCCTGACTTTATTTGTCCAGATTGATGTAACTAGTAGTGTTTATCACTGAGCTTCAGTCAGGCCATGTGATTCATGTAATCCTACTCTCTCTTTGACAGGGTAAATATAAACAAGCCAAGGAAGCATATGAGCAGTTTGAGAAGCTTGAAGGGACAGAACCTCAGGTCAAGGCCACAGCTCTTAAACAGCTAGGTGAGTCTTACATCACTCCTATTACATTTATATGTAATGTATGTACTTGCTTGGGGATTATCAGCCTTGATAATCTTATCTCATCAGCCTTGATAATCTTATCTTATCGTAAAAGAAGAGCTTAATTGTATTGTTAAATTACTAGGTCCTGAACTTGGTACTGTCCCCACCCTTTACTGTAACCGTGTTTCCCCCCCCACCCCACCACACACATACTTTTGTTTTCTCCTGTCAGTCCTATTGTTCAAATAATGTTCATAAGTTGTGAATTGTAGAGGGTAAGTCGCCTATTGATTCAGAATTAGACGATAACCTAGCTGAGATTATTTCTAGGCGTTGGGAGTTTTCCTGTTCTTGTCTGTATAGTATGCTATACAATGTACTGGTTTATAGGAGTGTATAATCTCTGGTTGTAATGATAAATAAAGGTCAGAACCTGGTGAAGTTTACAAGCTGACCCAGTTAACAGCCAGTTATTCCCCTCCCCCATTCTGCCCCCTCTCTTTTCCCCCTGTTCTGTGGGACAGGAAGGACTGGAAGCTCTCTGGAAGAGGAAGTAAAGGTGCTTGAAGGTTATTGATTAGGTGGGTCTGTGCAGTATTGATGACCTAGATTCACTGCTGGTCTACAGATAGGAAATTGCATCACTGACATGCTAGGTCACCGCCTGTCCTCAGTTTAACCCAGCATCAGATCTAGACCATGATTCCTCAGCCAGCTTTATAAAAAATGAGAGTGAATTATGCCAGAACTTGGGAACCCTGAGTGCCTTCAGTCACATAGGCCTGTCAGAGAAATCTCACGTCAAAGTCGGGCTACGTATTGATTTTGTGAAACTCCATTTGTGTCATGCACCTTAAAAGGATATGGCTCCTTTTTGTGTAGTGACGTAGTAGTTAGGATATAAATAAATGGATGTGTAAATTTCCCCACTATTAACATTCCGTTGTGTCAAGACGAAACACCAGTGAGAGATGACAGACATAGAGCAGGATAATGGTAGGGACCCTTTCTTTCTATTTAATGGAGAATGCACATAGATAGAACAGGATTATTGTAGGATTATTGTAGGATTATTGAACTCAGATCTGTTAGTTGGGAAACCACCATGGCATACACGTCTCTGGGGAATACCGGTAGTAATCAATTTCGTTTTGTTTCTTTTTTATCTTCGATTTCAATATTGTGATATTTTTAATGATAAATTATACTGTGGTAGTGATCCCATTAAAGAAATTGTTAACCCATGTGATTATAATATTACAAAACGTCTATGTGTCTACTTAGATTGGTAAATGCTTTATGCAGAGAAAACACTTCCAGTGACTGAATTGTATAAAATGTCTTTATGTAATAATATTCTTTTGTCAGTCATTTGATTTCATTTTGACTGTATGCCAACATGGTGATGTCAATGAAGTCATTTTACTTTAAACTGCTGATGAACCGAATGAAAAAAAAAAGGCAGAATAGAATTAAACTTAATTAAGATACTGGATGATCAATAAGTGGGAGGCAATTTATCCTGTTTTAATTGTTTTGAGTAATGTTTGTCAGATTTATTGTTTACTGGTACATGCTACCTGCTGACCTAGATACAATATAGTGACCTAGTTATGTCTTGTTTATATATTCATCCAATGTTTTACTTACCTATGAACCTTGTGAACTTATTATCCTTATGTTGGCATGCCATTGACTTCAAATTAAGCTTATCTTGTATGTAAATGATTTAGCACACATTACTGAAACAGTTACTAGATCAGTGGTAACAATGTGATAACTCTTTGTGACTCCTCAGTCCTGTAGGTTGGTCTAGATCATTGCTAACAGTGTGAAAACTTTTGGTGACTTCTGTAGGTTGGTTGTACCACATCACAGAACAGCTCGGGGACAAGAATCGGAGGGAGGGGCTGGCCGTCCACTACCTGAAGGAGTCCCTGGCCTCTGACAACTCCAACGGACAGACCTGGTATCTCCTCGGAAGGTGGGTTCTACAGTCTTTGTGATCATTATCACAGTCACTGGGGAGGGGTACTGTAGTTGATTTGTTTATATACTTTACCATTATTAAAACTACTCACAGGGGAGGAGGGTTCTACATTTGTTGTTAACATTATCACAACAGCTAGGAATGGTTACTGTAGTTGTTTTGTTGTTAACATGATCACAACAGCTAGGAATGGGTACTGTAGTTGTTGTTTTGTTGTTAACATGATCACAACAGCTAGGAATGGGTACTGTAGTTGTTGTTAACATGATCACAACAGCTAGGAATGGGTACTGTAGTTGTTGTTAACATGATCACAACAGCTAGGAATGGGTACTGTAGTTGTTGTTTTGACCAGTGGTTACTAAAATCAGAACCACTGGAGAGGGGTATACTGTAGTTGATTTTGTCTGGTGGAAACCATTATCACCATTTTAGTTCTATCTTGTGGTTACCATTATTGAATCACAGCAGCCTCCCTAAGTTGTCTGGTTATGTAGAAAATGGTAGCTTCTTGATGACTTTTTGTCTAGACAGAGGTGTTAATCAACATGTTGTTTTCTCTCGAGCCATTTGAGGTGTGAATAATAATGCAGTCTCTCTAACACAGTCGGTTTTACAGTCTATAGACAGTTATAATCACCAGGTTTTAACTATTAAACCAATAATCTAATATAACCTGAGGATAAACCTGAGGATTTTTGCTGATGTTGTGAATATTAAAGCTAGTCTTGTTTTGATTGACAGGTGTTTCTCTACTCTGGGAAAAGTTCATGATGCCTTTGTGTCTTACCGGAATTCCATTGACAAATCCGAGGCTAGTGCTGACACCTGGTGCTCTATAGGGTATGTCCACACTGATAATGATTATCACTGCTTGTAGGTCAACGTTATTAAAAAGAGAAAGCAGCATATTGATTAAATTAGGAATTAAAGTGACATTACTGAACTATAAAACCTATTTAAATGATGTTAGGTAAAAAAAAACCCTAACAATTCATATGCATTGCAGCTACCAGTAAGCTATTTCGGCCGGCAATTCTGAAACCTATCTTTTGAGTTAGATTAAGTTGTATATTATCATTGTATTTTTTTCCACTGTGAAGGTGTTGGATTAACTGGTCTAAATATCTACCCCATAACTATTATAAAATGTTTGATTCTGTTGTAGAGTACAATAATATAACATTTTATTGTGTTGTACTGTTATAAAATGTTTTATTCTGTTGTAGAGTACAATAATACAACGTTTTATTGTGTTGTACTGTTATATAATGTTTTATTCTGTTGTAGAGTACAATAATATAACTGTGTTGAACTGTTATATAATGTTTTATTCTGTTGTAGAGTACAATAATATAACTGTGTTGAACTGTTATATAATGTTTTATTCTGTTGTAGAGTACAATAATATAACGTTTTATTGTGTTGTACTGTTATATAATGTTTTATTCTGTTTTAGAGTACAATAATATAACTGTGTTGAACTGTTATATAATGTTTTATTCTGTTGTAGAGTACAATAATATAACTGTGTTGAACTGTTATATAATGTTTTATTCTGTTGTAGAGTACAATAATATAACTGTGTTGAACTGTTATATAATGTTTTATTCTGTTGTAGAGTACAATAATATAACTGTGTTGAACTGTTATATAATGTTTTATTCTGTTGTAGAGTACAATAATATAACGTTTTATTGTGTTGTACTGTTATATAATGTTTTATTCTGTTTTAGAGTACAATAATATAACTGTGTTGAACTGTTATATAATGTTTTATTCTGTTGTAGATTACAATAATATAACTGTGTTGAACTGTTATATAATGTTTTATTCTGTTGTAGAGTACAATAATATAACTGTGTTGTACTGTTATATAATGTTTTATTCTGTTGTAGAGTACAATAATATAACTGTGTTGAACTGTTATATAATGTTTTATTCTGTTGTAGAGTACAATAATATAACGTTTTATTGTGTTGTACTGTTATATAATGTTTTATTCTGTTGTAGAGTACAATAATATAACTGTGTTGTACTGTTATATAATGTTTTATTCTGTTGTAGAGTACAATAATATAACGTTTTATTGTGTTGTACTGTTATATAATGTTTTGCTCTATTGTAGAGTACTGTACCAGCAACAGAACCAGCCCATGGATGCGCTCCAGGCCTATATTTGCGCAGTACAGTTGGACAAGACTCACACCGCCGCCTGGACTGACCTGGGAATTCTCTACGAGAACTGCGAACAGCCAAAAGACGCCCTGACCTGCTACATCAATGCGACACGTAACAAAGGTGAGAGGAAGGGAAGCTGATCTCTATCAAATCTCTCAACCATACACCAGTCCTTCATCACTTCCATCGCTCTTTGAAGTCTCTATCCCACTGTGCTGATTGGCAGTGAATTTACTGATGACTATTGATTTTTGTTCATTTGATACTGATCCCTTTTTTCTGTCAGCCATTGAGAGTAGTTATTAAAGGTTATTTAGAAAATTACCAGTATTATAGATTTTAACACTTTTCATAAAAATGAAAATGATATACTCAATGAAAACTATGAGTGAAAGAAAAGGAGAGTAATCGATGAATGTTTTTCAATACAGGAGGAATCAGTTCAAGTCTGACCACAAAAATCAAGTACCTCCAGCAACATTCAGACAGTGTTGCTGTCCAACACCTTCAGAGCAAGTGAGTGCAACATTTGACCTAAATAATCACTAAGCAGGAAGTGCTATCCAAACAGGATGTAAAAGTCTAATGTTTAACAAGAGTTGGGAAGCGGCATGTTGATAGGTACAACAGGATGTTAAAGTCTCAGTTCTTAGAGCAGTGTGTGGGTAGAACAGGATGTGATAGCAGAAACAGGATGTAAAGACTGCATTGTTTGTTATGTATAGAGATTATTGGGCTCAACGGATTTATAGAATTAAAGAGAATAAAGAAAATTAGTATAGCAAATGTATAGGCTTGAGATTATTGCATGTAATTAGAATACACAACAGGATAATTGACATTTTACAGTCTATCAGATAAAATTAAATATGAAAAATGAGAAACTTGTAATCAATAATTTAAATGCTTCCTTACTTAATTTTGAAACTGTTGGAGTATAGATTGAATCAATAAGGGGTATTGAATTTTGCTCTGTTCATAGGCAGAAGAAGTTACCAAGCATCGAGGAAGCTTGGGCCCTTCCGATTCCTGCTGAGCTGACCTCACGACAGGGAACTATCTCACAGGTACGCAATGATGCAATTATAGCACAGATACCCCCACCCTCCATCCTGGCCCCATTGTCACCAACTCTCCTCAAGTCAATACAGCCTCATGTCGCAGTGTTTACTCTAAACTTATGCACTTTTTTCTTTTAAAGATTTGAGTTCAGAACCAAATTTTGTGATGTGAGAGTTTAAGTGACAGCAAGGCCTGGGGCCATAAAATTTAGACAAGCTTACTTTTAATCTCAATCTCACTATTCACCTGCATATTCCTTAAGTAAAATTGAGACTGAGATCAGAAGTGAGCTTGTGTGAGTCTAATGGTTGTGGAGCAGGAGGTTTACTAAGAAATTTGTTTATGGCTGTGATAACTTGCACATTCAAGAGTTTATGGGACAATTCTAATTATACATCAGAACTTGCAGATCATATACACTGAATGTTTTTCTATCTTCCAGCACCCAATGGGAAAGAATGCCATGCTCCATTCTCAGCCAATGGGAGTTCAGCAAAATACTTTGGCACCTGGCAGTGCTGGAGTCATGCTTCCAGATGACCCCCTGAACAAGAAGAAGGCTCTCAAAAGGGTAAATTTCTATGTTTAATTGTTAATGAATTGATAATATAATATATCAAACAAATAAAGAATGGACCTTATTGTTTTATACATTGATGATACATTGCCATATTTTACAGCCCTCCTCTGAGCCCCTGGAGTTACCTGCCCCTCCCCCTCTGTCTTCTCAACAGCTGCAGCTTCTCCATCAACTACAGCAAAATGAGGTAAGAGAATTAACTGTGGAAAATTCCTTTATAGTTCTTTACTCTTTAGCTTCTTTTTGATGCCCTAAGTGTCTGTGATTTGAGTTACTCATGGCTTCCTGGTTGTTTTACACAGGCAAGCCTGAGTCCCACTCAGAGACAGCAGCTGCAGGGTCTGCACCACCAGATGATGAGGTACCAGCAGTACCAGATAAAGATCCACCAACAGCGGGCCGCAGAACAAGGTCAGAGGTCAGCAGACATGCTCAATGGCATGCCCCTGCCCACACCCATCACATCATCAGGACTTTTACCTCATGCCAACATTCCAGATAACGCCACCCAATCTCAGGGAGACACAGGAACCCCTCTGGCTTCTTCAGTCCAGGCCGAGAGCTCCTCAGAAGCTGGTCTACCTAAGGATCTCCAGAAGTTTGTCACTGATCATTTAAACGAGACTGACTTGTCTGCATTGTTGAACTCGTCTAGACATGATCTAGCTACCTCGATTGCAGAAGACCTGCTGGCACAGTTTACACAGAGCCAGAGCACTAGTGTAAAGAAAGAGCCATCTACATTAAATTCTCAACAATCATCTGAATCTAGTCAACAAGAAAACACTCCCATCTCTCATGACTCTGTGAAAAACCCTAGTCCCGGTAAACATTCCTCGGGTTCCCCCAGGGAGCCTCGAATTGACCCCACTCAGGTGGAGTACAGAGTGAAATGTGACAGCGATACGAAGCTTGTGATATCTCGGAATGTCCCCCGCAGTCACTCCCCTCCTCCTGCACCCTTCAACATCTCAATCAACATGAAGGGCAGGGAGGTCCTGGCAGCTTGTAAGGGATATGGTGAGTAAAAATAAATCCCATTTAAAAATCCTCTACCTCTTATTATTCACACACCTTATTTCCTCTCACATATCTTAAAATATCTGTGTTTGAGACAATGTAATTTTAAATGATAGAAACAAATTGTATTCTTTTGCATTTTCAGGGAAAGGAGGAATAACAACCAGTATGCTGGGAGACAGGTGCCCTCCCAGGCCCCCCTCCCCTCCTTACCCTCTCCCCAAGGACAGTCTGAACCCCCCTACTCCAAGTGTTTATGTAAGTCTTAGACAAAGTTTTATCAATGTTGTGCAGTTCCTTCGTCCCACAATGTTTATATCTGTGTTTCTTTATGTTAATTTTTGACAATTTTTTTGGCAGCTCGAAACCAAAAAAGATGCTTTTTCCATAGAACTTCAGCAGTACTGTTACTCTCAGCCGGTCGTGGTGATTAGGGGACTTGCAGGAGCCCTCAAATTAGGTACAGTTGTTTAACAAAAGTCATGTTATGTCCTCTTCATTGCAGGTGAAAGGGGAGTAACTCTTAGAGTTGTTTGTATTGTATTCACAGATCTCGGGTTGTTTTCCACAAAGAGTTTAGTGGAGGCCAATGCTGACCATGCTGTAGAAGTTCGCACTCAGGTAAATTTGAAAATGTTTAAGGTTAGGAAAGACCACCAGAAAAAGAACTTTCTTATGCATTCCATACCTGTGGATTCATTTTGCACGAAAAGTGATTAGAAACTTCAAATTGAGAAATGATTTTTCTCTACATGGAAAAATATATTAGAACTACTTAATCATAGTTTTCAAATCAGAAGTAAAAAGTTAATTATGGACTAGTGTTGACAAGATGAATAAAGTGAGATGTCATTGACAGAGACAACAAGCTCCGGACGAAAACCGTGATTTGTATGGGAACCGACTCTGGCGCTGTGATAGCAGCCGGGGAAGGACGACCATTGCTAGATACGCCCAGTATCAGGCCTCCTCCTTCCAAGAGTCCCTCAGGGTGAGTAGTCCTACCCCTCGTAATTCTTACAGGGGTCACACCAGTCTGTGAGCTGTATAATGATACATTGTTACACAAAGCATTGATTGGATCATTCTTTGACAGGAGGAGAATGAGAAAGCTAAAGGCCTACACAAAGACTCGGACAGTGACTCCAACTCATCCTCAGGAGCCAAGGGGTGAGTCTCTCACTAAAAACACCAGTAGTAGTTGATGCCTGGTCATTAATATCATTGGACAGAACAAATGTGTATACTGTCTGTTCCTAAGATAAAGGTCTTTGGTTGCTATTAGGCAAAGCTGTAGGAAATGTAAGATACTACTCTTGTAGTGAACTGCTTTATTTTGCTTCATGTTGCTATTGGTTATTTACAGAAGAAAGAAGAAAACAATCAAGTTTGGCACAAATGTAGATTTATCTGATGAGAAGAAGTGGAAGCCCCAGCTGCAGGAACTGACAAAGTTACCGGCATTCACCAAAGTCGTCTCCGCTAGCAATCTCCTCAGTCATGTTGGCAACACTATTCTTGGGATGAACACAGTCCAGCTGTACATGAAGGTTCCAGGGTCAAGGACACCAGGTCAGAGTTCAATCTTTAAAAGCATTTAAAAAACCCCAGATACCGGTACATTTTAATTTGGTGGAAAAGTTCTCATTAGAAATGATAAAATTTAAAATATGAAATGAATGTGGTTTGTTTATACTTGTAGGTCACCAAGAAAACAATAACTTTTGTTCTGTGAACATAAACATTGGGCCAGGAGACTGTGAGTGGTTTGCTGTCCCCGAGTCTTACTGGGGAGTCCTTCATAACCTCTGTGAAAAGTAAGGGTCAAGGCTATCAAAGAATCTCCACTGTCTGGTGAATTATTGTATATGTTTGAGGACTGTAGACTGATGATTTACCTGTATTTTACCTGTGTTGTAGGAACAATGTGAACTACCTGACCGGCTCCTGGTGGCCCATCCTCGAGGACCTGTATGAGGAAGACGTTCCCGTGTACCGCTTCATCCAGAAGCCAGGCGACTTGGTGTGGGTGGGGGCAGGGACCGTGCATTGGGTCCAGGCCATTGTGAGTGAATGAAATATTTCTAATTGGACTGTTTCACAGTAACTGGTACTGCTTATTTGCAGGTCAGAAATATATACTGGTAGTTTGCTTAAATATGACATACATGTACTAGTAATTGTTTTAAAAACTTCATTTCATTATCTTGTAACTACAGTTTTTTCAGAGTTTATTAATTAAGCAGTAGCACAGTTATTGTGAAAGAGCCAGTCCAAAATCTAATGAAAAAATATTTAAAGTTACTCAAAGAGAATAACCTTTTTAGTTGGTGACCATTCTGTGTTTGATAGGGCTGGTGTAACAACATTGCTTGGAATGTGGGTCCTGTCAATGCACGTCAGTTCCAGCTTGCCCTGGAGCGCTATGAATGGAATAAACTACAGAGCTACAAATCTATAGTTCCCATGGTGCACCTGGGTTGGAACATTGCCAGAAATTTGAACGTGTCTGAGCCGAAATTCTTTGAACAAGTGAAGTAAGTACTTAAATGCACAGAGACCTATTACTGTAACCAGTATCATTTATGTCTGATATGAAATTGAGTAAAATCATTTAACTTCATTTTTACATCATTTTGATCCATTAAAGGGACTTGGACACGATTAGAGCCAATTTTTTTCAAAATTTATTTTTTCATTTTTAATGTCTAGAATGGTCAATATGGATGTTTTTAATCCTCTGTCAAAATTTGAAAGTCAAATATCAAGTTACAAGCGAGTTACACAGGTTAAAATTCTTTGTTTTGTAAACAAAGCTCGAGTCCTGTTATTGTTTACGTATGTCTTGAATTGGTAAAAGTTTCAATCTAATGCTGTATTTTGTTGTTGATAAACTTATTTATGAACACATTTAATAAGTTTATCTTGTTTCCACAAGTTATTTTGTCAAAGAAATGGTAATTTCTTTACTTTACATTATTTCTAAACAAATATAAGACTCGAGCTTTGTTTACATAACAACAACTCCTTCCTCTGTATATCGCTTGTAGCACGACTTCTAACATTCAGATTTTGGTAAATCATTCAAAATACACAAGTAAACTATTTAATACATAAAAATCAAAAATAAAATTTTCATCTGAAATCGTGTCCAGGTCCAGGTCATTTGTACTCTATTTTTTCTTAACTTTGGGCAATTTTAGTATGTACATGTATATGTATTTAAATTAATTTTATTTTCATTTTAAATCCTTAAATTCAATTTAAATATACAAAGAGATGTCCTGTATATTTTTATTGTATCTCAATCATTTCAGGTCTTGTTTAATGCGATCTTTGAGACAAATTCGCTTCACGCTGGATTTTGTGGAAGAACTAGGTTTGGAGGTCAAATGGCATGGTCGAGGTGAAAATGAGGCTGCTCATTACTGCAATGATTGTGAGGTAAGAAACAGTGCATTCATATGAGCTTAAGTTTTTGTACATAATTTAGTGCCAATAAATATTTCATACTAAATATAATTGCTTAAATTGAAATTGATTTTTGTAGCAAAGTCTGATTGTCGTGTTAATTGGTCCTTATACATGTACTGTTTTGATTACATAGTCACACATAAAAAAAATGTTGTTGTCAAAGGTTGTCACTGTCACATTTTTGGTCACTGAAAAAAATTTTTTTCTGCTTCCGCAGGTTGAGGTGTTTGACATTCTATTTGTCCTAGAACAAGACAAAAAGTTCATCGTCCACTGTCAGGATTGTGCTCGTAAGATCCACCCCCGCCTGGAGGGGTTCGTCGTTCTGAAGCAGTACCAGACATCCCAGCTGTGCGAAATCTTCGACCGCTTCCAGCTGGCTCACCATGTAAGTCCTTGCCGATCGTCCAAAGGGAAGGGGGACTGAAAACCAAATGTTATATTTGTGTGCAAGAAAATTTAAGTCTTGTTGCCATGAATGTTTTTTGCTGCATATCAGTCCTGTAATATTTTTTTTATATTACCAATATACGTGTAGGCTCAGTCACAAAAATTATTTGTCTCAAGCTTGTTTACAACTGGTTAAATACAAAACACAGTTGGCATGAATAAAAGTTGGTTTAAAGTAGTTTAGTTTTGCTTCGTGTGCAACATCTTTTTGTCTTTTGATAATTTTAAAGTGAAAACAATGAACTGGTATTTTTTTAATCAGTGTGCTGTTTGATATTAGGCACAGCTATGATTCAAAGATACATTAATAACATGAATTTATTTAATGAATTAGAAATACAGAAAGATTACTGGTTTTTTTTAAAGTGAGATAACTTTTATCAACAAATGAATTTATTTTTAAAATTTCAGGTACCAACCAGTTGAATATGAATTATTTAGTTGTTCAAAAGAAGACAATTTATTTTTGAACGGACACTTGAAAAAAAAAATCCCACCAGATTTAAAGGGAGATAACTCAGCCAGTAAGGACGGAATTCCGATTCTATGCAAGCCAAAACACCACCTCTACTAGATCTCAATGAACAAGTCCTGCACTTCACCACAAAGCTGGGATTAACACAATGCTCATTGAAGTGTCTTATTTATACATTGTACATGTTCTATACATTTTGATACCAAAGGTTTATTTAGCAAAAAGCACATATATTTATTTACAAGTGTTTTGCTTAATTTGCCCTCGTATAATATTTAATGTGGACCTTTCCTTTATTTCAAAGGAATTGTCACCATTTTACAAGGGTAAGAAATATCAGGTTCAAACTCCATCACTTGTGAATGTGTCTCATCATCTTCAGGCATTGGGGACAAAAGGTGCCTCATACTTTTTCCCTTCCCATCATGCATTTCCATCGGATGAGCTTCACCATGACTAACCATTTCATTGTGCATTTGTTATAATCACTGTGCCTGAAAGATTGAAAACAGTTATAAAAGAGAATTTTAAGTTATCCCATTGTACTTATCAATGGGAAAGAAAAGCTTGCATAACAGTTGGGAAGTACATGTATATGTAAACCAAGATTTGATTGGCTGACAGAAATATGATACAAGTGAATTTGTGTACATGTCTCTCATTGGACAGACACTGATAGACAGTGAGACATTTTTTGTGATTGTGTGTAAGTGATGATGCTTCTGTGACTGTATTTATCTGAATGAAAGAAGCTGATGAATTTAACTCAGGGAAAATGATCACAATCCAAGACAGTCCGTAGAATGAAGGCTGTGTGTTACATAGAGATGTTCTATTGTTGTTTTAATAGAGTTACTTGAATAAGATGATGTATGTAACATTAAGCGCTTGTATTATACCTGGAAAGTCAACCAGCAATTATAGCTCAATGTTCAATAACTTGTGGGATATAAATGTTTTCAAGTATCATTGTGCAAGTGGAAAACATGACGGAGGAAGACATTCAATATCTATTCCTGTGTGTATGTGCACTGCATCAAGTTTTTTCTGTTGATTGACGTTGAATTTGTGTGTATGGAATGATATTTAGATCTGTGTGCTGTGCTCGGCTTGATGAAGCGCTGATTTAACTGCTGGGTCAGATCACCTTTTCCTTGAACAAAGGTTTGAGACCTGAAATTTTGTGATCTCAATTATGAAGATGTACACTGTGCATTCAGATTTTCATGACTGCAAAAAATTATATTGAACTTGCATACGCACATACTTTTTTTTTTACATTGATTAAAGAGATTGTATGCTACAAGAATTGTTTGTTTAGAGTATTTTATATTTAGATATTGTTTTCTCACTCATGTTGCTGTGCATATTTCCCTTCTTCTTTTTAAGTTATAATCATTCACCGTTACAAATCTTAGTGCTGACTCATTAGATTTAAAAGATCATGAAAATACATCTTTGATATATATGTTTTACCATTTTTGTAAATAAGTATGAAAGCTAGACTGCATGATTGAGTTATTAATTTAGTTTTGTTTATTATTACTTAGAAAAATAGCCACTGGTTAGTTTAACTTGTGTAGTCTGTTAATTTTACAACACTGCAGTTTTGTGACTGGTGTGGTATTGTAAAACATGTTGATGATTGTGACTTTTCTCTTTCTTGTTTATAATGTGAAAGAAATAGTACGATAATTTCCTGCCTCGTTTTTATTTTAAGGTCTGCGTTTTTCAGCTCTTTGTAGTACCTTTCTTAAGCTCAGATTGTAAATATTTTGCAACCTAATTATCCTTTTGTGCTTAACGTACTATAAAGATGACAAATTAATGTTGAAATCCCCATTCTGATGGTCTGCGACACCACCTCTTCACATTTTCTGGTGTATATCCTTATTTATTGGAGACTTGGGTTAATGTCAAGTGCTAACCAATGCAATTTCTGTGTCATTTAACTTACCTCATGGAGTCTTTTCTTAAAATTTCTCTTTTTCTTCATTTGGTGATTTTGAGAGTCTGTAAAAAATATATTTATTGTGTTTCAATAAAACACTATAAAACTTAGTATTGTTTTGTTATTTAGATGTGATAAAAGTTTATAGGTCATAAGCAGGATTATGCTATGTGCGATTGTTATGTTCTATAGATGTGATAAATGTTAAACCTGACATGAATTCATAAAAGCATTTGGTCGCCATATTAGTTTGGATTGCTCCTCAACTGTCACTGGGGTATATATACCGACTGATAAAGTTAACGGTCGGTTGCTTTCCGATCGAGGCATTCAGGTTGCACGGACTTCTAAATGATAAAACTACACAATGTAGTAATATGCTTGTAAAAAATGTATAAAGAAAACTACAATCAATAAAAAATAATAGATGGTTTATACTTAAAAAGAAATCCCAATGTATCCGCAATATCTTGCAGATATTGCTGTGCTGTCTTACTTCGCATGCACATCGAACACGTGTGTCGTTCATTTAGAGTGCATAACATCTGCATCTTATCGTAGACCCCGGTCGCACTACATTCAACACAGTAGATACAGTGTACCTGATAGTAAATCCAAGAATGTATAAACAACGTAACATTGCTTTTATCAGTTTCCAAAAAACACTCCGTTTTCTAAAGTCCATGCTGTCACTGCACAATCTGTTAGTGTGTGGTTTGCGAAGGTGCGATATTATAACAGTACGACACTGGAGAGCGTTCTACAATGATTGAGGAATTTTGAAATGTGTACCTGGATTTCAGTCTGTTTTGTTTCGTTTTTCATTGGATATTCCTTACCAGTGCAGTGGTTGTCATATTATTTTTGTTCAAGGCGCGTTTATTTAAAGCTTTCCGTCCAGTGTAATGTGTTCGGGTGAATGAAATACCTGAATGCGGTGAAGCATGAATAGTGATCTCAGCCTTATATAGGGTGTGTGTAGCGATGAGCAGAACAATAGAAATCAACAACTAATTTGGCGGTATTTGAAGATAAAAGGGAAATAATGCTTAATTATGAATTCATGTCAGCTTTTATACGTCACATGTGAAATAAAGTGTTATTTGATCCATCAGTGAAATAAGATAAAGTTTGGTATAACTGCATGACCAAGACTCTTTCATATAGAACAAGATATGCAGAAATGAAGGACATTTAAGTTTCTGTGACAAAGAACAGTGATACTTGGCTTACATCCACTCCAGCATGGTAAAGGTCCAGCATGATAAAGGACCAGCATGGTAAAGGTCCAGAGTGGTAAAGGTCCAGCGTGATAAAAGTCCAGCATGGTAAAGGTCCAGCATGATTAAGGACCAGCATGGTAAAGGTCCAGCGTGGTAAAGGTCCAGCGTGATAAAGGACCAGCATGGTAAAGGTTCAGCGTGGTAAAGGTCCAGCATGGTAAAGGTCCAGCGTGGTTAAGGTCCAGGTAAAGGTCCAGCATGGTAAAGGTCCAGCATGATAAAGGACCAGCATGGTAAAGGTTCAGCTTGGTAAAGGTCCAGCGTGGTAAAGGTCCAGGTAAAGGTTCAGCGTGGTAAAGGTCCAGCGTGGTAAAAGCCCAGCATGGTAAAGGTCCAGCGTGGTAAAGGTTCAGCATGGTAAAGGTCCAGCTTGGTAAAGGTCCAGCGTGGTAAAGGTCCAGCGTGGTAAAAGCCCAGCATGGTAAAGGTCCAGCGTGGTAAAGGTTCAGCATGGTAAAGGTTCAGCTTGGTAAAGGTCCAGCGTGGTAAAGGTCCAGCGTGGTAAAGGTCCAGCGTGGTAAAGGTTCAGCGTGGTGAAGGTCCAGCGTGGTAAAGGTCCAGCATGGTAAAGGTCCAGCTTGGTAAAGGTCCAGCGTGGTAAAAGCCCAGCATGGTAAAGGTCCAGCGTGGTGAAGGTCCAGCGTGGTTAAGGTCCAGCGTGGTAAAGGTCCAGCGTGGTAAAGATCCAGCATGGTAAAGGTCCAGCTTGGTAAAGGTCCAGCGTGGTAAAGGTCCAGGTAAAGGTTCAGCGTGGTAAAGGTTCAGCGTGGTAAAAGTCCAGCGTGGTAAAGGACCAGCATGGTAAAGGTCCAGGTAAAGGTTCAGCGTGGTAAAGGTCCAGCATGATAAAGGACCAGCATGGTAAAGGTCCAGAGTGGTAAAGGTCCAGCGTGATAAAAGTCCAGCATGGTAAAGGACCAGCATGGTAAAGGTCCAGCATGGTAAAGGTCCAGCGTGATAAAAGTCCAGCATGGTAAAGGACCAGCATGGTAAAGGTTCAGCGTGGTAAAGGTCCAGCTTGGTAAAGGTCCAGCATGATAAAGGACCAGCATGGTAAAGGTTCACACTTTTGACTTGGTGCCATGTAACAAATGAAATAGAGGGAGTGTAGGGACGTAACATGCAGGAGTAGGATGGTACCGGTATGTAGTTTGATCCAAGGCTTGGGTTTTACAGCACAATTTAAGAGAACTGACTGCTCTACATTTTGGACAGTAAAATGCTTTCATTGTTAATTCAAAGACATAAGGTTGCAATCATTGTAGAAATATTTTTTCATTTACATATTAGTTATCCATACCAGCAGGTTCGAGATACTATAGAACCGTTATTTTAATTAACCCATGATCACACTGGCCCGTTTTGTATCAAATCATGAGAATATACTGTAAACGTATTATATTTGGTGTGTACGATATTTGACGGAAATTAGTTTTCGAAATAGTTGGCATGGATTCGAATTAGCGTATTCCTGAATGTGACTATTCTTATACATATATGCATGGCATTTAGGGATGTACTTGATTTAGTGAAAGCTGCATTCCGCCAAAAGTGCTAAATAGAATACACAACCAAATGTAATACATTTCCAGTAAACTAGCAAACGCCAAACTTGTTATAATAGAGAGGTTTAGCAGACCAACGGGTATGCGTACTTGTACGTGTAGGTTACAAGTTAGAATTATGCATACCAGTTCACATTACTTTTCTTGTTTAGCAGTTGTAACGTGTACCTGTACATGTAAAGTCATAACGTAATTCTAGACATCCTCTCCTACTAAGCTGAGAATTTAAGTCACAGTCGAAAATTGAGAATTCTGCATGTGTTAATTTTATTACACATCATTGTTTATATATGTATATTTTTATTTATCACAGATGAATAAAATAACAGAGCCATTGCATGTTTTGGAGGAAGAGATATGTGTATTAAAACTCCAATAACATATTAAATTTAAATGAAAATTTATGTTTGTTGATATCAGTATTCGCAACAAATATTCAGGCTTAAGAAAAATAAACATATTTATTAAAATAAATAGCCAACAGGGAAACAGATGCTATAAGTTCGACCTTACGGGTACTTTGCAATTTACACGTATGTTCATTCGGGTACATACGTGTAGAAATTCGTCATTACACAAACTGATGACGTAATGCACATATTTTCCTTTCTACACGTACACGTTGGTTTGCTTAACCTCTCTAATGTTATTTAGTTCACAACTGTCAGGACGTAGCAATATTTTTATATCAGGAAGGATGCTTGCGTTTTTACGCTTATATACTGGTAATTACTCGTGTTGAACAAGGATTCTACAGTATATAAATATTTTTTCTTTCATGCCCCAAACCATCATATTCTAGAAAGCAATAAAAAATTTATTGTTTATCTACAGTACAAGTTCCTGATACTTTGATAAGTAATACTGAGAGACAATTAAGTGTTGGAATATTTTTAAGTGTATTGGGTTTGGAGAACAGATTCGTTCGTAGTGATCAATCAGCAGCCTTTGATTGGTTAGTCTGATGTTGACTAGAAATTGCTCAGTTCTAGTGCAACTTTACTTTCTTGAAGGCAGGAAATTGACCATGGACAAATATTGCTTTAAAATGGCTTTTTTACTAAAAAAACCTTTAATTCAAACCAAGTGTCAGAAGCAAGAATAACTCAAGAACCAATACATGACTACCCTGTAGATCCCGAGATGGGTTTGCTAATCGGGCACTTTGCAAAGGAAGAGAACAAAAAAATAGAAAGTAAAGAATTACTGAAGTATCTATTTTAAAGCCGAGTAAAACCACCCATTAACGATGTACTGTACAGTATCTCAATCCATACACAGCTTCCATAAATAATAAGTCTACAGGAAAACGGATCATATTACATGTACTTGTATTTGTCCTCCCAAAGAACTACTCAGTAAATCTATAAAAGTTTTTATTATGCACTAATGATTGTATTTACAGGTATCATGTATCTACATAATAATGAATTATGACAGTGGAATAGAAACGTCTTCTCACCGATACTTTGTATCAGGGAAAATACCATATCTAAAAGTTCTGACAACAGCTAGATTACAGGGCTGTGTATTACAGTTCCGTAAACAAGCAGGGACATTTCATTCTGCTCACAAGAACATATCAGTGTACTGCGAGTCTCTCCTCAGAATTCACAACTTGTTCCTAGCTGTCACTATCTCCATCAAAGGACTCTCATCAAATTCATATTAACTGGTTCTCTGCTCTTAATTTTCCTCACTGCATTTCATCGGCATCTGCAAACTGGTCCTCGTCCATCTGATTTGAGTTTTCTTCATTACCAGCTGCTAAACAAAAATAATAAATTAGGTACACTTCACGGTAAATTAGTTCAAATAATTCCTTCCACCTTCTGCTGGTATCTTAAATCTTCAAAATTATGAAAAAGTCAAATTAATGTTCTTTTGGTACATGTATCATAATTTTCTGACTCCATTTGATGGCAATATCATTAACGAGACTTGTACTAATTGCGAGGATGTGTTACTGTGGTGTAATTAACAAACAAGACTTGTAATTATCATGACACCAAGTTACTGCTGTATGGTTGACTGACCGTTAGGGCGGTTCTGTCCGTCTCCCTGTCCGTTGAGGAGCAGGTTTTCGAGGTGCTGCAGCGTCCTCTGTCCCTCAGGAGTTAAGTTGTCCTCACCCTCCACGCCCTCATAATAATTGGCCTCAAAATCTGAATGAAGAGATATAAATACTCATATAGATTCCATGCAATACTTATGATTTAATGAAATACTTGAAAAAATCATTAATTTGGTTTAACAAAACTTCATTTCTCCTTTACAAAACTTGATAAATATTGATTTTAAGACATAACAGAAGTTGAACATCTTCCAATATACAAAAGCTGTAATTTTAATGTGACAAACCCCTTGCTATTTTCTAAATAAACGTGACATATTCAGAATTTGAACTTGAATTACTGTTGACTCTTCTTTTATTTCAACAGTGCAAAGAGAGTCTTTTCAAAATGATATTATGGTCAGCTAGAATAAAAAGTAGTTTTTATCATCACTTTGGAAGCAGAGGAAATAAAGAGTAGATATAAAGTATGTACAGAACTGAATCTTTTCTTGAATATTTTTGTTGACAAATTTGAGAATTACAATTTCCCCCCAGTTTAAGAGAAAGTACTCTGTACAAGCAACCTTTATCATAAAAGATTAATCTTTAGGAAGAGAGGTAAATGAAGTCTTACCATCAGCCTCCGAGTCTGTATCCTGTTCGTCTGGATGTAGGGCCTGACAATCAGACATTGCATTAAACATGGCATCCACTGAAACAACAAAATTAAAAATACAGCGAGGACAAACTGAATGTGTGTATAAACACAATACCTGTAGTAAGAACAGAGCAATTCATGATTGCTTTTGTATATTCCTAGTTAAAGGATCTTATCTTTTTATTTTTTTAAAAATCAAGTCTAAAAACAATAACTCGATCTGCTTCATGCACACAGCAAGTCAAGGTTTTAAAAATACATAAACAAATATGGACTTTATTTTGATAAAAGTTTTGTATGTTAAGTTTACATTAGAATTAGAATTTACATGAAATAATTTTAAATCAAAGAGAAATAATGTTACAAGTGTGAAATGTGTTTCCATTGCAATGTACTTACAAGCTCCCTTGTCAGTGGGGACAAATCGGACTTCTGTGGTGGCAGTATCCCCCTCAAAAGGCCCAACTACTTCATCTTCATCATCTGAGGATTTCTGTCGGGAGTCTGCATCATCTACAAAAGTTAATACAGTGTCATATTACATCTTTTTCCATAACTACAGTATGTGTCTGTTCAACACAGATGTAATGCATAGGCTTACAGTAACAGATATTTCAGATAAACACCAAATGTTGCCTGATGACTGCAAACAAATCAAAGTCAGAAAAGACTGTGTCATAATGTACAGAGAGACAGAAACTAGTATTTCAAACCATCCAAGCAATTCCATGGTGTAACATTATTTAATATTAAGTTTTCTTGTTATGTCACAAATGATTTTATTACCGTACTAGACCCAAAAACTGCTCAATCACATCGGAAACAGTTATATTTCCCTCCTGTAATCAGTTAACTGTTATATCACCGTCATGTGCAATTATTCTGCATATTAATTACTTCAGGTTCGAAATTTAAAGAGCCTGTTGCTAAGCAAACATAACAGTTCCCCGAAAATCAAAAGGCAGGACAACGTCTGTGCTTCATTTAAAAAATTCAGAGATACTTTAATTTAATTATTAGAAAAATTTGATAAATACAATCAACTCAAGTGTGAGTGTGCTGAACACAACACTGGGGAATAAAAAACAGCCTTCCGACATTTCAGCCAGCCCCAATACAGCAATGTTAAACGTTAATGCACATTATCATTATTTGATTTATTGAAACTAACAAGCATCGCTAAACTTTTTACAAAACATTTTACAATGATTTGTAAAATATGAAAGTTTCAAAAATACACCTGTTGATATAAGGCAAAAAAAAATTATTGATTTGTTTCTCAGGCACCGCCGCATCAGCAAAATCATCGCCGCATCAAACTTTTTTATCGTTATTTTTCCGGAATTTTCATATCTTATCATTATTGGTTTTCTCTACATGTATTATAGAATCAATGTAAACAAACGCTCAGAATACATGGAATAAATGCTTTTCTCTGTAAGTTAAAATGTGATAATATATGACACATCTACCCAGTGACCAACCTAGGGGGCGACTTGAGCTAAATACAAGGATATGTAAATATAAGTACTCGCTTTGTGGTCGGTAACATCGCCAGAATTTCCTCAGAAAGAGAAGTTGAAGTCACCCTGTATTCTGAGTTAACGATCGTGAAAATTAACCCCAAATGCAATAAAATGATAATTATTTAATCAAAAAGACATTTTCATAGCCTAAGTTAACCCCTGTTGTAATTAATAATTATAGCGACTGCCTTACCTTTAGAAGTTGATGCAACCACATACTCCTGATACTGTGCACAGAAAATTGCAACCGATATTTATAACTATAGTTCTGATATTGCAATTAGTTGGTAACTTGTAATTAGTTAATAACTCTGCCAAATTAATGCTAAAATATTCATAAAACCGTTTGTCTACAGTTATCTTTAAAATTAAACAGATCCACTACAGATCGACGGTTATAATTGGGTCAAAGGGTTGGACTAATACCTCCAAAATACACAAAAGTACATAGACTGATTTTATTTGTCATTTAGCTAACACAATAACAAAATATTTCATCTATAAAAATATATGAATACACCTAATAAATTAGATTTAACAAATTGGATAAGTTATTAAAATTTTTAGGAGTTGTTTTATTTTTTATTGACTTGCTTCTAATCCAATTTGAATTAGGGTTGAATCTGTGTATACAGGTATTATCATTAGCATCATGCCAATGTCAAAGAATGGAAGTCTACCTGATTTCTCAAACTTCTCCCTATTTTTCTGTGAAGGAGAAGTGAAGTCTCCCAAAAAGTTTACCCAAGCTACATGTAGGTTGGTCCCTGTTAAGACTACCACTGAAATGTCTCTGTTATCTTCAGAAATTGAGGCCTCTGTAATATTGCCTGGTAGCAGGAATAAAGGACAATTGTATTGTTTGAGAATTTTATGATCACTAATTTATTTTCCCTTGATTTCTGTCATGTTCCCCAGGCACTGAAGATCAATTAGAAAACACCCCAAATGAATAATTTTTAAATTGAACTAGTGAAATGCCATAAGAAGCCCCCTATTTCAGTTCAGAATTGTGTTATTTCTGTAGACAGGGAAGATTGGCTGCAAAAGGAAGCAGGGGCATAAACCATTTGCCCATGTTTGTTCATCTGCAAAAACTCATCCTTTGAAAATGAAACAGAAACAGTTTAAACTTAAAAGAACAAAAGCATGCAAATATTTATACTTTGCCAATGTATCAGCTTGATAAATATCTGCTGATGAGTACATAAATAAATCATACAAGATGGGTTACCGTCATTGTAAATTGTGTCCCTAAAAAAAAAAAAAAAAAAAAAAACCTGCCTGCCTCATCAACATTTCAAAATTTTGGCCTGAGAAACTAATGATTAATTTTTTTTGGCCTAATAAATAGTTAAATGCTTTAATTTGTTTAAAAACATTATATAACATATATTCCATGTTTTCTCGGGCGACGATACCAGATTTTTGTCCCTTGGTGACAGGAAAGCCCTGGAGTGTTATGTGGCCCTCTGCCTTCGGCATCGGGTGACATATCACTCCATGGCTTTCCTGTCACCTCAGGGCATATGTCCTGCTATGTCACCCACGAAGCCATGTAATATATGCATAGTGTAACATGGGAGACTTCTCGTGAGATATCATAAGAATCACAGTTGTCACATAGAAATGAATGTGTTTCCTGATGTTACCATAAAAGTTTTGATGTAAAGTTAGGCTACAGTTTTCAGTTATTGTGTGACTACTATCAAGTATCTTCTCCTAGCAAGCTTACCTGAGAGTTTCCCATCCACCATCAGAAAAAGACATTCCTGTGGGAAAGCATTGAGGTCTCTTGACACGGCATGGAGGCTGATGGAGGGATACTGCAGGGAAAACCCTTGTCCACTGCTGTTTCTCCAAGTTACCACACTGAAATCATCAAATTATGATATAACTGCAAGTTTCAGATTAACTGAAATATTAGAGCATAGCCTTACCCCATTAACAAGTAACAAAAATTATAATCAAGATTAAAATATTGGCAAACCACTTGGACATAGAAATTCTCCTCTTTAATAAAGTTTTGGCTGAACCTCTAGACTAGACTTGGAGGTTCCAAGGAACAGCTATAAGATTTGATGAAGATGCTTAGTCCGAAATATCTTAAGTTTTCCTGGATTTTTTAACGATATTGGTATTTTAGTTGCCAGGAAAACGTCAGAACTGGCGCCATTACGAAAACTGGAAATTCACTGCCTCCACTTGGAAGCAGCATTCCAGGCTCGATTTTAAATAGATATTTAAACTCAATGATACAGCTTAAAATGTAATTTTACTGCACATTTTGATAATCACACTGATAAACAATAATGTTGTTGACCTTTTTTCTCACGAGGTTCAACAGTTTTATAGAATCTGTTCAACCACAGGGGCTTGTGTAGAAAAAAAAAATTGTTAAAAAAGTGGGTACCTCAGAGGAAAAGTAACAAGGGAGGATGCCATCTTGGATACCGCCTTGCTTCATCAGCTAATTTCTAATTTAAATTGTTAAACTAGACATATGCGCCGATTCATATTCCTTCATAAATGATTCTTCTTTAGATCTCATCTCCAGTTTAATTCTATTTACGTCTACATAAACAAATTTTATCTTTTTCTTGACTAAACATCCGAAATCGACAACTCCCTGGCTTTTTCCATAACCAATCATATGATAGAGATCTCACGTGCCATACTTTCGCTTTCTGCAGAAGCCAGGGAGTTGTCGATTATGAATGTTCATGTGACAAATCAACAAGTTTGTTATTGTTTGTGTAAAAAAGAACTAAACCGGAGGTTACGTCTCAATGAAAAATCATTTACGAAGGAATGAAGGAATACGCATCAGCGCATTTGTCTAGTTTAACAATTTCAGAGAAATAACCTAATGAAGTGAGGCAGTATCCAAGATGACGTCCTCCCTTGTTATATTTCCTCCGAGGTACCCACTTTTTTAATCATTGTTTTTTTTTTCTACGCAAGCCCCTGTGGTTCAACAGCCTGTTCATGGGATGTAAGGACCCATAAAAACGATATTAGTGAGCATTGGTAATTTCAAATAAATGAAAACTTGTTGCATATATTTAACATTTTAAATATTCTTTTTTTCGTTTAATTTTTACACATTTTTTGTAATGTTGCAAAAAGGTAAGAAAATTCGGGTTAAATAAAACACTTACTTGTCCGTTATGTACAAAGACCCGTTCCCTTGACTGTCATCCTCCACATAAGCGACTGTTTCGTCTTGTACATGTCTCACTCCTTCCGTTGGAACGTCAAGAGCTGTCAAAAACATTTTTCGGTTAGTTTCCTCAGTCAAAACACATGGCATTTTCCCTCATCGTTTACCTCACGTTTGGGGAATCACCTAATTTTTTAGCCAATCAAATCCTTTCATTGCAACAAAGCGGATTAATATCTTAACTGTTAATAAAGGTTGTTTATTGTGGATAATTGGAATTTTGCTTTTCAGTTGTATACTGAATTAATTTTGATGCTCAAATGAAATTTTTCAAGCCGGTCAACAACCCTAGCTTGTATGATTACTGAGGCCGTCTCACCACCACATCCGGTGCGATGCGCCACCTATGCAGTGTCAATATATAACTCAAAAGTACACAGGATAAGGGTCGTGTAATCCACCGAAAGGGATCCATTGACGTCTACCATACAGTAAAATTTAAATCACTGTAGATAAGGTAAGTTGTCAAGGTTCATTGGCTTCTTGAATTAGTGCGATCTGATTGTATAACGTGTGCATTATTTTGTCAATATAAGCAATTTAAGTGGAAGTGTTTAATAGAATTATGCCATGAATAAAAACCATTGTTAGCTTTTCAGCATAATGCTAATTTAGGCTTTCCTTACAAATGAAGGTGAATTTGAAAGGAAACTTTGTTTTATTTAAATTTATTCAGCTGCAGTAGCTGTTTTGAATATTGGAATGTTATTATTGGAAAACAAATCCTCTTATGATAACCTGCCTCCCTATCAGCATCATAAAAGAACAAATTCTCAATAAATCTTCTATGACATTGTCTATGGCATGCAATCTGTATAAAGCAAGCATTCAAAACCACTATAAGGAACGTATTGATGGAAACAACAGGAAAAATTTGCTGATGACTATATATACTCTGTCCCAAGATATCCTTGATTCACATTTTGCTTAATTAATTTAAAATACCTCAGGAATGAAATGATGTTCATTCAAAAGTATGGAAAAATTTCCAAGATTATTCCATTGAAACGCCCCCTTTAGCTTATCAGGTTTCAATACACAGCTAAAAAATGTGATGTCTATGAGAATTTTGTATTGCAGCAGGCCTGAATGATAACGTTGAAAATTTGCGCGAGGTATTCCGAGTGACTTCTGAATGGAGAAAAGATGTTAACATTTCCCATTATGAATCTCCGTAAGATATCTGTTTTCGTTCCTGTGAATTTTTCCAAGTGAAAAGTAATAATGTGTCAAAGATATCTTGGAAATTTTCCCTTAAATCGATTTCAATTGCACTTCTTTCACATGTATGTGTATTTTTATTAAACATTGGCCAAATGTGCTGCATAAATATCTTGGGACAGATTATAGTTGTAACTATCTGAATTAGGGCTTTCTATAATAATTGCTAGGATACTCAGAATTTTGCTCAAGAATATTATAATGAGAAATCGAATAAACTTCAATCAGTTGATGAAATCCATGCAAATATTTGGGAAACAAAGAGAAAAATTGAATTTTGAATTTTGGAAGGTGCATTGAGGGCAGCTTAAATTTTAACCAGCTGTACTTTTTATAGTATTCTGCTTAGAGTTTGTTAAGATATATTTTACTGTTACATTCAAGCAGGTACTAGTAAATAAATATCATGTTCACACAATTCGAACACGCTTTGCATAATGTAGCAGGATCTCAATTTTGCATTATGGTCTACATATAATCATCAACAATTATAAACATTGATGCTAATCTGTAATCAATATGTGTATCGGTATGTACAGTATGTATGTACATGTAAGCATACAGACACATACGGCTGCGTAAGTGCAATGCACTAGTATGCTTTCCAAAAAAGTGTTTCATAAGGAAGGATGTTTTTGCTTTAAATCAGTGAAATACTATCATAATGATTCTCTGGACATGGGTGATTTCTAGCTTCCTTCAAATCAACAAACAGAAGTTCTGTCCATGATGCTGTTAAAATGGCTCTAATGTCCATCAGATTGTATAGATTCAATCAAAGTAAATCTATTTATTGAAGCCCATGGCACACAGTCACATCTCATCCAATAGGCTGTCAGAGATCATTAGCAGAATTAGCCTCATACTCTTCTGATATGGTACAATAGTCTCTCTCGTCTCTTGTCACAGGTTTGAATCTCAGTTTGGGATGTTCCTTTGGATGAGACTCCCAAGGTGACCATCTTGTGGTTAATGTAAACAAAATTAAGCTATATAGATCTCACAGTTTAGTGGTTCAGGGTGCCACCAGAGATTTGGATTTACTGCCCAACACCATGAAGTAATGATTGATATGTCATTGTGACTGATAAATCCTCCATTGGATAATAATCAAAAGAATTCAATAATGGTAACTGCACCCCAGTGCTTTATATTACATAATACTGCCTTATCCTTTTTTATTTTGACTATTTTAAGAGTCAGAATTTCAAAAGTTGAAGAATTGTCTTATCAATGAATTCCAATGATCTTCTAAAAACCCAGATTCAGTCATTATTTGCATTGCATGCAGACAGTTTCTGCAGGCTTGCAACCATCTCAACTGAATGTACAATGTATTATAATTGAAAAACCTATTCTAAAAAATGTAAAATTTAAACCCCAGAAATATTAGTTGGTTTCTGAGAAGTTAGTCATGATCATAGGTTGTTTATGTAAAACATGATCAGAGTCACACCATGGCTTTCCTACTCCTGACTAAAATGTTGCAATCATTACATATGGTTTTGGTGAGAGAAAAAAAAAGGGGATGGAGAGAAGGTAAAAAAAGAAGGCTTTCAGGGATAGATAAGTTTCTGTAAAACCATTGTCTCACTGTGTTCACCTTGTTCTGCTTTGGAGCACAACTGAGCTACATGGTTGCATGGTTAGTGGGAAGTGCATATTGATTGTATTGAAGAGAGGCATCAGAGTGCAAACCAAACAGTGAAAATAGATTATTAGTGAACTAGAAGAGATGATAATGTAACCATTACTAATCCAGCAGCTGCACAGAGCATAGGAAATATTCAAAGAAAACCTCGAAATGATCAGAGCACCAAAATAAAAAAGGCCATAGTATTGAAAAGGAACTGTTTGATCGGAGTTCTGGTGAAGAAAAATAAGTGAGACGTACCGTACAACATGTCACTGTGTTTATCACTGGTTGTAACTGCTGCATGCTTTTGTGGGCTCTAGATGTAAACAAAACTGTTCTATAGTGCCTACACTAATTGTACCAGTGATAACAATTTAGCCTGTTTGGGTCAATACAGAAGAATTCAAGAATATATATACCAGTGCTAAAAGTGAACTTTGACATTTGAGATGTATTTTCAGTTCACATGTAAGTTACCGGTAGATCTATTTCTTATTAGAGTCTTTGACTCCCTCTGGATGGTACACCAGTCTGTTGTAGCTTAACTTGCAGCATGAGTGGTACACATGTAATGTAATCTTTATCAGAATCATTCTGATGGTAAGACATGTGATAGCCTTTTCTTGTATTGTCATGTCCAAGCAACCCAATTACCAGTAATACTCTTTCTCAGAGATTTGGGTCCTGTGGACAGATTTTTTTTTGTTTAAATACCCAAGAAATGTAGATGAATGGATAGGCGGATGTATAGAATAACAGTTTTATGGTTCACATGTACAGAATTCCTTTGTTGAATACCTAAATTCAGCTGCATATTTATGATTATTAATTTATATTCATGTATCATAATGGTTAATCAATAACATGAATGTTATATTCAACAACTTAATTTTCTTTTTTTTCTTTTGAAAATTATAAATACATATAAGATTGATGAGGATTTTACTTGACAGGTTCACATATTTCCTGATTTCCTATTTTGATTTCTGCATACTTATTAATATAACATTCAAAATGTTGTTCTGATAACTTCATTGACACACAAAACAAAGTTCACTTGGTTTGTACAGGATGAATACAAACATGAACAAAGTCCAACAAATGAGAGCACCTATATTTAATGGTATCAAATTTCTATCTGTCACAGTTTATCATAACATGTACTTCAGAATCTCATGAGCTTTACAAAAAGAAATGCACTGTATATAGTGTAAATAAAAATAGAAAATGAGGTCTCTGTTTTATAGCCCTGGGGCCAGATGAAGACCACATGACAGCTTAACATGTACATCATGAACGTATCATTATAATGCAAAGGCACGTCTACACTACTCCTACCCCACCCCTACCCCTGTACACATTATTCTGGAACAGTGACCAGCTGCTTCACTATGTGGGTTCCCAAGTGACCATCCACCCTCTCCCTATTACCTGTACATCTATGTTTTATCTACATTGATGATCACATAGTTAACACAGGATACAGGAAGTAGAGACAAGGAAGATGGGTAATGAGGAGACAGTCATTCTTGTACATCTAGTTATAGAAATATTATCTATTTAGTAACCTATTTTACATGTATGTAGCAGGAAACAGTAGTACATGTAATGTTATTACCGGTAATACAGGGCAAGTGGATTGTAATCTGAGCCTGCGGTTTCTTTTATGAATGTTACACACAGATAATCGAACAAAATCAGCTTACCTTGGTCAGAATAATATTGAACAGATGTAGAATTAGATAAACAAGTAAGTTCATAATCATTGCAGCTATTACATTAATAAGTTGGTGAAGGTGGAGGAAAGATACAGGCTCAATAGTGGACCATATTCTGTTACAGTGTCTCAAAAGGAAAGCCACATGCTCGTCTGTATACCTGTTTCCTGGAGCAAAAAGGAAGTTCAGACTCTTATAGTGAAGAGCTTTATGTAAAGTACGATGGCTGATAGTTCAATGTAACACTTAAGTTGGATTGATATTGAGTACGTTTTTATGTTTGTAAATGTTGCAGCTTAAGAGGAAATGATAGTTTTTAAATTAATACATTTTGCAATTTTCTGTTTTGTTTGAATGACAATTCATTATTACACTGATTAGGAATGTCATGGTTAGGTCATTGCTGTGTTTGGCAGAATATATTGTCTTTGATTGGTCAGAAATGAATGTGAAACCATTTATGGTTTCTCTATAAGATTTGGAAATAAAAGTCCTGAATATCTTGGATCAGTCTCACTGAATTGTGCCAAAGATCTCAAAAGAGACATATATTTAGCAGATTTTACCTTCGTTTGATTTCATTTTCTATGTTGAGAGCTTATCTTGGTTTTTTAAAACGTAAAAGAAAAGAATGCCTTGCATTTACTTACAGGTCTATATATGTTGTAAAAGTAAACCTTATCTATTGAAGCATGTTTATTTCTATCAATGCATCTTTTGTTTATGTATCTAAGGTCTATGCTTTGAACACAGCTTTTTTTTTTTTTTTTTTTTGTATAGTCAGGTGACTGACTTTATAATTAAATGGTAAGAACGGGGTCAAACTGACTGTGGCCTGCATTGATTGTAATAATGCCCAGAGGTTGGATATACAATCCAATAACGAGGGCATTCTGAAATACATTGGTAGATTAATTGATCAACATTATTATTCAATCAGGCATAAACTTTGGGTTTGCATTGATCTAAGGCAGCTATATTAGATGAATGACTGTTAGAGAGATGATTTGAATGGATGTATTTGTAAACACAGAAGGCAGCTTGCATTTGAGAACAAAGCTTTTTCAAAGTAACATTGTTATTTTAGTACAATCGTTATTGATAAATTTAAATACATCTATACATTTAATGCACATGTTGAAATAAAAATTAGGATATCTATATACCTACTTAATTCATTCAACATGCCCATGCAAATAAGAAACCCCCCTATCTCTGTGGTCTTTCTCATTTTTTAAAGAAAAAGTTCAATATATGTAAACAGTGGACAAACTGTAAAATGAATCTCTGAATCAATTCTGACACAGGATTATAGATTATAGGTTTGTCTCCCTTTGTTAGGAACAGGGACCCCCTGTTTTATTGCTATTCCGTGGCATAATGTACTTTTTGTGTGTGAGATGCCAAAACATTGATAATCAATAACTGGTGCTGCTACAGATGAACTATTTATGGAGTGGGACCATATATCCCTGTAGACAGATGGGGCCAAGATTTTCACAGGTCAGGGAGCATTAAAGATTCAGTAAAAATCTATATGATAAATGAGCTGTTGTATAGCAACTATACATTATGTGTACCAGGTATATGTAAAATGTGCTGTCTCATTAATGAGGTACTTAGTTAAGATAAGTATGAACACATTTTTACTGCATTTGAGGGCAGTATGTTGTAGGATGTATAATATATCAGTCTTACAGAGATGGTAGATATCATATGGGGTATGTTACAGTATTCCAATATTCATTTACTTCAAAGACTGAGGCAGTCATAGAAGTGAATGAATATTGAGACTTTCTGGAATCAGAATACACTAAATGTTCATTTAATTCTGTGCCAGCTGTGGTTTATTTATGTTAATATTTAGTTTTATTATTAGCTTTGTTATACTTCTGATTGTGGCTGAAATTTTTTAAGGAGTAAAAACCTCTCACATTCTGTTATATAATGTAGACCAGAAGTCGTCTAGATCGAAGGCTTGAAATTCCTGACAGGTTTGTTAGACAGGTTTGTTAATTTATGAAGGTTTGTTGTGTTGTTCAGCACATTGCTATGCAGTTGATGAGAGATAGTGGCTTGTCTATCAGAGATCCATCTAAAGGGTCTTGCAGTGTCACAGCTACTTCTGACAGTACAGTTGTAAATTTATCAGCCTTGGCTGTCAGAAGGGGCTGCATGAAATCATATAACACACTGCTCTCTTTCTCTCTCTCTCTCTCTCTCTCTCTCTCTCTCTCTCTGTGTTTTAATTGCTGTTTATGCATATTTGTCATTTTTTGCTGGTAGTAAATGCTTTTGTTGATTGATTTTGTTACAGTAAGAAAAAAAACCCTGTTCCTAAACTTTGTGTGAATGTGAGTTTAAAAGATGGGGTTAGATAAATCATGATTTGGCTGGTGAACTTAATCAATGATTTTGATTTATTACAATGGCTCTGTCCTTGTTGTCAGTATTTTAGTGTGAGAGATAAAGTCCCCAAAGATATCTTTAATTTACACATATGGATTAATTCCTATATATATCTTTTTATGTACATAAAATGACACATGTATTGCGAAATATAACACATCGTACCATAAGTCATGCACCTATTTATAATCTTCTATTTAAAGTCTTTGATTTAATAGTGTTGAAACATCTTTGTCAGGAAGAGAATAGAATGATGCCGCTATACCGTGATACCTGTGTCACTGTCCAGAGTTCCACCTTACATGCTTGGTGGATGATTGTGAAAGCTGTTATACGTTTTCTTTCAGGAGAACCAAGAGTTTCTGAAGTTGACCACATCCAGCGACATGAGGAAGTTAAGAACATGTGGTAAGACGTGAGAATGATTGCTAAATCTAGTTAGTAAGGTGAAAGGTCATGCTGCAGTCATCTTTTGATGAATTGATTCTTCGTACATTTTTATTGTTAATTTAAAAGTCACAGGAATTAAAAGAACAATATTGGTGAGTCAGTGACAGTATGTATCTGATTTATCTTTTTTCATGATGGCAGTTTTATGGGTCAGATTAAGGCCAGCTGCTTTGTAATGTGATAAATTGGACTCTTCAGGAATTGGTTGGGTGGGGGGGGGGGGGTGGTGGTGGTGGCTTGTTAGGTGTTAGTACACAGCTGTTTATCATTACTTCTACAAGAGTACTAGAGACCAGTTTTAATTTTGCTTGAACATTTCCTTCATGGAATTTATGCTAATCCCGCTTTCTCAGTTTCCGTCTTTGGTGTCAATTCTATGAAATTGATAGTTGATATAACTTCCTTATTTGTACACGAAACATTGTAGGTTGATAAGATGTACCAGGTATTTAAGGTTAATATGATGTAACTACCGGGCATGTAATATATGAGAAATGTTTGCCCGTGTGAGAAAATAATGCCTTTCAGTGGGTATGTATCATGTCAAGTTACGATAAGTAAAGTCTTGAGTCTTCTACAGTGGTTTGCATCAAACTAGTGTATTTCAGGACAAGTGCATCAGTTTTGTTACCTTTCATTGATCTGGTTTGGGGATAAGATATTTAAAATTCTTTTAAAAATATGCAGTACTGGAAATGGTTCTATTGGAAAACTCCGTGCATGATACCATGTAGGACAGCATGTTAAAACAAACATAAAATTATTACCAGTAACCTTAGATGTTTTTATGTTTTTGAATGCATGTAAAGCTACAGGAAAGCGATACACTCATGCTGTGATCATTGTGGTATCAATACACTGTTAAAAAAAGGTTAGAAAGAATTGAACATGCAGTTTTGCTTTTCTGTAGGTTTATATAGCTTAAGGAAGGTTATTTTCAAATGTAAATATTCCTCATTATAAAGATTTATGTGTTAAATATATTGTTGATTTTTTCCAGACCTTTGCTGACGGCTTGTTGACTAAAGTAATGGAGGAGTCGGAAAACGTAACGGGGCTTTTTTCCTGGGCCTACAGTGGCGTGAACTTTGACCTGGCAGGAAATGGAGGCATCGAGTGTAGGGATTTCATCAGTGTCAAGCAGCGAGTCATTGAGACAGTAATTAGCTGTGCAGCAGCAGGTCTTATCTTGTACAGAGCCATCACACACCTGACTCTGCCCAAAAACTCTGTCCTCCTACCGGATCCCGTCGGAAAACGAATCCTCTTAGTGGTTCATTGTCTGATATTCGGCATCGAGCTGGGCTTCAAATTCGCTACTAAGCAGATGATTTATATACTTAATCCATGCCATGTAGCAACCATGATGCAGGTAGGGCTAATCGATGAAATGTGCTGCGTAATCCTTTTTAGATTTAAGTGTGTGTGAATGTGCAAAATCACAGTTTCTTCCTGTCCTAACATTATTTACTCAGGTGTAAATGTATAAGATGGAATTAAAATGGAGTCCACTGAAATACAGTGCATTGTTGGTATGATCAGAAAGGTTGGACTGTTGGTGTAAAATTATTTCTACTCTTGCACAGCATATAATTGAAATGAAATGTTTTTTCCATTAAAATAAGCCAACAACTCCAAAAGTTCCTTTTATAATGATGTAAAGAAGAAGAGAAAAGATCCTGTTATATAGAATTAGCTATAGACTGAGTCTTTTACTGAAGAACGACTGTACTTTTACAATTAGTTTAGGTTGTAAGTTTGTAAGAGTTTTTTTTTTTCATTTCAGATATTCTGTCTGGCCGCACCGTCAGGGAGACTGACTACAACAGTTTTCCGGCTTCACCTACACATGTTAACGGGGGCTCCTATAGCCATCTTGTTCCCTGTAATAAATACTCGATTGGTAAGATACACAATTGGTAAGATTTTATGATAAATTCAAAATTACATGAAGCAAAATTCTGTTTTTGATAATCATTTGGTAAGATTACAATTCAAATTCTTTTTTGGTAAGGTGTCTTATTAAATGTTCTATTGCTAACTAAGTTTATATTTAGAATAAGTCTGTGAAATAAATACTTAATTGCAAAAATTATATTCAGAATACTTGATTAATAATTGTATTAGATTGGTAAAATTTTTGCTTTCAATGATTAATAAGTAAATGTTGATGCATTAAATGATGGTAAAGCAACGTTGACATTACAGTTGCCGTTTGAGACAGAAGTGTATTATATCCAACATTTGCTGATGCTAGTCATTCCATTCTACTTACTCAAAATCGGAGGTAAATCACATTATTATGATCATTGGTGATCTGTACTGTTTACTCTTATTGCAAATCTTACTTGGTGTATTCGCTGCGAGCGATAAACTGATGCGTTGAGTGACGACACTATTGGGATCGCGAGTTGCAGTTATAAAACAAGCATTTTCATTGGCCGTTTTAGTACCCGCCCACTCTAACCTGCTAACGTGGTATTGATAATTTATGCACCAACTGCCAGATGTGTCGTTACCCTCTGTATCTGAACTGCAACTAAATCACTGCAAGAATTGACTAAGAGTTCTCACAATAATCGCATCTTTTTTGTGTAAACAATTGTCAAAAACACGCTGTTTAAACAGGTTCAATCCCCAATTCATTTTTCAATATAATACATACTTCATCGATAAATTCAAATCATTTTAACTGTTTAACGCATCAATTTAAGATGAGGCAGTATTTATTTTGTTGTAGCTTATTCCAAAGAATTCACAACAGATATTGACAATAAATGTTACATAGCCTATATTGCATTTTATTGAACTTTGACCGATTAATATGACACACTTAAAACTACAAGTGTGCATATGTTTTCAATCATACCAAAAATTTGAAATTTACGGCATGTAAACGTGTTCAATTTTGGACTGATCTGTGATAAACGTTATTTTGTAACTCACTTAGTCTGTAGAAACATTCATTTTATTATATGTTCTTCGGTATTCATCCCACAATATTTACTACTGACGTTGACACTGACTTTCTCTCAAACACGCTAATCGACCTCGGATTGTAAAATTCACGTGCAGATCGAGTCGCAATTTTACAGTTTTCCAAGTGTATAAACAAACCACACTTCTTCATTTTGCGGAGCTGTTGACGATGTTTCAAAGATTTTCAGTACAGATTTATTGTAAACAAAACAGTGAAGACATATGCTGTAAAACGTCTAATGGATTTCACGGCGTGTCAACCCGAATTTTCCCGTGGATCTACATTTTGCAACAAGTTTTTTGTGAGGAAAAACTGTTCAACTCATGCGATTTTCCATATATACAGTAAATGGTACATTATGAACGGTAACGTAAAATTTATTTGTTCACTAAACAGTTTCTGGCGATTTTTTTTTTCACAATGAACTGAATAACATAATTCGATAAGCGAAGTACAATCTGTGACTGATAATCAATATGCGCCGATCCCTGCTTTTAGGGAACTTTTCTTTTCATTAATATTATTTACACATGTACGTGAACATCGCCCCGTTTGTTTAATATCAAATAACTCTGTAATTTTTTAACTTGCTAGTACATGTACAACTTCATGAGATGTTTTCTTTTACCGACATATCTTTCCACGTGTTAGCATCATGTTCTCAACATGCATTTGATAAATGGGCGGGTCTATATAAATGCGCCAATCAGAATCTTTATTTCGAATCACAATTGAAATACACACCGATTAGAAAGTGTCATCACTCAACGCAATGCTACATCGGTCGTAGCGAATACTTTCATGTAAGATTTGCGATAAGAGAACCTGGGGTTTTTTTCTCATCAAATTTTTGCATCACAAACAGTAGCAGTTAAAACATTGGTTTTTATACGAGGGTCAATCAAAAAATAGGAAGACAATGGGGCTGTCTTTCATATTTTTTTCATTAAAGTTATAACTAACAGATTAATTTATACAATAACACTTATTTATTGATATACAAAGTTTCATTCCATTTTTTAAAAACATGTCTTGTCACCTTGGCGAACAATAACGTTCAAAACATGACGTCAATATAACGCAGGCAGAGTTATAGAAATACCCAGTCTTTATATCACACTTATAGTCTCTTGTGCTTTTCAACTTACAATTTAAAATGGCACTATACCACTTGACTTCTTATTTGTTCACATTTGTTGGAAAATCATAAGTTAGTTCTTTGAGGTTTTCATTTTTGACCGTGAGTCTATTTACTATGGAAATACTGTGTATATACTCGCTTATAAGTCGGTATTTTGGGAGTAGAAAATTGAATAAAAACCATACTTGCCAACTGACCCGATTTCGTCGGGTCACACCCGATTTTTCAACCCTCCACCCGATTATTTTTTATGACCCAGCGGGTCATGCTTTATTAATTTCAACCGATTTTTGTAGAACAACCCGAAAATCTCCCGATTTCCGGATTTGGTTCGTAAATTAGGTTGCGCATTGGACTTCCAGTTATGAACCCAAGCTGAGCTTGGATTTACGTAAACAATACTGATGGCTATTACAGCTAAGTAACTGTTAGGCTTAATTATTATCGTGAGTTGTTTTGACAAACAGAGGGTTTAAATCATTAAGTGCGATGGCTTCCAAAAGGAAGATTGAGATCTTTATCGGGGCCAGCAGAATCAAAACCAAAAACGATTGTTTTACCATACAGTGTAACGTCATAAAATAATCTGATGACCGAAGCTTTTTGAAAAGTAACATTTAGATGGTGTGATTCTAGAAATTCATGTGCTTTTAGAAACAATAAAAAAAATAATATAAAAAAAACTTGCACTCAGAAGCCAAAATTTTACATACTTGCCAAATTAGCAAAGACTCTTCTTGTGCTGCCAAACAGTAATACTGATTCAGAAAGAGCTTTCAGCATTGTTAAAAAAATTAGACTGAATTTCGCTTGGAACTTAACATTGAAAATTGAATGCGCAACTGTCTTGTAAACTTAACTACAGTAGTCTGTTGATTGCTTTGAGTACATAGCAACAAAGGAAGTATTAAACAATTCAAAATCAGCAACTGTTAGTTATAATGCTTCTTCGCAACAAAATATTACACATACATTTTAACACACATTTCTGTTGTATATACCTTTTAAATGCATGGTAAATATGTCATGAATGTCATTACGCGCTATGACCAGATTTTTTACTTTCCAAATCTGGTCATGACCAGATTTTCACATGTTGGAGGTTGGCAAGTATGATAAAAAAAAGGGGGCCCGACTTATAGGCGTGACATACAAATAGAAATTTTTTCCACTGGGTAAAACTTCGTTTTTTGGGTGCCATTTTGCTTCCAACTGTTTACTTGCTATCCCTATACTTGACAGGTTTATTTTTTAATTACTAAAAAGATAAACTCATTACTAAATGCTCTGAAAATTGCAATTGTATTTCTTAAAAATATAAACAAGGTTTATTTGATAATATTTTTTATTTAAATTATTTACGCCTGAAGTAATAATAGCTGTAGGTAAAATGTACTTAAGACAACACAAGCTTGCACTGAGTTTAAGAGGCTAATTACCAACCCTAATCAGTCAGTAGGGGATAAAATCACAGTCATTTTATTTTCAGTAGCATTTAAAATAGTTTTTGAGCTATTATCCAGTTGAAATGAGTGTTTAAAAAAATAATGGCGTCCAAAATCGAAAGTTACTAACCTCAAGAAAGATAACTCTGTTTACAGAAAACCATTAAAAAACATGGCGCCTAAAAGCGATCTAGCAGGATCAAAGAACAGCAATTTCTGTTTAATTATTTAAATACAACACATGAATAAGTGATGATCTGTTTAAAAAAAAAATAGAGATTGTTTTATAGTTGTTCCTATTCATAATTATTTACACCCATTTAATTACACCCGAGGTGACAATAGCAGGGACGTATATACTACTGTTATATATGTCTCTGCCAAAATCGAAAGTTTTTCACAAGATAAATATCTTAACTGAAGACAACACTGTTAAAATGCATTGCATCTAGAATGATAACAGAGGGGTCAAACACAATATTTTTGTTATCTAGAATTTAGTTATGCTTGATAATATGTTCTAATTTGATTGAGAATCTGTAGACTGAGAATCTGTAGACTGACTATCCAGAAAAAGTGACCTGACTTATAAGAGGGTCAACGGCAAAATCTTCAGAATATATCTGAAAAACGGCAACCGACTTATAGGCGAACAATACTTATAGGCGAGTATAAACGGTACTGTAAAGTTACAGGGAAGATTTTGCCCCAATCCCTTTATTGACAGAGGTACATTTGAAATAGGGCTAATTGATAACTGCAAATTATTTTTTATTGTCTGAAACTGGTAAGGCAGATTAAAAACTTGGTGAAATCTTTAAGAACTGTGTTATAGCAAAATTAATACTGTGGAATCACCATAGTTCGTGGGGGACTAATGTTCGTGGCTTTCGTTGGTAACCCTTGTCCACAAATTTACATCCCCACAAACCTATACACAATCATTTGTTTAATATTTATTAAAATTATCTGGATTACAGTACCAACGAAATTACGTCCCCACGAACCAGGAAAATTTTGGCTACCCAAGAACATTGACCCCCACGAATAAAAATGATTTTACAGTATGGGGCAAGATGCTGTAAAAATGGTTATTTACGCTAGTGGTTAAGTACGCGTTTTCTATGGTCAAACAATACCCATGGGTATTAAATACGCAGATGCGTGATATACTACAGTAAAACACGCTTATAATGAAGTGCCTGGGACGGACGATTTTATTTCGTTATAAGCGTAATTCGTTATATCCATCAAGTTTACAACATGTAATAAAGACATGGGGAATAAAAATCACTTCGCTGTAAGCGTCAATTCATTATAAGCGTGTTTGCTATAACCGTGTTTTACTGTACTATAAAATGTTCAGATTTTTACCATACATGTGGGGGTATTTTACACGGTTTTAAGCCTACCATGTGACTAGCGTTAATTTCCCCCACACGTAAATAACAACTTTTACAGTAACCCACATTCTGTTGTTTTTTGTATTAATTTAAAAGCATTAATGAAATTACCTATCCTTTCGTCAATTATATACTCACGGTTCTGGCTATATAATGTTGTTCTGTGTTTTGTAGGTTCCTACACTGCTGAACCTGTTCTTGACTTCAGCTGGGCTCTAGTGTCCATGGGAGTTCTGTACATTATATACTTCGTACCTGTACAGTATCTAGCATATGTAAGTATTTGGAAATACTCAGCCATTCCACTAATACCGTAAAGTATCGTGTATAATACACACTCGTGTATAATACACACCCCCCAAAGTTGACCAAAAAATGGCGAAAAAACAGCAGGTCCTATGTATAATACGCACCCAAAAAATGGCGAAATCAACAGCCGCCATTTCCCCCAAAACTATTGATGTGTCATGATAATTTTATAATCCATACGCAATTTCTGTAATTTTATGATTAGAACATAGCTCAGACGATGAAATCGACGGCCGCCATTTTTCCAAATAACTATCGATGTTTAATGATAATTTTATAACCCAAGCGCATTACTGTAATTTCGTGGTCGGAACATGGCCCAAGCGATATTAGAGTCAAAGTTCTTACAATTTTACTTAAAAAGCGGTATGATTTACATAAGTGGTATCAAATGGAGCCTATCATTTGACACTTTGTACAGTACAACAGCGGAGAAGTTGAAGATCATCATATGTAGCTCTAGAAGAACGGCAACCGAGCTTAGTGCTTAAAAGTAATAATGTTTGCAGATATAAACCAAAACAACATCAAGAGAAATGATTTAATTGATTATAGTCAAACTGTTTGATTGTTGTTAAAAAACATTGCGAAGAAACATATGTATGTCGTAAGTCGTACAAATGATCGATGTATTTTTAGCAGTGTCTATGTAAAGCAATAACGTTTATCTGCATAACTGGACATAAAGTAATCAAGTTAAATAAAATCAAAATTATTGCTAATCTACATGCACTTGAAAACACCCTGTGAAGTCCGACACGAGACAGGTGCATGCTTCTGACACCGGAAATTGTTAAACAAACATTGACCATGCGCCGAGTCAACAGGTGGCTGCTTACGTAATGGCGAATACACTGGCGATATTTAAACTTCTTTGATGCAAGGAATAGTGTTGAGAGAGGATAATTATTTCAATACATGGAAATAAAACTAAGAGTAAGGTATTTCTAACGCAGTAAATTTTGTATACACTCATACAACTTGCACAACACGGTATATCGGCAGTCACTTCTCCCGTATTATCAAGAATCACGGCTTGAAAAAATGGGGTAAAATTTTGGTCCCATGTACAATACGCACCCCACACTTTTGATCAAATTTTGGCTGAAAAAAAGTGCTTGTTATACATGCGACTTCACGGTAAGCTAACTTGTAGAAGTCTACTTGTAAGAACAAATTTATATATACAATTAAAATAGGAATATGGTTAGTCAAAAAAAGAGTATTAAAATGTAAACAAATGAAGCTAAATTAACTACAATTTTACAGTTTACAAACAAAAAAATACTATTGGTTCCATTTTGCTACCTGGTAGTTTTCATTTATTACTTATCGATGTTGCCTAGAGTTAATATAGAAATGTTTGCCACTGATCAGGACAACTCATATTTTCTGTTTGAACTTTGCAGATCTCATTAGTTAATCTAAACAACATGCTGTGTCCAGCGGTGTCGGACCCGTTCTATGGGCCGTACTACAGAATCTGTGCAATGACTCACCAGGCACTACTAATACCAACTGTGGGCAAGTTCTACACATGGCTGTCACAACAATTCCTCACCCCCTCTGCACGGGACAAGGAGGTGTCCGTGTTTAGTATAGACTGGAGCTCCGATGCCCCCGCACCGGACAATCTCAAAGGGAAGAATGGAGTGATTAGTCACGGGGATCGCCTGCCCAACAACGGACACCTCAAGTCCTCCTGAGGAAATATAGCTTTAACTGACCACTTATAATTGTTGACTTTATACACACGTTTTTAATAGCAATTTGTGATTAGCATTGTGTAAGGGGGAGAAGAGGCAAAATTTACAGAATTTTTAATCCTTTACTTGATTAGGTATGATAATTACACAGTTTTCAGACTTGTTGATGTTAAACCATCAATGGCTGCTGTGAATTCCATAGTGGACCTGTAGAAGACTTTCACATTTAAAAAAAAAGTTATCTTCCTTTGCTGGGGTAACTAGCATTTCTTAATCTACATTGTTTATCTTTGTAACTCTCAAACCATCCAATGCTGTTTGACAGTTTTGTATACTATTCTTTGATTGGCATGTTATAGGACAATATATAAAACCATGGGCAGATTGTGGGGGGGGGGGTGTCCCGACTCCCCCTGGAAAATGAAAATTTATTAAATTTATATAGGTAAATTATTGCAAATATTCCTCGGAAACACCCACCCCCCCCTGGAAAAATTTTCTGGATCCGTGCATGGAAACACAGTGGACATTGTGTTTGATGTGACAATGCCCTAGACATTGGTAGGTTAGAGAATGTAAACTAGTTGACCCATCAAAAGGAATAACTTCTGTTACCAGGAAAGTTTCTATGGTATTACTAGCATGAGAAAATGGGGACCTCTAGCTTTTGAGGATATTGAAAAATTATAGATAATATTTATGATAATGTAATTTAGGTATATTTTATGAGGTGTGGGGGGGGGGGGTATGAACCTAATTAGTATGTAAGTGAAAGTTTTCATGTAATTTAATGACAAATACATCTATAAAAATTATTCAACTGTTGAAAATGACCGTCAATTAATATGAGGTATACTTGGGAACAGTTGATCATAGCTTTAATTCTGTAGTTCAAGTTGACAGTGTTAGTAACCTACAGTCGTGCTACATAGTACTTGATCAGAGGTTACACACACATACAGACTATATCAGTGCTTGGTAAATGTTTTTTTTTTGTTTATTTTTTTCTGGTGCACTAATGTTGGATTTTTTTTCTAATATATTGATTTTGTTTGGAATACAGAATCGTAGACTAGTTTAAAAAAATGTGTCAATGTTTTTATCTTCAAAGTTTCCAGGGAATGATGGATGTTATTGAACTTAAAGATATGTCTAAGGAAATGGTTTTAGTTAGATCACATGATTTTTGATTTCATGTGTCACTTCATCAAAATGCATGTTTGTGAATTAGAGGCAACTTAGAACCATTTTAACAAGAGCTTGGACTTTGGGTAGTTGGGTCAAACAGCAATGTGACGTAGGCCTGTCTATTTCATTGCTGGCCACTCAGCCTTGGCTCTATGAAATCAACAAGATTTGTCTGGCTTTTGAGCTAAAACTACTTAATCTGTGTATATTTCACTTGAAACCAGCGTCATTTAAACTTGTTTTGACATTTAAACTTGTTTTGATGCAAGAAATAGATAGTAACGTCCTGTCGAAAGTCCAAGGTCTTGTTAAAATGGTTCTATAATTTGTAGGACTCGCACATGGAATACACCTTTGTGTGCTTACAGACCCTAGTTGGTTTTTATAACAGTATAGATTTATGTATTAAAAACTGCAAAAAAATATTTTTTTTGTGTTTAAGTAACAGCATTTTAGCATAATGAATTCTGTTCAGGTTTGTGCAATATCTGTAGAAATAGTACTATCTTTTTGATTTTTCTGGATTTATTTTTATTTTGATTAATGATATTATTTGAATTCATAACATTTTATACAGTATTTCACACTATGTATTTTTCAGAGGACACGTTGCTGTCTTTAACATTCCTACAAATCTCTCTAAGGAACATTTCTTACCTTCTGAAGTAATTTTTATCAAACGTCCTTTGGTTGATATATAAACACAGACCAAGAGATAATGGAGAGACCTATATAGTATTATCCCATAATGTATAACTTGGCTATTCTTGTTATAGAACTATCTAACCAGAACCTTATATTGTATGAAATCAATGCAACAGTAACTAGTGGAGATTTATGTTAATTTTGATACATTTTGGGAATAAAAGTCATCAAGAAAAATTTGAAATGCTACAAATGTTAGAAGTTTTAATTGTCTGAAAAAGTATACAACGAGAATTTTCTTAGATTTTTTCACTTGGTCTGACTACAAGAGCTAAGAACCATTAGTTTATACCTATTCTGTGTTATTTTTCCCTTGTTGTCTGATTTTAAAATAAATACTTAAAATCAAACAATCTCTCTGACTTTTGGTATTTGCCAGTCAGAAACTCTGTAATTAACATTCTAGTATTTATTTTAAACACTGGTCTCTGTAGGAAGGCAAACGAGTTTGATGTAAATGCGAAGAAATGCAACCCATGTCCAGTATTTGTTAGAATAAGTTGGAATAACTTTTATAAAGACAAGGACCGGGAATAAGCAGTAGAATCTAAAGTAGCCAAAAGGAGGAATCTAGTTCAGATGTAAAGAGAAAAAGGCGAACAAGTTCGACAAGCTATCATAATGGCTGTGAGACTAAGTCATCATAATGCATGTATAAAAGTGGGATTTTAAACAGGCCACTCACCTGGTCAGAAGTATGGAAGTTACCACGAATGATTCAGTTGCAGTTTCTTTACATTGCAACACCTACAAACCAACGGACAGACATGGACGTTGTAAAGCTTGAATGTCTTTTATGCAAAAGGTGAGGAACGCTAGGGAACTTTCTGTCATCCTGCCAAGTGGCACTAGCCCAAGGGGAAAACATTTGGTGGCTTTGCAAGGTCTTCTTGAAATTAACAAATTTTTTTGGAAAAGAAAAGAATACAAGATCAAGAAAGATGACCCCAAAACAGAAGAAATGCAATACACTTCAGCTTGACAGTCTCAAAAATGGTGAGAAAGATGATCACAATTCCAGGAGTGTAGGAGGACTAACGATCTAACTATGTTCCATTCAAAAACACTTAAACGAAAACAAAGATCAAAGTAAATTGGTTATCATTTTATTATTAATTGTGTTAATACGATAATAAGAGCACATACAACATGATTGAAAACTTATGTTAGCAAAAATAAAAAAATCATACCATTACCGTTTTTGTTTAACAAATTGTAAAGGTTATTTACCTCTACTATACATATATATGTTTCACAGTCATCAATAATGGAATATATATATTCAATACAAGAATATGTTATTTGTATACATATGTATATGTTATTGAATACTCGAATACACGAATGCATTGCAACAAGGGTATGGTATGCACAGAAGGGTCCAAAGGTCAAGGAAACGCGTCATTCATCACACACAGTACTCAACAGCAGACGGTACAAATAAAAGTATTTTAATATTTATTTTCCATGTTTTTTGTAGGCTTCTGATTTTAATGAAAAGCTGTAAAACAAAGAAGATGAAGGTAATAAGATCACAACAATGATATTTTTATAAAATAATTTGTAAGAGTTTATTTATTCAAAAATACAGAATAGGCCACTTGTTATTAATTTAAAAAAATAGTGGCCCATGTGAAAAAAAAGAAGAACAAAAACACCCCCACCCCACCTCCAAAAAACAAAAAAACAAAAACCAAAAATACTCCCCAAAATAAAAAAAAACCAATCGATTGCACAAGTGCTAAATCTAACAGTATTCATTCCTTTATTTATCATAAAACTCGCGTTATAATTTAATTTTTTGTAATAAAACAGTAAAATTTACTAGAATCAAATTGCAACGTCATATCACTGTTTGAAATAGCAATCCATAAGGTTTAGAACTATAGTAAACGATATAAGACTATTTGGAACTAGATTTATCGCGGATCATACTTGATATAAAAGCTTTATGATCATAAGAGAGTTATGGAAAGGGAAACATTTTCTTGGTACATTCTATTTCAAGTCATGCGAAAGTAATTCAGATACATGAATTCAATTTAAAATACTTTTTAGAGAAATGGTAAAGAAAGTAACTACCGCTTTCTGAGAAACTGTAGGCATTTGGATACAGTTGTCGGATTATAAAAACCTCTGAGATTTGTTACTGATTTAATTTATTTTTCATCAAACATTCTTCTCCGATACACTAAATTTGAGCTATTAATTGTTGCATTTTTTAAAGATATCGTATTCCAAATATTAGAAACATATACGAGGATGTTCCCCTTTTTAACTAAATCATTATCTTTATGAGATTTTCAAAACAAAACAAAAATAAAATAAAAAATCCATTGTTACCTGGCCGAGTGTTTCACCCTATAGTATATGACCACAGAGGTTAGCACGGCCGCCAGCACCAGAACACTCACTAGAACTGTGACCACAATGGTTGTCGGGAAACTGCCTCCTTCAGGTTTGGGTTTTCCAATCACTTCCTGTTTGTCATCAAAGCCCTCCGTCACTAATCCACATCCTAAAATTGAAAAACGAATGAAATTTCTTATGACGCCTATTTACAATTTCTATTATTAGAATCGTTTATTGGCGTGCAAATTCTTATTCAAATTCTTTTTGACATGTGGTGATAACGAACAGTGTTCAAATTCAAAAGTCCAAAGGAAAATTACAAAACAGGAGCAGAGCGAACACCGAGCTCTTAAAAAAAAAAATAGAGGTAGGATCAGCTGCCATGGAGGAGTGAGCAGCCTCTGCTGACCGGTCACACCCGCCATGTGCTCTTTGTCGTAATCGGGAAAAACGTAAAAACCCGTACACAATTAGGCTATTAATTATGGTCAAACAATTAGTATGAAAAACGCCAGTCAGCATGCGACCCAGTGAGAGATTGTATTTGCTGACAAGGTCGTTGTATCGACCATAGAAATTACGAAAAGATGACTTCAAACAAGACTGTTGATAACCCTGTTTTATCAACTTGTTTGTCAGTAGCTTGCCTCACCTTAGAAACTGTTCATACGAAGAGCAAGCCCTTGCATATCGAATTAACTGAGATACAAAAACACCATATGCAGGTGGTAAAGGTATATACTACATATGCAAAGAAAGTTGACTATGGAAAAAATTAAGTCATCACGGTTATCATACAAAGTTTTGTTGTTAGTTTACCATCAATGTCCATTTCCAGTAAAATATCCAAATATGAAACAGATAATGCAAACTCTGTGGTATCTTTTATTTCAAGTTCACTGGGATATATCGAGTCGAAGTAGGTATGGAAGTAACAATTGTTAATTGATAATACGTCGTCGATATACATGTACCTGAATGTTCAGTTGAAGACCACGCGAACGATTTTTTTTTTCACGTATAAGTTTTCGAATAAATTCTGCTTCATATGAATACAAAAATAGGTCTGCTAACAATGGGGCACAATTGGTACCCATGTGAATTCGAACAGATTGTTGGAAAACTTAATTTCCAAATCTACATATTAGATGTTGTCTATCAGAAACTCAAGCATCTTTTTTATGTCAACGTCAGAGTAGTTGTGTGCACAATCCAAATGGCTTTTAACAAAATAGCTTTTGAAATGACTGATGACAAGGTAAGTAAATTAACGTGATCCATTTTTATTTTTTTTAAAAAGCAGCTATCGATGATGTCAAAAAGACGTTTCGAAATTTCTAAAGGATGTTTCGAAACATACCGGTATAACACACTCACCATCTACTTTGCTCCATTCAGTGGTACTTTTTCCGGCGTTACAAGCCATACATTCCTCAGTTTCATGAGTAATGCCATCATTAAAACATTTTCCGTCAATGTAACAATACCCCATCTAAAAGTAATTCAGTACATGTGGTATCAATTATCATGCTTTGAAAAAAAAGAGATGTTAAAAATACATTAAAGGGGAATTGTCACGATTTTGCTCAAAACTTATGTTTCCGTTTTTAATGTTTACAATGCTTTTGTAAGGCATTTCTATGATCAACCAACATTTGATTGTCAGTCGTCGAGTTATAAATGGGATACAGAGCTCTCAAATCTTTGTTATGTAAATAAAGCTCAGGTCATGTTTTTGTTTACACTGTAAATATTTCTTGAACTGCTTGTTTCTGCCCGAAACTGACCAAAACTTGCCAAAAGATATAAAAGCAATAAATATGAGATTCTACATGTTTTTTTAATATGTAAATTATGCATACAAGAACAGGACAATGCCTTTTTAATAACTTAAAACATCTGTCGAACTGCGCAGCTACAGACTTATTTTGAAAATCTGAAAAAATATGAAGGTGGTTCATTGGTGTTCTCTCTACAACCATTTGTTGAGAAAAAGGTTGAATTTTGCACATAAATGTAGAAACTTTGCCTCAAAATAGGTACCCTAATTTTATCAGTCGGCATGGTATCTATTTTTAGAACAAGAAAATTCCAAGCTATACTTAGAACTCCCGTGTCTATGGAGGCACATTGACGTTATATTTTCATCGATAAAAAAAAAATGTAAATTCAAAACAATCTAGAATGAATGTGACAGACATCTCTATACCAGTTCCAATTGTTTTGTTTTAGTTCTATGAGTATAGATTAAATTAAATTCTTTTTAGAAGTAGGATAGGGGTCCCAAATATTAATTGCCTTAAAGAAAAAATGTACATATATTTTTCAGTGAAAATATAACTCTAATGTACCTTCATAGACACAGACAAAAATATCTCGTGCAAATTGATGGTTTTTGAGACTCATTTTAGGAATGGGGTACCCTCTTTTGAGACAAAGTTACAACTTAAATAAGCAAGCTTTGACCTTTTTTTCAACAAATGGATGTAGAGTAGACACTAATGACCTCCTTTCATATTTTTTCACATTTTTAAATCTTGAATTTAAGTCTGTAGCTGCGCAGTTCAAAGTGATTAAAAATGCATTGTTCTGCCCTTGTATGCGTAATTTGCATACAAAACAACATGTTAAACGTCATATTTATCGCTTTTATATCTTTTGACAACAGTTTTAGTAAGATTTGGACAAAAACAAGCCAGTTCAAGAAATGTTTACATTTTTCTTCTCAAATGTAAAAGATGACCGCATATCCCCCTTAAAACGAAACAGCAGATGGAAAAACCAGCTTAAAAAAGAACTTCTTATTGTGTATTAATCCAATGCACATGAAAACAAAAGCATGGCACGAGCCTTGTTTACATAAAAAGAATTGTGAGCTCTGTATCTTACGTATAAACCTACAACTGACACTCAAATTTTGGTTGATCATTAGAAATACCTTACTAAAGCATTGTAAACAATAAAAATAGAAAAACCTAATTAGATTAAAATCGTGACCATGCCCCTTTAAAGAAAGTTTGAGCCACCGTTAATTATTTGTGCGTTGAAATATATACTGTATCATATTGATAATACTTTGGGTCGTTTGGGATAAACTTCATTTGAAAAGCAATACTAGGTCTAGGTGTACCCTGAGTGTGAACTGGATATCCCCGGACACATTGACCGTGTCCTGACAGACCTGGTCCAACACATAGATGGTGTGCTGTGTGCTGAAATTACGACCATTGTTCGCCACGGACAGGGTGATTCCCTGTACGAACCCCCAGGGGACAGAACGTCTTCTCCTGGCCGGTCCCAGGGGACAAAACACCTCGGCTATACTGTCGTGTTCAGCTTGAACTACATAATCCTTGACATCGCCCACTATTGTCTTGTTTTCTGTAACCTGTAGCACAAAAATGACTTGACTAAATAGTTTTCTGTGATAAAAAAAAAACAAACAAGCAAAATAATAATGATAAAAAATAATAATAAAAATAAATACCCCCCCCCCCAAAAAAAAAACCCAACCCCCAAAAACCCAACAAAAACAAACATCCCGATCAATTAAGGACAATTTATTTTCTCTGAAAAGAATAACATTTAAATAAGCCTTTACTTTAAAGAGGATAACATTCTTTTCTTTTTCACCTTCCACCTAACGGTTAGAAGATAATCCAGAAATGACACTTAAAAAGGAAAGGAGACTCTTTCTATTTGAGGGTTAAATGCTTAACGTACATGGAAAATATTTAGCAAACACTTGAGAGTTTTCATATCAAGAAACCCGTAGCCTTCCACCAGGGCCCTCTGGCAGGTTGTTTTATCACAGAGCCCTCCCTCCTCAATGTTCACCCCATACACCACAGGGGGTTTGTTCAGGTCCATGGAACAATCCTTAGCTCCAAAACTTTCATCACATTCACATGTCCCTGAAACAAAAAAAGATGAAAAAAAATCAAGTAGCTTTTTTGGTATAGTAGAAAAAAAGAATATATATGTAGCTTCCGAAGATTTTAAAATGAAAGCGCTTAAAGAGGTTGGCACTTGAAATAATAGTAATGTCAATCATCCGAAAACCACTTGGATATAAAGATTGGGACCTATGATGTTCATTTACTTTATTTGTGACTCGTGTCACATGCCATTTTTTGGAAATATAGGGACCCAAACATAATTGACAATTTTCCTGGAATTTTTGTTAAAATTTGACATAGAAATTGATAATTTGAAGAAATCAAACAAATATTTATAGTTTGAACTATTATTTAGTTATGTTTTTAATACAGTATGAAGTTTAACACATGTAGTGACTATAAAAGTAAAATTTAAGTCTAAGTTTTAAAATTCTTGCTTTACTGGTAGCTTCAAAGGCCAGTACATAATAAACACAACAACAGATGTTACAAAATGTTGGAGTAATCAAATTAAAATGCAAATAAAAAATTTAAGGTAATGTCATCTTTCCAAAACATTGCATACAAATAGACAACCATTCAATGTCTCATTTAAAAGTAAACCAAGAAGGGGTCACATCTCAAATTTTTGAGATATAGCATGAAAAAAGCTAATTTAAGGCCAAAATTGGAGTTAATTTTTTCTTAACTTCTGTGAAATATAAGCTAAATATGCCAAAATATATCGATAGAAATATCAATATATTGTTTAAATATGTTTATAAGAACATCATGAATATATCGTTAAACAAAACTATCTAGAAGTTTGGTCTGTGCTGAAAATTGGGAAGCTAAAGTAACAGTACTTTAAAACTAGTGAGTTATGAAAATTGTCCATTTCCTTCTTCAAAACCTTCCGCCAAAAAATATAGTCCCTTACTAAACTCTGTAAAAATGTAGTTCTTTTAAAACAATTTTATTCCATATAGTTTATTTGGCATTGTAAGATATAAATATAAAATATACTACTACAATTAATTTGCGATGCAGATTTTTCAGACAAGATGTGACCGCAAATGGCTACCCAAAACCTAAGGACCCAACCTCTTAAAGCTATATTGAACGTTTTTCGTGTTTTCTTTTTTACTTATATATATATATATATATATATATATATATATATATATATATATATATATATATATAGCACAGGAGAGTGGGTTCCAGAGGTCCTGAGTTCAAGCCCCGGTCGTATTCTGTCTCTCGTGTGGTATCTTTCTTGCTTTTTAAACTTATTCAATTACCATTAATGCAGAAACCATGTCCGCTGCATTCATTTACACAGGCAATCTTTTTCACTTGCTCAGCTATGGATGGCTTCCCTTCTTCTGTAACTTCTTTCAGAGTGGTATTTTGAGACAGTTCCTTCATACAAGTTGTTCTAAGAGCCTCTCGACTCCCTGCAGCCCAAATCGTGGAATTGGTCATCTGAAAAGTAATTATTATCAACTCTGACCTAGTTCCAAACCGATAACATTTCGTTTTTGTTTCGTACATTATTTATATCGAGACAACACACTTGGTAGTATCCTTGTTAATTTCGCTGATTTAAATTTTTGAATCATTTTAATATCAAACACATAGTTATACGATAAAAAAACACACCATGATATCCAAGACACAATTTTCTATGAGAGAGTCAGGAGATAAACTTGGAACTCGACTACATGCTATGTAAGTCTGAGATTGTTTGATAAAGTTATTGCAAAACTCTTTTGCTTTTTCTTGCGTCCAATTAACTTCCGCTTCTCGCTTCATCCTTGATGTATATATCTGTCAATAAAAAAACAGCTTCATAATTTTTTTTAATAAGGCTTAAAAACATTTTAAGTTATCCAAATGATGCTATCAACAGGCACGTAGCTTTGTTTTTGAAAATTGGGGGGGGGGGGGCAAACTCATCCAAAAAAAATCTTAACAAGCAAAAAAAACCCCCCAAAAAAAGAAAACCACCCCCCCCCAAAAAAAGGAAAATACTACTTCTCAAAATCATAAAAATCCTAATCCGTGGGAGGGGGATAGCTTACTGTTCCTTTTAAGAGGCAAGGTTACGATTTTGGCCAAAAATTATTTTTTTCCGTTTTTAATGCTTATGTGTAATGTTTCAGTGAGGCATTTCCAGTAGAGCTCAAAACTCTTTTTCATGAAAAAGAGCTACTTCATGTCTTTGTTTACGTTTCGAATGTTTAGGTGTAAATTCCAGTATAAGAAAAATGAATGTGATAAACGCAAAGAACTATATATTTATGCTTTAAACAAATTAGAACAGAGAGAAATCAGCTTGAATTGGATTTTTGGGGGTAAAATCCGTGTTCATGAGATATTTACACTTACCTGCCTCCTTAACTATTTGCAATTTCCCTCTTGTTCCCCATGCAATGCGTCGATATAATTTTTTAGAGTGACTATGGAATAACCTCCAGTTATCCCCCTTAACTACAACTCTTCAGTTTTTCTCGACGAACTAAAATTATTAACATTATCATTTCATCGAGAGGGGAGGTTGGCGGGTGAGGCATTTAAGTATAAATATCTCATGAACACGGATTGTACCCCAAAAAATCCAAGTTCTTTTCAATATTTCCACTTACCTACCTCCTTAACTATTTTCAAAGGAATTTGAAGCCCAATCTGAAGGTGGGAGAGGAAACAACAAGTAATAAAAGTAACATAATTACATATTTCTCAGTCCCTCTCTTGGATGAGTTCAGGATTGCTGCCTTGGCAAAAATGGACTGATGATCTGGAACATCCTTCAGATAAAACGACGTGAATTTAGTTTCGAATGACCAGTGTGCTGCTCGTATAATCTCATCAGCTGATACACCACAAAACAAGGCCCATGAAGTTGAAAATCGTCTTGTGTCATGTGCTCTAACTAGTTCTAATGTTTCTGATTCCACATTATCATATGCAAAATGAAGCATACTAACTATCCATCTTGCAATATAGTCTTCAGATGCTTCCTTATGGTTATTTTGTTGGTAAGTCACAAATAATCTATTTGATTTTCGAGTAGATTTAATTAGGTTGATATAAATCTTAAAAGTACGACAAGGACATAGTTTCAAATCTTCAGAGTCTGTGGCGTGTGAATAAAAAGAAGGAATATAGATAGGCTCCCAAGGTCTATTCATTGTTTGTGTCTTTGCCAAAACTTCCATATTTGGTAACATTTTCATCCCTTTCTCTCCATTCTAAAATGACCACCATCTAAGGAAAGGCTATGAATTTCTCTCACTCTAGAAGCTGAGGCAATTGAGACCAGAAAACCGTCTTCAGAGTCAAAAATTTAAGATCAGCTGACTCTAAGGGTTCCAATGGGTGTTTTATTAGAGCTTACAAAACCAATGGTAAATTCCAATTTGGTGTTAATTGACGTGTTGATGAATATTTATTAAACAGACCTTTTATCAATGACGATAGCTCTGAATTTATACCAATACTGTTTCTATTCTGATGGTTAATTGCAATTGCTTACTTATATCCAGCTATTGTTTGAGGTTTGCACTTTCTTACATTAAAGAGGTATATAACAATTCTGCTAATTCTGCTATAGATGTTGTAATGGGATTGACACCCTGTTCTTTACACCAGCTGTTATATATTCTGAGTCTTGCATCATAAACTGTCTGTGTAGAAGTCTTTCTGGCATTTGCCATAATTTCTGCAATTTCTTCAGAAAATCCTTTTGACTTGTGCTGCAATTTGACAGTTTTCATGCTACAAGATTGAGAGTCTCTAGATTTTGATGAAAAACCTGATTGTGATTTTGAGGCCACAGTGGTAACTTGACTGGTATATCGATAAGAAGATCTAATATCTGAGGGTGCCAAGACTGTCTGGGCCACATTGTAGCAATGAGAAGTACAACACTTGTCTCTTCTCATAGTTTCTGCAGAACTTTGGGTACAAGAATTGGGGTCGGAAATGCATAAGCATACATCCCTTTCCAACTGATTGTTAAAGCATCTACTTGAAAGGCATTCATGTCTGGAAACGGAGAACAATAGACTGGTAACTTCTTGTTTTCTGCAGTTGCAAATAAGTCTATGCATGCGGTTCCCATTTGTTGAAACAACAAATTAACCACAGTGTTGTTGAGTGACCATTCCTTTCCCCCGAGAAAGTGCATCGGCAAGAAAATTCTTCTTCCCTGGAATGTGAACAGCACGTATTGCGATTTTGTACTCAATGCACCACTGGAACAACTCTCAAGTTAGATAACACAGTTCTGGTGAATGTGTCCTCCCATGCTTGTTGATATATCTTATCACTGTTGTAATGTCTGATCGTATAAGGATCACTTTCCCCTTTATGAAATATAGAGCTTCTCTAAGACGTCATTATACAGCCTTCAGTTCTAGCCAATTTACGTGTTTCTGCTGATATTGATGGGGCCAGATTCCTGATGTATCCCGGTTCTCTATATGTGCTTCCAAACCGTGTTTTGACGCATCTGTAATCAATATCAGCCTGTAAGGGCATTTCTTTGAAGAAATTTTCGCGATTTATCCACCATTGTAGGTGCTGAAGCAAAATTGGATGAATCACAATCATATGAGTAAGAGGGTGAATCTTCGGTCTCCACAATGCTAGTAGATTTAACTGAATAGGGCGCATGTGTAACCTTCCCAATGAAACCAGATAAATGCATGAAGCCATCAGTCCCAATAATTTGAGAATCACTATTGCTTGAGTATGTTGACTTACAAATAGTGACTGCGCAATGTCTAGAATACTCTGAAATCTGGTTTCCGTGGGTGTCGCATTGCCTTCTACCAGATTGAAATGTGCCCCTAGATACGCTATATGTTGGGACGGCACTAGAGACGACTTTTCCTAATTCACTAACAATCCCAGTTCTTGAACCAGCTGTAACACATAGTTCTTCTGACTTATAAAAGTTGTTTTGTCTGCACTGACCAGCAACCAATCGTCTAGGTACATGAAAAGTCGAATTACCATTTTCCTTAAGTGTGCTGCAAGAACTGCCAATATTTTTGTGAAGACCCTTGGAGCTAAACGAAGTCCAAACGGCATTGGTCAAAACTAGTTACTCTGGCCTAGAAATCTGAACCGTTGATATTTCTGGAAATCTGTTTGAATTGGAATGTGAAAAAAGGCATCTGTCAGATCCAGAAAGATAATGAAATCCCCCCTTTTTAATGCTTTTATAATTGAACATAATGTCTCCATTTTGAAATGTCGAGGCACTATTAACTGATTAAGAGGTTTTAAATTTAAGATTGTCCGAAATCCTCTTTGTTTCTTTGACACCACAAAAATGGTGCTGTAAAATCCTGCGTTTTCTTGACTGGCAGGTACAGGTTCTATAACATCTTTTCCTAAAAACGTATCTATTTCTGTTAAAATAACCGACTCGTAAATACCATACCTTGGTACACTTGTTACCTTGATATTTAGTACGGGTTGAATTATGTACTCCAATTTTAACCCTTCTCTTAGGGTTTCTAACACCCATTGATCCTGAGTGATACAAGTTCACTTTCTGTGGAATGCTTACAAACGTGCCCTTACCTGGGGAAACATATTTACAGACTGACTGTAACTGCGTGGATACTTTACTTCCTTGGAGGTGGAAGCCCTTTTGGGCCACCGGAAGTTCTCATGGAAAAAAGGATACCTTCTGCTTTCCTGTCCAGTACGAAAAGTATCTTTGCCCTTATCAGTCGAAGTATAACCTGCATCATTTAAATTGCTGACCTTTGCAGATTTATGAGCCTCTGCTAAATCTGCTTTTCTCTTCCTCCCAAATTCAGTAGAGTTCCTATTATCTCTACTCTTGAAATTCTTATTGAACCCCTTTAAATTATATTAAACGTTCTTAGTTTCTCTTGCATCTCGTAAATTCTCTGCTGATGTTTGGAGAGATTCAAAGTACTGTCCATTAAACAACTGGCTGCCAAAAATGGGGAGTTTCAGCAATTTTTTCTCTGTTGCTTTGCTGAAAAAATCTACATTTTTAAGAAAAACTTTCCATCTACTCAGGATTGAATTCGCTATTACTCTTGCTGTCAAATCTGCCATGCTTCTGAAACAGTTGATAAGAGCTTTGCGTCCTTCAATTTTATCATCCTCGCATTTAGCCTCATCTAAAAATGCCGCTATCATAGTACCATATGAAATGGCTCTAAATAAGGCTCTTGCTGAATTGTCAATTCGGCGAAAATCGTTGTTTAACTCCTTATGAAAAGGCGAGAGAGTAACTTTTGATTTCCCAAAAATGACCTTTCTGACCTACAACATACCCTTCCTCAATATTGTCATCCGATTTCGGAGGATTACAAAATGCATCAAAGTCATCTTTTTTCACTATAAATGCTTGTCATCTCTACAACGTACGGACCTCCGAGACTGATCTACCATTGTTGAAATTCCCGATATGGGACTCTTCAATTTTATTCGACCCGCGTACTACCGCCTCCACAGACGGACTTGTGTCCTGTACTGCCATACCGTCTCCACAGAAGGATTGAAGCACTTTATTGTTCATTCTGATTGTCTTCTGTAGACTCTTTCCGATCACTTTAGTTACTTTGTCCCGCCGTTCTTTGGACCACGCTCTACACGTGTCGCATGGAAAGGCCTCGTTACAAAGACGATGTTTATAACAAAGCACGTGATCGTCTGGTACATTCAATTTAAAACAATCTTTAAACTCTTTATCCATCTTCCAGAAGCGATAATTACATCCAAAAACGCAAAAATCAAATTTTTTTGCACTGTTTGAGGAAAACCGCATGAGTTGTAGTTAAGGGGGATAACTGGAGGTTATACCGTAGTCACTCTAAAAAATTATATCGACGCATTGTATGGGGAACTAAAGGGAAATTGCAAATAGATAAGGAGGCGGGTAAGGTGAAAATACTGAAATGAACAGAACTTATACCGGTATATTGAGCCAATGTAAACAATGAAAAGGGCACGAACCTTTTTTATATGACAAATATTTGTGAGCCTTGTATCTTGCTTATAACTCTACTACTGACACTCAAATTTTGTTTGATCATTAGAAATTTATTTTTAAGGCATTATAAACAATTAAAATAGAAACATAAAATTGGACCAAAATCGCCCCATTAACTGGAAATTGACTGTCAATTTCCTTAATTTCACTTCAATTCTCACATGGTCCCAAACAAGTGGGGAGGGGGGAGCAACTCCATCTTAATTCACTTTTTTATGGTAAATTTAAGAAAACGGGAAGGGGTTCAAATTATTAAATTTAAAATTTGTCCATCTACTCTTCCTGCCAGAAACCTCTGGTGCACCTGAACCTACCTCTATCTTTTTGGAGGTCCGTGTTGCTCTTCTATGAATTTGTATTTCGTTTTCTGGATTTTTGAGATGGTTGACGGTTTGTTATTGTCATTTTTTCATACATACTCATCAACAAGCTTCACGTGTCTTGGAGGTGTTTAGACAAACATAATTCGAATTTAAGTCTAATTATGTTTTAAGTAATCGTTCATAAATTTGTTTAAACCACCAGAAGAGCTACAAACTGCTTTTTGTGCATACGCAAAACTGTATATATACTTTGAAATACAATAACGACCATTTGTCGCCAAGTTTTTGGCAGTTTCTACATGCATATATTCAAATTATTCCCATTGTTACATGTGGGTTTTTTTTCATGAGTGTAAGGACAGCAGAAAATGTTTGAAAAAAATGCATCATTTAAGAACATTTTGATTTCAATCTTTAAATCAAATTTACAGTTTTGATTATCTACACTTTTCATTATAGAAAAATAAGTTTTAAAAGAAATTTTCTTTTAATCTGATCTTACAAAAAGTAGTGCAAAATCTTGTTATCAGTAAATTTTAAAATTCTTAGCATATACAGAACGGAAATCAAGTGATGTGACGCGACAGTTTTCCTAAAATCAGTGGAATTAAAAAAAGAGAACATGCCTATATCAGAAAGAGAAAAAAACAAAAAGAACGAAAACTAATTTATCACTTAATTTAAGTACTCTCTATTCATTGCTTAAAGATTTAAGCAATTTTGACTTAATAGATACGGTAATACATATACCTTGTCAATGTCTGTGAATTCACTGAATCGAATGTCTTGTCTCTTGAACATTTTGTAGGAGAACGGGTTGACAGCAGATCGCTTAGACCGGATTTGACAATTATTTTTATTTAGTGCTGGATTGTCCTCCTTGGAACATTTTACAATGGTATCCTCAGAACATTCGCCAATTTCTTCTGGATTGCTTCCGTGCACTTGTTCGTGTGGACATGTACAGTAGAATATATCGTGTTTCCAGCGAGGCAAAGCATTCAACTGGTCCTCGTTCATGTTTCCCAAAAACTCGGCCTCCCTGAGACTATCGTCAGAAAAATTTCAACAATTTACAAAGGAAAATGATGTATATGTATATATTTCATTCAGGTTTTGTACATTGAAGACATACCACAGGTAAAACCTTGATGGTTTGTAAACGCGAAAAGATCGGCAACAATTTGAATTGTTATTTTAAAGATAACTTGGTTTCATTACTTTAACAATAGATTTATTTGAATATGCTACATTTCACCTAAAAACTTTAAATTCAATGAAATAATTTGATATTGAATATATCACTTTTAAAATAAAATATAATGATTATATGAAATATGTAAAATACATACCTCCAATATCGATTGAATTCTTCATTGCCATTCAGTGCATTACCGTCCCTGTCCATGAAATCATCATCTCTTCTTCCGTTCAGAGTTCCACACAGTCCGCCCGTCAGGCCGTGATCGGATTTGGATGGAAACACATGTACATTGATTGTCCGTACCCCTGTGTAATCCCATAAAACCGCTTGGACATACGTACCGCTCGGAAAGTATATCTAGTCTCGAAATTCTATGACTTTCAGTTTGTTTTGGTAAATTGAAAACAACTATCTTTACATTTGTGTAAAACCTAATATTTGCAGCAAAAGAAACGAAATTCCCCATTATGCTTTGAAATTTTACTTTAAACCCCTATATAAGGTGGTATGTTATGTTATATATGGTATGCTATGTTATGTATGGTATGTTAAATAAAAACTCAACTTGATGTGTGCTTAGTGTGAGTTGTTGATACAAATGTAGATTCATCAGTTTGTATGTCATTTATTTTCTGTTCATATGATAATGCGAATGCTATAGATTATTAGAAACAGGTCATTTGCAGTTAATCAATTTCAAATCAATTTCACCAGATAACCTGATGAATTCATTATCACAGTGCATGTATATTTAATACTGCTTCAAGCGAAAATAAGAAACTCTGAAAAAAACTAACTTTATAATTTTCTTCGCTGAGTTTGCGGGCGTCCAAAAGGTTCTCTTTACAGGACAGGTATTTAATCCGTATAGGTTTATTCGGACATTTGTCAATGATGAAAACATCCGCCCCCGCTCGTACAGCTACGGCGCAGACACAATATGGAACCCATATTGGATCTCCAGGATACCTATTGCACGCTGTTGTCTCAATCTGAACCTAAGATGACAAAGAATCTTACCTTACCGTCACATATCTATCTTTATTACGTAAGAGATAAAGTAGTTTTGTTTTTGTGAAACTGTACCTACTCAAATCATTTTTTTTTTATCTACAGTTGTTAATATGTTAATGTTTTTTAAGTCTTGACCATCTGGTATATTTTTTATTCTTATATAAGCGTATGCTGCGTTACTTTTATATTAAACAAATTGATATGTAAAAGGATCAACAAAAATCAGTAACCATTACGAAACGATTATGAAAATGTTATCGAGTATAATTCACGTGATATAAGGTTGGTCATGTACATTTCCTAACAGTATTGCGAAAGCACATTTTATACACGTATTCCAAGTAGCAAACTACTTTTACTTTAAAAAAAATATATTCATACTAGCTTGCTCTATATCAGTTCTACATTAAATAGCCATTATATTCTGCAGTGGATGTTTTCCATTCTTGTACCCATGTGGGATATATTCGAAAATATAATAGCTCTCATAAGCAGTATTTGATGTAAACAACTGACATTTCTTATGTAATCTAATCAAAACTTGCCGTGTTTTTTTTTTAAGTTCTTTTTTTCATTAAGAACTTTAAGCGCTTCTTTGAACAAACAGACTTTTCTGTTAGTAATAAATTCATGCAAAAAAAACAAAAAACATCTATAATGGATTTATAGCGAAGCGAGCTCTAAGAACCAGTGCGCGCGGGAAAAAGAACGAGCTAAACCTACAGGTTCATCAAGAAAATTTTTTTGTCTACGTCCCATAGTGCTCTCTAATGTTTTTTCCACTGGTGCTATGCTAAAAATGGATAACATTTAACTCATGATTAACGGTGGCCACGTTTTGAGTAGCGCACAAGCTTTTCTGAGACCCAAGAAATGTTTACATGCTTCCATTCCTTCGTATTGAGTCGAGATACGTGAACAAATGAATATAGATTTGAACGTATGACGTCACATTTATGTCGCCCTAGATTTCCCACGATAAATTTAGAGGTGGATCAAACATCTGTAATGTGTGTACTATAGCTATTTCGGTATAAACTTCTATACCTGCCATAGATGATTTGTGGGTTTTTTTGTGTTTTTTTTTATTTTGATGGAGAGATTAGATGATTATATATACAAGCAAGCTAATTTTGCGTGCATAAGTAAGGAGGAAATTTTAAAAAAGTCATTTTGAACTAAATAATAAAGAGAAAAAAACCAGTTTAAAAAAATCTATGCAGATATTGTCAAACCATTAAATTGGAAAATGGGAAATTACACACCTACAAACAGGGACCAAACAAATTTTTAAAAAATATATGAACCAGAAAAATAAAAATAGAAGTCAGATAACAACAAGGTACAAAAGAAAAATAATACTGTATTTACACTTTACACCTTTGACCAAATTAAACACAGATTTCATTTTACAGACTGATCAATTCTCTCCAAAAGTAAAGAACGGTTTTAGGGGAAGCAAGTCTATGTACAGAAATATTACATGTATATAATTGATTTTTCTCTCTCTCTTATTTCTCTCTCTCTCAAAAATTCTTTGATGTTATTGATAACAGTCAAAATATCACTAAATTGACAATGATGCAAGGTATGTGTAATTCATGTTGAGCTCGCCACAACGGTAGCACCGTAAAACATATTAGTGTATTTCAGTCTGTGTTTTTTTTTTAAACAAAAAGCTGCTTAACAATAAACAATCTTTGCTTGGGGTGCAAAAATGTGACTTTAAAGTTAACTTTATGTTGTCATTTTTGTTTTAAATTGCAGGATTTTGGATATTGTTGAAAATCAAATTATAAAAAACTCACAATAAAAAAACAAAACTCAAAAATCTTCAAATGTATATTTTAAAACAAAGTAAACCTAAATATATAATGTTAAAGTCTTTCTTTCATCTATATTATTCAATCATAGCTAAACGTTATAAAACCAAAAAAGCATAAACAAGAATAAATACCTCCATTGGAAAACCGTCTTTCTTTCCCCAGTAGAGAACGAATCTTCCCTTGTTTTGATTTTCGTATCTTATAAAGTAAACGAAGTACACCATATTAAGGTGGCTAAGGTGTCTATAAAAGATCATAACAAACCGACTATTTTGCGCTATGAAAATTCTTAACACACACACACACACACACACACACACACACACACACACACACACACACACACACACACACGCACATATATATATATATATATATATATATATATATATATATATATATATATATATATATATATATATATATACCCCAAAATGAGTAAAGTTAATCCACACAACTAATTAATAATAAAAAATAACAGAAAGCCGATTCAAAACTCTACCGGTTTCATTGATATCTTCAGTAGTTTTGAGCAATCACCATAGATACATAGGTACATACATTTCAAATGAGCATTGTGACGTCATGAAACCAAATATATGTTGCCCTTTTCAGTGTTCATTATGACGTCATAGCATAAGCATTTTATAATAGTACGGGAAAAACATAAAATATATTCAAATATTCTATAACTGTAAATGAAAAACATAAAATATGTATTCATAATTATAATGCATTCAGTTGTGGTTTATATAATGAAATGAAATGTTTTTCTTTTGTTTCACGTTCTTTTTCGGTCGTTGTTTTATCAAATTTATAGATAGGACACACTGTAAAGTTCGGAAAAATGTTTTTGGCACAGTTTCTGAGGTGTCCGCTAACAGCCGTGCATTGGTATTTTGTTTCACGAATCTGTTGTCGGTGGACGGTCTTTGATGTCTGATGGTATCCCCGATTTAGCCAATATAGTGTTCCCCACATCCAGAACATGTTATAACATATATTAAATTGGAACTTTAACATGTAATAGAAGAATGTATGTTGAAATTTCTGCCGTTTTAATTTGAACTGTTGGCCTTCTTGTAGGTAAGTGCAGGTTGCACATCTTGGCTTTTTGGCATTTACGGCAGCTGGTGTTTCTTCGATATTTTCAAATTTGGCACGGGTTAAATTTTTTTCAGAGACGGACTTTGTCGCTTACTTTTAATAATCTGAAATTTGTTTAAGACTTCATTCATTTTTTTGATCACGTTCTAAAAGTGAAAGGTTGCTTTTTATAATTTGGAAGAACTCTTGATTTTTCGGGTTGTTTGTTGAGACGAAAGGTATAACATATTTTTCCGCTTTATTCTTTATCTGCAGTAGTTCATTTCTATCATGGCATGTGGCTTTATTGATTCCATGTTCAACTAGTGATTTGGGATAGTTCGTTTGTTGCAGGAGGTAGCGTAGTTCACTTAGTCTTGAACTTAGAAGATTTTTGTCCGATATTATAGTACAAAGGCGTCTGGCTAAATTATATGGTATGTTGTTCTTAATGTGTTTCGGATTGCAAGAATCATAGACAAGGTATTGTTTTGTGTCCGTAGGTTTATAATATATATCAGTAATAATTTTGTCCCCTCTTTTTATGATCATTACATCAAGAAATGGGAGTTTTTCTTCACTACAGTCCATTGTAAATTTCAAATGGTTGTTCAAATCGTTTAAAATAGTGTAAAACGTGTGTAAATCCTCCTTGGTTTTAGTCCAAACGATAAAACAGTCGTCCAAAAATCTTTTCCATGAATGTTATACGAAGGTTTAAATTCAACACTAAATTGTTCCTCCAGGTTATTATATAATATTTCCTCCAGAAATTCTAGTACACGTGTAGCGTAGGTTGGGGCAACTTTAGTTCCCATAGCTGTTCCAAATTTTTGCTTATATGTTATTCCATCAAAATTCATAAAATTGTGTTTTAGAATGAATTTTAAACTTTGTAAAATGAAAGGCTTGGAGAAACGGTCATGGAGTAGGTCTGGAAATTTATCGATCCAGTGTTTAATAGCTTCTAGTCCAAGTTCATGCGGGATGTTAAAATAAAGGTTGGTCACACCAAATGATACTAGAATGGCATCTGGTTGAACGTTTTCAGGAATATAATTTAAAAAATCAACGGTATCTCTAATATAACTTTTAACTTTGGAAACGTAAGGTTTTAATAATAGATCTAATAAATTGCTGATTCTATGCGTCTCACAAGATGGTTCTGCAACTATGGGTTGCAGTTTTAAATAATCAGGTTTAGAAACACACACACACACACACACACACACACACACACACACACACACATATATATATATATATATATATATATATATATATATATATATATATATATATATATATATATGTAGAGATGATTCTTTACACAAGTTGTTGATAATCTGACTTTTATGAACCTTAGGTAATCCGTAAAAGTTGTTTGTCTTAACATCAAAAGATAACAAGTAATTAATTTCCCTTTTTTCTGTTCTTGTCCATATTCTTGTATGATTTTACTTAGTTTGTCCATAAAATATTTAGATTGGTAACTGGTTTGTTTTTCATAGTAAAGTTCATTTTCTAATATGGAAAGACACAAGTGCTTATAATGATCCCTGTCCATTTAAATTACTGCATTGCCTTTGTCAGCTTCTTTTATGATTATGTTTTTGCCCTTCTTTAAATTTTCAATGGCCTCCCAGTCTGGTCTTCCTGTATTATCAAATAATATTTTTCTATCAACACTGTCCTTAGGAAAGTTTGAGATATGATCGATTTTTACCGTTATTAAAGTTGATTCTATTGAGGTAATTTCCAGAGCTGTTTCTTGTAGACGTGGTTGATCTTTGATCGTTCCAGTGATTAAGATTAGCAGAGTTTTTCCTAGACGAGGAATGCAGTGACGAATCCATCGTTTCAAACCCCAGCAATTTTATCCCCCTCGAGGTAGAAACCAGAACCTTGATAAATTCATTGATCATAACTCAGAATTACAGACCCACAATTAACTCATTCAATGGATTCGATAATTCCTACAGCAGAAGACCACGAATTCCATTTCATGAAATGCCTCATCGGTATGTAAGCCAGCAGAGCAAATTTCCTATTGCCAAGAGTTCTTTTTTAGAGTTCGGCCCGAGGCAACACCAAATTACTTAGCGAAAACCAGTTCAACTACTGATAATCAAGTAGACGTAAAAGTAATAAACTTGTCAGGTAAAACACTTACAGAAAAACAAATTAAAGCTCTTGAAAGGGGCTTAAATTTACCCCTTTACCCCGACCCCACGTCGAAATAATACAGAGGAATTAACAAACGACATTGAAGCATTTTGTGGACGATTAGATTAGCAGAGGTTTTCCTAGACGAGGAATGCAGTGACGAATCCATCGTTTCAAACCCCAGCAATTTTATCCCCCCTCGAGGTAGAAACCTAAGGACAGTGTTGATAGAAAAATACTATTTGATAATACAGGAAGATCATTATAAGCCCTTGTGTCTTTCCATGAGTTTTGAATCGGCTTTCTGTTATTTCTAATTATTATACCCGCACTTTCTAAAGAACGTTCGGGTATATATTGTTGTTACCCTGTTCCGTCCGTCTGTCCGTCTGTCACGTTTTTCTTTCTCAAACTGCTCTTACATCTTATAAACCAACAAACTGAACTCTTGGAGTGTGATTTGGGGTGTCATGTTGTTTTGTGAACAGATTTCAAAAATTCTCTGGTAGTCTAGGGGGGGGGGGGGTCAAATAATTGGTAAAATATGACGTTTTTTTCACAAAAAACCTTCTTCCTCGAACTCCTCCTTCGTTTTCAACAATAGACAAATCATCTCTTGGAATAATTATGTTTTGGGGTGTCCTATAGATGCGAAAATGGTTTCAGAATTTCAATTTTGTCCTGGGGGTCATTTGGTGGTTGAAAAATGACGTGTTTTTTTTTTTCAAAAAATCAGGTTTTAAAAACGTCAACATTTTTTGCAGTAGCCAAAGATCTTCTAGAATATGATTGGGGGTGTCAATGTAAAGTGTGATCAGGTTTTAGAATTTTTTATTTATTACGGGGATCAGACGGCAACAAAAAAGACTTTTTTTGTGCAAAATAAGGATGGTTCCCAGAACTCCTCTTATAAATTTTAATTTCATCCAGGGAGTCAAATAATAGCAGAAAATTGACGCTTACAACTCCTTAAAAAACTAGATCCCAGAACTCCTCTTATGATTTAATGAATGGACACATCATATCTTGGGATATGATAAGGACTGTCCAATAGATGTGCAATAAGATAGGGACTATCCAATAGATGTGCAATAAGGTTCTGAAAAGTTGAATTTAATCCTGGTAGTAAAATAGTAGCAAAATATTTACATTTATCCCATGCACATATCTAGAGGGGGTCAGGGGGTCCAGATCCCCCTCCACAATTCAAATTTCTTTAAATAGTATTATAAAATTGCGAAACATGCCTCGGATCCCCCCCCCCAGCAAACTCACATAACTGTCGCCCTCCCCCTGGAAAAATATTTTTGATTCGCGCATGTATTCCTCCTTAAAATGTAAATAAAATGACGGGTTTTTGTTCTTAAAATAAAAAACCTTGCACTTATTTTTGCTTAAAATAAAAAAGAACCTTACATTTACACTCTTTTTAAGGGGGAACAGGGCGTTGCAGTATAAAAGTATTTGTCAATGATTTTTTGTTTTTGCTTTTTTAAACACATTAAAATTAAGATGCAAGGGAGATATTTTGATAGGAATTGTCCCCCTTTTCTTTTCTGGCATTATGAATTTTTTTGACAATTTCAATTTTCTGCGATAATTATTTTCTTTGATGGAATTGATAAGTATATTCATTAATTCTAAGAACGAAAACAAATTTCAAAATTATTTACATCATTGGCTTTTTTTACATACATGTAGCAATATCACAATTTTATCAAAATATTGCTAAAATCAGCACTACAAGTTTTGTAGTTTTTGGTTCTAAATTTTAACAAAATGTGATGGCACATAAAAACTTCTCAATGGATTAAACAAAAAATCCTAATTCAACCTTAACATCTGCTTTATAACTTATACAATTTTCATGGCCACTTTCTTGGCATTTAAGAGAGATAGTACATTAGGAATCACCCCTACCCCTTATTCTGGAATTATGACTTTTTGTGACAATTTCTGGTTTGAACCATCAAAAAAGTAATACATTCTTTCGATTTATTAATTAACACGAACAGAAAAATAATCAGAATATATTTATAAGATTTTCTTAACCGCTAATGATTTTGTACATTTACATTTCTAAAATTGAAAATGTTAAATTTTCCCAACTCATGTTGTGAAAATGATAACTTTAGAGCCGTAAAGTACGGGTAAACAGATCTATCAAATCATGTTTGACGTCATAATGGATAAATGACATCATAGTATCATACAGTCAAATCAATTATGTCATAATAGAGTTAGCACATCAAAGCATCAGTGCAATGAAAGTCACGTGATACGTGTCCTGTTCCCCCTTAATTGTCGAATGATCCATTAAATTCAAAATATAATTTGGGGTCTAAAAAGTTTTATATGAGTAATTATAGGGAGGAAGGGGTCTTGTTTCTTCATGTATTATTATGGGATTCTTCTGACCCCATGAAACAGGAAAATGCCAAATATCTTGAAACCTGTTAAGATCCCCACCACAAAACCATATATATATTCTTATTTCTAATGTAATTATGATGCATCAAATGGTGTGTGTAAAGTACATGACCCCAAGAGTTGTCTTTAAACCCCTTCCCACCCCACCCCTTCTGAAATAGGAAATGATATATTTTAATAACTTTGAGATCCCCATCCCTAAACCATACTCTATTCTTAATTACTCTTTGTGCCATTGCGCATCAAATGGTATATAGGTTATGCCCCCTTGGAGACACCCAGGATTTCCAGAACTGGAAATAATAAAGTATTTTATCTTATTCATATGTAGTGTTTGACCCATGTGGGTAATTCCTTGCCTAATAAAACTGCCTTGTTTAGGAGACTTTACAATTACCCGAATACATAATATTTTGTTTATCCTCATAAAGAATTATACAGCAATCTTCTAAAATCTTATTGTGCATCTAGAGAAAAATACCAATCAAGAAATGATTTAAAAGTTGCTACTGTACATGTACACATGTAAGAATTTTAGAAGACTCTGAATCTTTAGAACCAGGTTTGATTGGGAGGGTGACCGCTGAACGCCATTTCAACGCAGTTTTAAAGAATACAAATATGTCAAAATCATTAATCTACATTCTATCCAATTTTCAAGTCATTATCTTATCTTTGTAATGAACTATTAGCGTTTGAAGGGAACAGGATCGATGAAAATTGGATTGTACGAACGCGGAGCTAAAATTCGATCTGCAGAACACGGAGCATGGACCTGTAGAACGTGGAGTCTTTACATACAACGATCGTATTATTAAACAGACATATACCAATATGAAAATATCAAAGAATTGGCACAAAAGCAATTATTAGTTTAAGGTTCTCCGATCCTCAGCCTGAAAGTATTTTTTTTATCATAAAATGTTATTTATCTATCAAACTTTATATATGAAATAAAATGAAAAGAATTTTTTGGTGGAATCCATGCATTTTACGAAGTTATTGCAATTCTGGTCACGATGAATATAATGCAATAAATCACATATACAAGTTGAGATCAAATTAAAACAAGAGGCCCATGGGGCCACATCGCTCACCTGAGCAAAAATGACTTTATATGGGCATCAAAAAATATTGTGCCATATGGCCCTTCGGTAGAATAACCAAAAAAACCTCATTAAGTATCCAAATTTTACCGAAAATAAGATCCTATGCAAGATATTTAACTAAATTTTTGGTAGGGGTTCACGATTATCCTCCAGTTCCCTTTATTTTAGGCCCCCCCCCCACTTTCCTATACGTGAAAGAAGGAAATTGTACCTCAGTGCGCTCATTCTCAAATCAAAAACATTAAAAAATTGAATTGGTCTTCTCCATTATAAATGATTGTAATTTACCTAGCGTGAATTCATCTCGTATGACATTTCAAAACCTTACTTGACTGATGAATAAACTATAAAACTGAATTATGTTGTATCATGATAATTCTAATCAATGTATTTGCAGGCATATCGCTCTATTGTACTAAAGCCCATCCATTATTTTCATCTTCATTAAAAAAGAACAAATGGCTACAAACAAAGATGCTTTTCCACTGCAATATTTTTCTAAGAACAACCATGCTTTTATCCTCATAATAATGTGTAATGTGTCAGAACTATGGCAACTGTTTAAAAGACTTCGTTTTTATTTACTTGTGTTTAAAAAACTATCAAAATTAGTGAAGATAATATATATATATATATATATATATATATATATATATATATATATATATATATATATATAAATTCATCCTATAAGAAAGGGCACCAGAAAGTAGTTACTGCATATCATCCTTTTAGCAAGACATTTCTAATGATTAACCAAAATTTCAGCGTGAATCATAGAATTATTAGGAAGATACAGACCTTGTTTTGAGTCATGTTTTTGTTTACATGCATGAATGTATTACATTCAACTTACGATTTTTAAACTTGGTATTTCCTATTCAGCATTTAAAATATAAAGAAATTAAAGCATCACCTCAGCTCTTTGTACAAACATAGCACTGTGCACAAAGCTCTGTATCTTGCTTATAACTCGAAACTTGACTCTTAGATAGGTCAGTAAATTATAGAAAATTGTAAACAATGAAACAAGAAAAAATGCACTGTAAACAAAGAAGGAGCACAGTTTATTTTTCATCATAAAAATACCTACCAGTATATATTTCTAAGCGAAAATAATCTCCGTTTAGACTGAAAATGCTGAGCATCTTAACTAATCACGTTGCATTATTCAACCATTACGTAGAGATCGTACCGAAATACGAATTAAATAAATAGGCCTAGTACAAATGAATTTTATTTTACGATATGTTGTTAATGCATCAGATCTTGCTCATTTTGCGCAGGTAAACAATCAGCTGTCTGATTTACCGATGTCTATGTTTGATTTGATACGTAAATATTCCAAAATACAGGCGATAGTTCCCCTCAAGTTAAAAGGCATAATTAACGAAAATGAATCTAAAATCAAAACAAGCTAAAACCATCGTGACAAGTGAACATGTCAACGCATTGAAACATTAAATCTCAATTTACTTCAAAAAATTGGCACAAATATATTTTGCAAGTTTCAAATATTCCCTTCGCACGTAAACTGTTGCACAACAAGCAAATTCATCTTTGTCAGTTTGACCAGTTTTCGTGCGTGAAACATGGCTGCTCTAAACAAAACCTCGTTTTCGATATACGAAATACCGAACCCGAAGTTATAAACTGATCGACCCCCAATTTCTTTGTTATTATTTTCATAAATTACTCAAATTTGAAACAGAATTAGCCCATGAGTTTTGCAATTTATATTTTCCTTTCCATAAGGATTATGTAGGCTAAATTACGTTGAATTTGACTCAGTAGTTCTTGAGAAGAAGATTTTTAAAAATGCACCCCCCTATTTTTTTACAGTTTCGAGGTTTTCTCCGCTTTGAATAAAGATCGGTCTTTCATTTCTGCAATTTATATTTGTCTTACCATAAGGATGCTTTGTGCCAAATTTGGTTGAAATTGACCAGGTGGTTTTAGAGAAGAAGTTCAAAATGTAAAAGTTTACAGACGGACGGACGGACGGACGGACGGACAGACGGACAGACGGACGACGGACAAAATGTGATCAGAAAAGCTCACTTGAGCTTTCAGCTCAGGTGAGTTAAAAAAAGGTGATACCGGTGCATCGGTGACTCGAACCCCTTTACCTCTGGATAGTAGGTCTGTTGAATTACTAAGCGTAATATTAACACTTTAAGACTAATAACATTTGTCTATATAAAAGGCAGATTTATGGTACGAATAAAAAAATCCGGATGATTTAGAGTTATCGAACATTGCTGAGGATCGGAGATCGTTAAGTTTGAAACCATGAAAACCAAATCTTGAAAAAAAAAACCATCATATCATCATAGTTTGTACGTCCAACTTGGAGACAAGGTTGCGTTCAAGATCGTAGCAGCTAGCCTAGCCGCTAGGTCTTTGATTTGAAATTGGAAATATTCAACTAAAGACTTACTACATCGACAAAAATTGTTAATTTCAAATTTAGGCTATAAATATCTACGTAGTTGCTAGGTTGAGTTATCTTTCAACAGCGTAGCTGCTTCGTAGCCCTACACATGTACGTGCATGTAGCAGCTACGATCTTGAACGCAGCCCAGTTATATCATTATACTCGTATGTACATATTTAAAATATCTCCTGCTTTATTTTGTCCGTACCATGTCAATTTCGGCTTTTTACCATTTTAAGTCCATTTACAGTATTACTCAATATCTAAAATGTATTTTAAAAAATCAAAGAATTACATCCCTTTATTGATAAATATTGTTTTGATTATGATTAAACATTCAAAAGTCTTAAATGCACTTTAACATATCTCATTAGTTTTTCCTTCTTTGGCGTATCAATTAAGTCTGCACTGTGCTAAGTTCTAACTACGATGCACTTCTGATCTTTTACAACATTTGAAGGAATAACATCTTCGCGTATTTTTGTCAGGTAAATAAATTTTCCGTTGTTTTCATTCAACCGAAGTTCTCTATATTTCAGAAGTTCGTTTCCATGGTTTTCGATGCAATGGTTTATTACATCTTTTAAATTGTTTTTTTTTAGGAAGTTATAGCATGCAAACCGCTGCATCTATTACCGGTATATGTGCTACAATAGAAAAAAATACACGTTTAAACATATATTTGTTCAAAGACAATGATATATGGGCACTACAAATGATTTAACATGGCGATTTTATACAGGTTGGTCCATCTCAATATAAAAAAGTCGCATTTTGTACAAATCGTCACTTATGAGAACTGTTTAATAGAAAGGACAAGCAAATACTTAAACTTTTTGGATATTATAAACAACACTTTCCTCCACGTTCAGTCAATTCCATTTCAATATACTCCTCAAATTCAGCAGAACCAACATCCGCGTTCGTACGATCAAATTTTTGTCTACCCTGTTCCCTTTAAACGCCCATAACTCATTACAAAGTTAAGAAAATGACTTGAAAATAGGATAGAATGTAGATTAATTATTTTGACAGATTTGTATTCTTTAAAATTGCGTTGAAATGGCGTTCAGCGGTCACACTGGTTACTTAAATATTTTGTTTGCAAAAATTATCGAAAATGTTAATGTTTAAACACCAACAGCGGAAAAATTTCTTTCTCGATTTGTTAGAATGTTGTACCATTTGAAAGCCTAACCATCCCTTTATGATTTAGACCTAAAAGAAATATCAATTAAACATTTTATTATCGATTTTGAAGGAAAGTTAAAGACCTTAGCTTTTCCGTGTGAACTAAACACTGCTCCGTGTTCTGCAGAGTCCTCCGCGTTCGGAAGAGCCGTATGATGGGGGTGTAATATTTCCCCCAAAAATAATGTTACTTAACAGTGAAGCGCAATGGGTTAGAGCGTTTACTACGTGTCTGTAAGTAGAGAGCTCAAATCCCGCTGGGGTTTTTCTATTTTTTAAATTTTAAAAACTGTTTTGTGTATTGTAAATTTTAAAGAACCGTCACCGTGAAAGAATTTTGATTATAACACACTTTTATCCACATAAATATCGACATGTGTCTTAATTATACCACCTTAAATCAGTAATTATATTTTCTGTCCTGGCAGTTCTGCATTGAAAATCATTGCGCAATATAATTATTTAATTTTTTACAATCTTCTTTGTAACAACTACCGGTACATATACAGGCTTTCGTTGTTATCAAAATATTCTGATGTTTATTTATTCATGAGCAGTGTGTGTGTGGGGGGGGGGGGATTTTCAAAAAAATTCAAGGGGGGGGGGGGGTATGGACCCCTCATCCCCCCTTCTCTAAATACGTGCACACGATGATGCTGGCACACAAAGGCAAATCAAATGCCGGCAACCGCGCTGAGGGGAGGGGGCATAATTTCATTTTCTTTGTAATAATTATGTAGGCCATACTTTCTATGACATGAATTGTTAAGATTATTGATTAACTTAAAATTCACATCCAAACAGTTCAACTCCAAATTATACATAAAGGGCCGCTAATGTGTATTATGGGAGGGGATCTTTTATATTATGAAAATTATAATTTTTAAAAATTACCGGAAATTCCATGTGGCCTTCATTTTTACTAAAACTGGTAGAAAACAGTGTTATTTTAGGGCAAACACTTGGTGCGGGTATTACTGTCTAATGACAGCATTTAGTTTATTACTTCTGTGGATTAACTTTACTCAGTTTGTTATATATATATATATATATATATATATATATATATATATATATATATGCATGAATTTCGTATAACCCATACAGACAACTTACCCCATTCCATCAAATGTAAGCATATGCGGATCATTCACGGCGTAACATTCCTTGCCTTGCCAGATATCATGGCTTTGAAAAATCTACAAAACATACTTCATGGAGAAGATATATAAGATTGTGAAGTACATGTTTGTATATATAAGCTATTTCTCGGGAAAATAAAACAAATTTGTTTCAAATTTTAAAGTTTTGTTTTTAAATATAGCAAATATTAATGTTATTTATCAATTTAAAAAAAAACCACTTAAGCATTCTTTTCAATTGTGAAGCATGCAGTTTAAACCAAAGCAGTAATAACAATGTATGTAAATCATGTTTAGTTTAATTTGATGAATATATTAATACAGTCTAGTTTCAGTACACACATGAACAAAAACATCCTGGAGTTCGATCCCACTCCACTCCGGACTTCCGTCCTTCTGTCCAGTTATCATCCCGATCCGGAAAGCGCCATCTGGTGAATCCGGAAGAACCAAATTGTATTCCGGCATGTCAATAAATGCAATTGGAAGAATGACTTTTTGGTGCCAGTCATTTTTGAAAATTCTAAACCCACAATTTTTTCCTTGGCTAATTAAGGTTTTAGCAACCTTTATATCTGAAGAGCATTTCTCTGGATCTCTTGGCACGTTCATCTCGATATCCAATCCACAGTTTTCTACAGTGCCATCTGGCATGAAGGGACAACCAAACGGTACCGTTAACTTGACTTCAATATGCCCCCGTGGTTCATCTCTTTTGATGGTAACTCTAGTGGATACAACCTGAATTATAACAATTTTATTAAGTAAACAATTTGTTCCCAAGATCTCTAATTCAAATTCTCATATTCTAAAACTGAAAGGGTTTACATACTTGTATGCCAGCAAAGAAATTTTTACTGATCTCCGAGAAAGGTCCGGGGGGACCTTCTGGTTTCACTTTTAAACGCACCGAGCACTTGATCTGAAATAAAGGTTCTTCAATAGGACTAAATTCTTAAGGTGGCCGACTTTAGTTTTCATTGTACTTGTGTTTGTGCAATCTTACAAAATACAGTGTATTGGTACCTTTTAAAAAATTTTTTCAATACCATTTATAAAATTGAACAAAATGAACAAAATAAAGATAAAAATATTAAGTTTATTTTTAACCGATTTTTTCGTTGCCACTATGATTTGAAACGTTATGATAAAATGAAGCTTTTTAAGGAGTAAGTTATAAGGAAAAAAGAAAGAAAAAGTAAAATATGTATGCCTTGGGAATTTTGCGCACAGAAGTATGCTATCCTCAGGGTTATTTTTCTAAATTTTTGAATCAATTAATTGTACCAATCTACATTTGTAATGCTCCAAATGTATAGCAAAATTTGGTGCATTTTGATATTTAGAGATGACCCCATCAAAAACCAAATAATAGAATTTTGTATATTTGCATACATGGTAGAAAATTATTCACATATTACAGTTTGAGGATAATAACATTTGTATTTTTAAATGTACTTGAAGTGCAAAAAAATTATGATTTCTTATAAATTCCTATAGTAAATGTACCTGTATTTTGAGATGGTCCCTAAAAGAACTAGATGATAGATTTTCTTGAAACCTCACAAATTTACTAGAGTTGGTGTATATAACATATGAGTTTTGCTATTGTATTTTTTATGAGAAAAAAAATCAAACCCCCAAAATAAAATTCTATTTTGTTTCCAATAAATAGTTCTCGACAGAGATAGAAATCTATCTGTAAAAACATTTTGTCGAAACAAACAACAAATTATAAATTACGTTCTCTTCCTGAAATTCTGAAAGCTGTTATACTGTTCCTTTTAATAAAAGAAATATTTTTAGTGACAGGACTTTTAGTACTATTGGACCAATCTTTGAGATTCAAATAATTTGCCATTGTTTAAATCAATACTAAAATATATTTTCTTTTCTTTAAATTAATATGCATGACAATTACTGTTATATATAAGGAGAAGAATTAGTGATGTGTTAGAACTTGTTTCTAATCCTTTTTAACAATCAATAAAATATGTTCAAAACAATTTGACGATTTTAAAAGCAATTAAAAAAATTTACGACTTTAGAGACTTTTACGCTTTATTTTAATTCTAAATCTTCATGTATATTTGTATATTATGTAGCTATTCTTTCTCTCTTGTTTCTATTTGTACATCGCCATTGAATAAGTTATGTAAAACAAATAGGCGTTTAATTAAATAAATCCGTTTCAGTTTTAATTTCAAAACATAAAAAGACAAAACTCAAAAAATGTCATATAAAGAAACCAACAAAAACTATGAGAAATAAGAATTGGCATTGAATTAGCCAGACGGCTAAAATTATATCAAATACTCAAATGCGGGATCTGTTGGAGTGATGAGTAAAGGGAGAGCATCTGGATCCATTAGTACGCTACTCTATTCCAAGACATTTATGCAGCATACTTTCCTAAATCATTCAATTTTCATAAATACTCCAAGGTTCATAGCAAGTATAAACTAGAATGGAAAATCCCAAGGGTTCTTTTTTTTACTACAAAACAAGAGGCCCATGGGCCACATATCGCTTACCTGAACAAAGGTTATTGTATCATTTTATTTTGAAATGGTTTATTTAAGGAATAAGAACTTTATGATAGATTAAATCATGCCCCGACCAAAATTATCACCTCATAATATTCAAAGAATGATTCCTTATTACTTATATTTATATAATTTTCACCAATTGTATGATTAAATATTTGAATTTAAATAAGCAAACTCCGCTTGCGCCCCAATTATACATCGTTTGGACTGCATAGTATATGTATACAAATACTATGTATTGAACTCTCAAAAAATATTGTAAAACTCTTCATATATTTTAAGATTGTCATACATTTAACAATACATAAAAAGAAGCCTACTTTTTTGGAACATCATATCAAAAGATCTTTAAGGATGCTTCAACTTTAAAAATTATGAAGTGACAGAAGGTCACTGTGACCCTCAAACGGGGTTATGAAGATAAGAGTATGCTTACAAAGTAAAAAAACTAAAGGCATTGTATTTTTTTTAAAACAATATTTTAAAATATTTTCCCTGTATCTTTCTATGAACTTTTAGTATTTTTGTAAAATTTCAACAACAAAAGTTCTGATCGGGATCACATCTTTTTCAATCATGATCAGTTCAAATATGATAAACTGCTATTTTTCTAAAATTTTGCATTTTCGTTTAGATTCTTCTTAAAACATTATTGTTGATTAGTGCTTTGTGTGACTATTTGTTATTCTTTGGATTTATCCATAGATTCAAGAATATAAAAGAATAACAATGTAATTTTTCAGAAATATTTTTTTTACATAAAATATTAAAGACTTGAACAGAACATCTTTGGAATGTCGTATTCTTAATTATATTACACATCAAATGAGACCGAATTTTAATCTATAAAACAATTTTTCTAATTTCACTGAAAAATAGAAAAATATTCATAAAATAATTGAAAGTCGATATTGGTCTCTGCTGTCTTTTCTTTAAAAGAATCTTTATCAATCTATTAAATATAATATTGGTTTGTTGAGGACATTATATGTTGCATTCTCATCTGTTTTATGAACTGAATTAAACATGGAAAGTCTATCTAAAATTGATATAGTCTATCAATGATTCCTACTTTTCTTTCAATATGGCATGTCAAACATTGCAATATTCGATCTTTTCCATTTGTATTGTATAAATATTCATTTGTATTGTATAATTTTCTATTTGTATTCTATAGTTTACAATTTGTATTGTATACTTCTCCATTTGTATTGTGTAATTTATTATTTGTATTCTATAATTTTAAATTTGCATTGTATAGTTTTCATTTGTATTCTATAATTTTCTATTTGTATTCTATAATTTTCTATTTGTATTCTATAAATTTCATTTATATTGTATAATTTTCTATTTGTATTCTATAATTCTCCATTTGTATTCTATAATTTTCCAATTGCATTGTATAAATTTCATTTGTATTGTATAATTTTTTATTTGTATTCTATAATATTCCATTTGTATTGTATAATAATAGAATACAATTAGGAAATTTTACAATACAAATAAAAAAAATATACAATACAAATGGAAAATTATAGAATACAAATAAGAAATTATACAATACAAATGGAAAATTATAGAATACAAATGGAGAATTATAGAATACAAATAGAAAATTATACAATATGAATGAAATTTATAGAATACAAATGGAGAATTATAGAATACTAATAGAAAATTATACAATACAAATGAAATTTATACAAAGCAAACTCTTGTTTTTTATTGTTTGTTTTTTTTTTGGGGGGGGGGGGGTATCCGACTGATTGCTTTTACATTGTTAAGCAATATGGTTAGAAGAAATGTACTAACTTGTTTAAAATCAAAAACTAAATTGAATTAATTTTTTGTCGGAAGCTAATGTGTAGAAGGGAATTTTATGCAGTGTTCTAACTTACGTTGATGCCAAGCTTCTGATATCCTTTTGTTGTATCTTTATCGTCATAGCCCATATCTGTATTTCTTAAGAAATCTTTTTTGACGGCATCGTTTACCACAACAGGCTTGTCTTCTATGTACCACACCACCTGATAGTAGTATTCGTCTTTGGCAGTAAAGGAACAGATGAACTGTAGTTGTTGTATAGCTGTCTTGTCCTCCACCCTGACAAAGTGGTAGCTCACCACGGGACGTTCCACCACATCAGTTGGTGGAATACCTTAACACGAATTAATAGTTGTTAATGAATTTAAAACGTTTATAAAATTATGTTTCCCAGACAAAACTTACCTTGAAATTCATTTTTCATAAAGATGTTTGTTTATGTTATGTTTGGTTAAGGGATAACAATGTTTTTACATAAAAAAATAAATCCTTAGATTAATGATGTATTACAATCCATTTTCCATTTGTCAGCGCTTGTTCTTATACATGTATTCTGTTTTATTTAAGGAATAAGTAATCATTCTTTGAGTATGATGAGGTGATAATTTCGGTCGGGGCGTGATCAAATCCAATAAAGCCCGAAGGGCTTTATGATAGATTAAATATTTAAATATAAATAAGCAAACCCCGCCGGCGCCTCAATTTGGCGCATTTGAAGTTATGGGTTATATAGTACAAAATCGATACGTAGTGTTATCACAGCCAAAGACACTGGAAAATGTAAATATACAAAATTATTGTACGTACCTTTAGCAGAATATTCTGGAAATTTAAAGTATTGCATAGTTATGTAAGCATCAATCAACGACTAGACGAGATACACTAATCAAATTTAAATTATTTGCAATAAAACGTTTAATCCTTTTATACGTAACTTTGGTAAAATAAATAACATTTAAATCGGTAAATTATACTGTTTAGATTCTAGGGAAAGTGGGATATGAACATTTAAAATCATATCTTGGATTGTACTTTTATTCACATGCTTAAGTTTTTAAAATTATTTTTCTACTAATCTTTCAATATATGATAATTAAATAGTCATGATAACGTAAAAATCCTTCTCCTGTCAACTAGTCTCAGCGAAACTGTGGAAATCAGTTCTAATGAAACTTACGAAAACAATACGCTTTGTAGCAACTTGTAGGGGGAGTCAGGTAGTAGACATTGTAACCAACACATTTCTTGATCTTGATCGGCAGTGTTTGAGCACACGGGTCCTGCAGTCCAACAACGCATGCGTCCCTCTCAACTTCCTCACCAAGGGTCTCAGGAGGAGAGTCTTTAAAATTATGTTTGATAAAAAGTAAAGTTAACTATTTTCTATTACTATGATTGATAAATTGTAGTTTTTAAAATAAATATCATAATCATAAAAACCAGGATCATTTAGGACCGAGAGATTTTGCAAAAAATTTTAATTTTGATGGTTGAAGGTTTGTGTTTGTAATCATTTTCGACCATATATTTGTGTTGAGACATATCAGACACCTCATTATGTAATAAACAAAATTGTGTTCATGATGGATTAAGTTTTATCAATTTTCTCAAAGAACTAGATGTAAACGTATGAGTAATATCAACAAAATAAACAATACCATTTTTCTTTAATTAAAACATCATTGATTAACTAATAAATAAAGTTTATTATTTATCAAATATTATTTCTATGCTCCTATTTTAGGTTTTCTCTAACTAATACTAGTAACGACACTATTTTTATACCTAAATAGAGTGACGACACTTTAGAAAACTCCCATAACCATATTAAAAGGAAAAAAGAAATATTTATCTTTCTTAACCCTCTGTAAAAACATACACGTTTTAACAAATCTATTGAAGTGACCATTATAGGATAGATAAGTCTTCTGGATGTTAGAATTTGCAAAAGTTATCTCTTCAGTTCATTATAGTCTTAATTGAATACAAGTTAAGCTATACATTATTTGTTGTAAAAAACGCGATCAACTAATATCAATATCTATTTCCTGTTTGTAATAAACAAATATTTATTCGATTAAATTTAAATTATTTTCAATCAAATCAATAAATGTCGTGATCCTTGATCTTATATTGTATGTGGATAAATGGCGCCTACCATGAAGTCAAAAAGGACTAATTCTTAAGAAGGCAAGATATGATACTTTGTGTCTATTAATTTTCAAATAAAATTTGTAATCTTTAAATGTATTTGAAAAAAAAAATCAATAATAAAAATTGAAGCGGCATTACACGTTCATTGACAGACGCATTCATTGGTTGTTGGAGTTTTCACTAGTTAAACAATAAAGGTTAGGTAAATTCCAAAAAAAATAATGTCAATTAGGACCAGCTAAGACGACCTACCTTTCATCCAAATTGGATAGCGAGTCCCACACCTCTCGTGTGTTTTTGGTTCCATTTGTAACAAGTCTTGTCCCTCTGCCCTGACCCAGCGTCCATTCCCCAACCAGTACCGGTCACATAACATCAAAGACTCGTCGAGAATAGTATTTTCTTTAAATCTTTGGTCCATATTTTCCAGAAAGTATGCCGTTTTGCAGGGATCGGCTGGATCTGTTTAAATTGAATAAAATACTTTTTATATTTTTCGTTTTGTAATTGTTTTCTTAGTCTGTATCAAAATATGGCTATTATGATGAATTATATGATCAATAACAAGTGTTAAATACACCTTAGCTTTTTTCTGCAAAATTGTCCAAAAGCAAAAGTTTCCAATTTATCTGTTGTGTGATTTTTGGTGGAAAAGTAAAATCCAACACATTATACAAGACAAAGGATTGTAAAAAGTATTTAAATTTGCATTGTATTATCTGGACGAAACAATTAACTGGGCAACCTGTCATATAAACAGTCATATATTCATTGTACATTATTATATTTTCATGTTAAATACTGAAATCTAATTGGTTAAGACGCAGTTGACAATCCGTTTCCATACTCTCAACGTTAGCAACACACTTGGCAACGGGCCGATCGAACGAATTGTTACATGCGCGTAAATTATGCGCGCACGGTTCGCCGTAGAACTCACGTCTTTTCTATATAAAAGAAGTAAAATTTGCTATAAAATTAAGACATTCAGTATAATAAAATAAATAGTGCCTGCTTGGGAGGGTACCAGTTGAAATTGACACCCCTCGAAAACCATTGTCAACCTCCGACATCCCTCGAAAACCATTGTCAACCTCCGCTTCGCGTCGGTTGACAATGGTTTTCGAGGGGTGTCAATTTCAACTGGTACCCTCCCTAGCAGGCACTATTTATATAATATTGGTTTTATAACATAAATTCAAATGAAAATAGGTAGTGAGCCTTGAGAGATACTCTGAAGTCGCAAACTCCCGAATGTCTTCTTGTTCTGAGTATTCTAAAGTTTATCACGTTAATAAATATTGTCATAAAGTTCTTTGCATTTTTGTAGTTATAAAGTGTTGGGCAATCTGAACTGACAAAAAAGGTAGTTTATGAAATTTAGACCATAAAGACCTTTTCTCGTGATGGTAGTCATGTTATGTTTGTAATATGACCTTTCTGACCTTTCATTGTTACATATTTACATTTTTCAGTGTCTATTATGGGCGGAGGAAATGGTAAAAAAGACGTTAATGCAAAACGAACAACTTATTTTTAAAAACATGCTAAAATACAAAACAGACCGGAATAAAACAAAATCAACAGCCTCTTTTGCAAAATCAACAGCCACCGATGCAAAACAAAAAAAATCACCATTGCAAAACCAACAGTCATGCACTGATTTAACGCTAGATGGCGTACAAAAAGGTATCAAGAAAATTATTTTCCTATATCCTCTCATATACATAGGTTTTTAAATATTCATGGTAAATTCATAAGAATACTGGTACCAAAAAACAAAAATGAACACGCGCTATCGTCCTCTTATTAACGGAACTGTCTAGGGGTTAGTCTCGAAGATACTGTAATCCGAGTTCGGAAGGATAAAAAGAATAATGTAACCAGATAGCCATATATATGAAATATAATTGTATGATTGTATTCTGCCTTACGTTAATTAGTCATTAGCTTGTTGTGCACTCGATACGAGACAAGTGTATAGGGAAAGATAATAGTAAACTATGTGAAAGGTCACTGACCGATAAGGACAACTGACGTAGTTTGAATTCGTGGTGTCAACGGAATGACCAGGAAGAATGAAACTCTCGATGATGATTGGACGCTGAGAAACGATCAACGGACGCAAGACTCTTAATTGTAATTAACCTTTAACAATGGACTTCGTTTATAGGTCACTTATGAACCGTGACCAGAAGGATGTATGAACAATTGCTTATTCTAGATACTGATTTATATACTTATGAATTGATTAAGATATTGCAGATGGATTTTAGATTGATAGAAGATTTATTATAGATTGCTTATACCACTATACGATAAATGTGTGCTTAATAAAAATCATAAAACACGAACTGACTTATGATTTCAAAAGTCTAAAGAACTCAAGTGAAGGATCACAATAAGACGAATTTCAGGGTTTGAATGGTTATATTTTATTTTATGTTAATTACAGTCATGCAAAACAAACGTAAAAGATATGAAACAATATCATATAAAATCCAAGAATATGATAATTACCATTATTGTAGATAGAAATTTAGGCCCCATTTCCCGTAATACGTCTAATCAATAATAAATAATATTGCCAATTGCTGCTGATTAAACAAATGCACATATCATATAATAACACTTTATCCCGCTGGGTACTATAGACCCTGGCGCGCCTAATGTATATGGATACATATAGACATAAAGGATATACAGATAGTACACATAACATATATAGACATAATCAAATATACACAAACCATCACATTTTTTTTAACATATAGATATTCATCTTTTAATTTTTTAATTATAATGCTATCAAAACTGTTAGATTCTTTTTACCAATTTCAGTTATACTATATCGATTGATTAATTGCAGACTAGTTTAACTGCTCAGGCGACGCTTGTTCGTGTGTATACTCAACTATTGCAGGCACATAGCATCAGGGGGCAGGGAGGCCTGTCCCCTCCCACTTTTTCTCACAGCAAACACTTTTTCTTACATTAACATTAAAAAACCGAATTATCAAGGAGCTGGTCCCAATTTTTTCCGGAGTATGTAAAACCTTAAAGCGAAAATAATGAAATTTACAGTGAAATTGAAGTAATATGTAAACGCATTATCCTGCCCCACCTCCCACCATGGTTTACTGATTTGCGATTTTTTTGGCTTGTCAAGGTTTTTAGAATGAGTCTGTACACCCCCCCCCCCCCGCGTGACTCCACTTTCAAAAACGATGCTACGTGCTAAATAAATGTACGTGATTATGTAAACAATTATACAAGCTAAAATGTACAAATGTTTATTGAATAAGCTATTTTATTACATTAGAACAGATTTTATAACTATTTCAATTCTTGTTACGATTTCTCCAAGGTACGTTTTCTCTCGGAGAAAACACACCCTAATTTATGGAGACGTTTTCTCCGGGTTACGTTTTTTCAGGGTACGATTTCTCCTAATACCGCTTTGCACGCCATTTTGCAGGTGTCATAACAGTATTGCAGGTTGCACTACAGTATTTAAATTTTACTATATATTCTTACCAAAATTGCACAACTATAGGTACAGATTAAAAATTCAAAACGAACTTCTAGAAAAATCCTCTTGACATCTTTTTAAACAACGCTTTATTTACAATTTTCTAGCAAAATACACACGTGCATCCAGCAAGGCGTGAGACTTTGTTTACCTCGAAGTTACACATGTGCTTGAAAATCAAGCCCGGGCCTTTTCACCCCCTCCAGAAACAACACGCATCAAAAATTCAAATGACCTCGCATTATTACAAGACTGGGATAGTTAGACCTCTTACACATTTTTTTTCATTTCATAAAAAAAATCAGCTCCTGTCGCGTGCGGAAACGCCCCACATTCAAAGGGAAATTCGGGAATTATTTTGCCTCATCCATGTTTTGACGTGAACCTTCAGTGAAATACTGTTATGACACCTGCAATATAACTCATTTTTTGTTATCGCAAAATCAACATTAAGAATTTGATTAATACTCATTGTGTTGTGTTATTAAAATTTTTTTACAAAGATATCTACTCATTTCAGAAAGTTATGAGCGATTTTTTAACGCCACGGTGTACACGGTGGCCACCGATTTATGAAAATATGATTAAAGTTATACTGTATGTATTTACACGGTGTTTTAATATTCAGTGCTTTTTGGTTTTAAATTAACAAGTGATGTGTGAAAATGTATAAAATGACGCAAATTAATTAATATCATGTGGACCCCAGAAATTATGTCAGCAAAGAATTCAATGACCATGCCACTGGGGGGTGGGGTAGAGAAAACGTCATTATTTCATACAATTCATGAAAATAGTCAGAACATTTTTCCAAAATAGTATGGTCTGGTTCTAATCTAACTTACGTGAGTGATACATCTCAGCTGTTTTCCGCTTTCATATAAATATTTCTCAATTTTGGACATAATTTGAGCATTTCTTACTGTAAACACAAGGGCCTAAACAATGTCCAAAATTTAAAAATAGTTATCGTTTTCTCTACCCCACCCCCCCCCCCCAGTGGCATGGTCATTGAACTTTCGCCTCGTGAAATAGTTGCTGTCTTGGGGGACAATAAACTTGCTATCGTCCTTATAGCCAGTGTATATCTATCTATATATATATATATATATATATATATATATATATATATATATATATATATATATATATATATATATATATATATATATACATATCTACAAAAGTAGATTTCTAAACCATTGGTTTAATTTTCTGAACCGATTTATTATTAATAGGAAGGCACAGTGGTGCACTGTAATTGTGTTGGGATGGAGAGGGGGTCTCAATTCAGAATGGCAAATCTAGAGTTGGCTTCACATCAGTAATGACATAGCCCATTAACTGCGCTTAAATCATGCATTCTGTATTTACTGTAATTTCAATTTTGACGTGAAAAAAAAGAGCGATTCTTCTGTAACTCGATTTCGGTGTCTAGTCGCGAGTTTTTGAGATAAACAGCGAGTTTAAACCCGAGTTTACATCGAGTCCGACTCTTGATCTAAGGAGGGTAAGACTCTCCAATACGACTTCAAAATCTTAATTTTACGTATTATATCGATGAGTACATATATGTACTCATAAAAATAAACACATATGCTTTGCATAGTTAAAGAATAAATTGAAACACATATTTTATTATTTTATTACTTTATTACTAGACTTTGACCCGTGCGTGCACGGGTTGACATTGCATATGATATCGGAATAATCTAAGTTTATTCTAATAGAATAATCTGTGTCTCGGGACAGGCCTTCACCACAGTTAACATGCCTTTCATATACCCGTAATGTAGCAAAAAACTGCAGAATCGCTCCGATACGATTTTGAGAAAATTAATGAAGTTTTATTGAAAATAACAGTCAAATTATTCATAACAAACCATTTTGCGGCTGTAAATACATTTCATCTAAAAATTTAATTCATATTAATGAGTCAACACTTTTTCCCCAACGTTTTTTACTCGCTTCAAATTTATACACCATGTTGACATTCGGAACTCTCGGGATTTTTAAATCAAATGAACTGAGTTAGATTTATCTCCCGTATTTCTTTGATGAACAGAATATACATGTAGCAAACTTTCAATGAAAATTTACACGTATTTGTATTATCGTTTCTGAGTTTATCCATGCAAATGTGATATTGTGGAAACATAAACTAAAAAGCTCCCGTGATTTAGCGTGAATGTAATGCGCATGCGCAAGATTGTGAAATCCAAAAAATCCAGATGATTTCCGGATTTTTAAACGGAATTTTCGTTGATTATTAATAAGTGATGCTTGATTGAGAAAAAATAAAAACATATTGGTAATCTTCAAGTACCGATGATGTTTAAAATATATAAAACAAAAGACAGTACTCTTCCGATTTCTCGGTATTAAAGCCCAAAAATTCGAGTCTATTATTTTAATATAGTAGTATAGATTTGTTTTACAACGAATTCCATATAAAGATCCTTCGAAAACAGTGTATACACTCCTGCGAATGTTATTGTCAATCAAATTTAGACCACGTGGTTGTATTTGACCCTTTCAGTTCCGCAGTAAAAATCGTGCCTCGTGTTTATAGTCTATTTCCTAATATCTAGGTACTTGTATAGTCAAATATAAAATCTATACATATATTGATTTTAAACGTTATCTTCATTAATTAGTGTATAAAACGAGTTCTAGAAATAAATGCGACAATAGAAAATATAGGTGTTTTTCTGTTGTTGCAAAAATTAACATGCTTAGTAGCGATCCCCTTTGGATTAATTTTCGATCCGCGCCTGACCTAGTAATAGCATCAATAGTGAAACAGATTATACTATTTTATGCAGAATGTTCCTTGAAGATGGCTAGATATACTACGTTTTTATACAAAACAGGCACCCATTCTGTTTTAAAAAACCATAGTACTGCAAAACAAACGCATAAAACATGGCTATGATTTTATCAAGCAACCCAATGTTTACATTTTCAACCACGTGTAGAGTGGTTGAACACGAACGATAACTCTTTTCTGAATATCATCGTTTAGTTGAAATAACCGCTAGATGATAAAATAAGACATATATCTTAATAGATTTTCATGTTTTAACATAACTTAAAGTAGAATATGATATGAAAAACGGCCAGTACTTACGTATTTGGAGAATATTATCCGAACACTTATACTTCCGCTCGAAATTTCACAGGAACTGAACAAATCTCGAGGAAGTCTCGTGAACTTTCATTCGAGCACCTCTGGATTTATTACATACTTAGCAACGATAAAGAAAACATCCCGAACACATTCGCAGGGGTGGTATAGATACCGAGTAATGTATGATGTTTCTATGTCCGATTTGTTTGGAAGTTATTGGTTCTTTAAAAAAAATTGTAACAACTCTTTATATCAAAATTATAATTTAAACCTACTATTTCTTTATTTTAATTATCGAAGTTACGTTTATTACCGACACCTGATTTTTTTAATGTAAAAAGGAAAAAAAAACTTTCGAATATTGCAAGTGTATGCACAACAATATGAAGTAATAAATGATTTTATTTGTTGTTTCTAAAGGAAAAAAATCATAGAAAGTACATACGCATCTCATTTTCATTCGAAATTTCTAATTTACGGTCATAATGTTATAGACAACCTCCATTTTGGAGAGTACATAAAGTTATTTTTCCTGTTCGTCTTAATTTGTCGGTGCGCACCAAGAAGTTGGTATCTAGAGTGAAAACTTGAGTTTCAGGATAAAACGCTCTAAGAGACCAGTAGAACCAATGGTCCTCAAGATTCGGATCTTCTCGAGACTTTCCGGCAAGCTCGGAAAACAAATCTTACGAGCTTGAAGGTAATAAAGAAAACTGACTATTTATTAAAATATTAGAAATAACTTGGCATATAAATCATAAACTACTGTTTTAGATGATAAAACATAATTGACTTACTTTATCTACAGTACAATTTCAAGAATACCCTACCGTGAAGTTGAGCATGCGTATTCCAGTACCAAGGATTAACGGAGTTGAGAGCGCTAGCAATGAATATGAAAGCATCCTGTATGTTAGAGTGTAAATTCTAGGGATGGCAATTTCCAACCGGTTAACTGTTTAATCGGTCAAAACGATGCTAACCAGTTACAAAATCAGTAAGTCGTATAAAAATATAGAGTTTTATTATAACATCGTATTTTTCCTAAACATATGGTTGGGCGATTGCTGTCACATGACCGTGCTATTAATTCTGTTAAAGACCTTATTATACTAAATAGAAAATTTATTGACCTTACTATCCTATAAATATATTTTCATGACAGGTTTTGGCACGTGCGACATTGTGACGTCATTATAGCGAAATCAACACCTTTACATTATGAGCAAAATATTTCACTATTATACGCTTGAAGAGAATGAAGAGAATTATTTTTTGATTTATTATAATAAAACACTTATAGCCTTTTGATATCGGTCAATACATGGTTTATAGACCTGATGAGAGTATATCAACCTCGGACTTCGTCCTCGGTCGATGATCTCTCATCAGGTATATAAAACCATGCATTGACCTCATCAAAAGTCTTTAATTGTACTGGTGCTGTACCAGTTATCGGCTAAGACCAGTTATCGGCTAAACTGAGAGTTCGGGTTTATAGCACGCGACTATCTGAGATTTTTTAATTCAGTCCTCTGTTTTGAATAAAGAAAAGTAAGTTTGCTTGAAAACTTTCTTGAATATGTTTTAAACATGAGCTTAAACGACCATTGTTTACCGCTGATTTACATCTTTGCACTTTCAGTAGTGGGGGAAGTGACGTAATAAGTTAAAAATAGAATATTACCTCTTTGTGATACGTTATCATACCTCTTCTTTGATTAGACATATAATATCAATACATATAACATGTAAAAACGAAAGGAATTCATTAAATTCTGAGAGATTCATAGCGCAGTTGAACGCCTCATTGCACAATATTATGTATTGAATAGTCTACGATTTTGTGTATTACCGTATGATAGCAAACGAATAATTTTATGAGTTTTGTTTATACATCATAACCCCTACGACCTATATTTTGACCCCAAAAGGGGCATAATTCAAATTATATTTTGCAGAGTATCAAATCAACATGTACAGGGATTTTTTTCTATGTTATTATCGCGAAGCCGATAACTGGTACAGTAAATCGTGAAACTCGGCAAATTCGGGACGCGCTAAAAAGCACAAAAACAAGATGTTTTGAGTTCTTAACAATATATATAATCTAACAGATGGATAAACAGGAAGTTCAACATTTAAAGTATATAAAGTTTTATCCAAAAATATCAAGAAATAAGGAAATACGAACAGAAAACGTTAAATTTTAGCCGATAACTGGTACAGTGCCAGTATAGTATATTTTCAAGCAATTTCGACATTACAATTTTAATTTTGTTTCGATCGAGAATTCGATCAAGTTTAATATTGAGACAAATAAGGCCCCGGTGCTGAGATAATGAAGGGAAATTGATCAGCGGGAGTAAACTATAATGAGTGTTAACACAATATGTCACTGTCTCATTTGTTCAGCTTTTCTTTGATTATTTATGAATGATTACATAAATATTTAAATCACTGCTGAGTACATTTAAATAAATTTAAATGGTTGAAATATTTGTATTTGACTTTATAAAATTGCTATGATTATAGTTATGGTCAATGTTTCTTACGTGATTGATATGACCCAGAGGCATCTTGTTTAAACTTGGTCCGTTTTTCTGACGCGCAGCGAATGAATCATGCACCAGTTTATAAATAAGTGACTCTCGTCACAGTAATAAAATTAATACAGAATTTATCAGTAGCCATATTTACATTATAATATAATGTCTCAAGTGCAACATTGCAAATTAATATGACTATGCATAGGAAGGTGTGGTTGGTCAATTGGAAGATGAATTTTTTTTCACAAATTTGTTTTTTTTATATTTGAGTCATAAAACACGAGCCCGATAAATCAGCTATGGTTCTTGTTTAAAAAGAAGTCCGACATGTTCCCTCTTCAGTGATTCCCTAATACATTTATTAAATGAATGGTGATAAACATCATGTAAAGTACATCGACTTTTACAGCTTTTTTGTACTGCAAGCAATGATTAAAATTTGTGAAGTATCAATTAAAGATACAATGTCTAGAGTTTCTTGGCGTCTTGACACAAAAAGGAATTGTAAGGAAAAATATATCATAAATATACAATCTAGGGATATTAAGCACTTTAAACCACAAAACAGGTTATGGTCGACTTGGAAGAGGAAAATGAACTAGGAATAATATCAAAGTCACAAAAATTGAATGAGAAATGTTTGTACGTAATTTCAATACGAAGAGAAGGATTTTTAAAATGCATGTTATATACAGAAAAAAATATACATGTATCAAGTACATGACCTCACGCATTAGACATTTAAAATGCTACACTATTGTAGATTTTCCAGAAAGAATTTTCGATAAATCCTTGACAAAAACTATGCTTAGTAAGTTCTAAAAATAAAATGCCCTTAGATTTACAGAGTGATAAAATTTTACATATAAAAATCGAATAAAGCTATTAAATGGAAAGTTCCAAATTAATTAAAATGCATCTTCAATGTCATTTTAAGAACAAAATGTTTGTATTTTTAGAAACTTTGAAAATCTCTATTTAACGTGGGTTTTGTTTTTTAATCCATGCGTTAGTTTGATTTTCTGAATTTAGAAGACACAGCATAATATAGAGGAGTACATGTATTAAAAAGGCTAATATTAAGAAATAATTAATACTGAATCTTAACTTATCTTAGAAATTGTTTATACTTCTTAAAATAAAGAAAAAGGTTAAAAGATTTTGAAAGAATCCTTACAAACAATGATTTCTGTGTACATGTAGTCCCACTATTATCACAATACAAAAAAATCACAAGCAATTTTTACTTAACTTTTTATATATAATGTCTTCTGAATATTATAGTGTGGTCGGTCAATTAAAAGTTCCCTATTTTTAATAATTTATCTTTCCAATACCCCTGTTGATGTTGAACAAAAGATCTAGAATGGAAAATGATCAAGATTTTAATAATAACAACCAAGGTCCACCGTAAAAAAAGGCCTTGCTTTCAAGAGAGAACGGGTTGCGTTTTGAAAATGTTTCAGGTTTCAGGTTTGCGTAATAAATTACGTGTTTGAGTTGTCACAATTTAAAATACCAAGGTTCAATAAATTCTTTTACCAATAGTCGTTTCTTAAAACTACGCCACTATGATTATATATTCTGGTGGTAACTGAGCTATTTCTATTTCTGTTTTTATAAATGTGTAGTTAAGTAATGTGCTTATGTAATCTCTCAAAGAGGAAGTGGAGTCTTTACTGCGTCTTATTTTTTCTTTACTCTTTATTCCAGCAAGCTTCCACCCATATTTTTCATATCATTACACCTTTTTGTACCTAATTAATATAAACGAATATACATGCAAGCACAAATTACATGTAGGTCTTTTTATCAATATTTTTTTTATCTGATATTGATGCTTTGCATATGGATGAATCATTTGAAGCAACTTTGTCGTGTCTTCTCTTATCCTTCGAATCATTACATTTTATAGCCATAATAAATTTAAAGATTCCAAATAGTTTAATAGAAAATAGTATACATATTATGTGGTGGAGATTTCAATTCAACTTTTAAGATAAATAAATATTTCAATTATTATTTAATGGACGTTTTGACTGGAAACAACGATATCGTTGAATTTAAGTACAAATCGATGATAAGGTTAGGAGTCCTCTCCTCCAAAATAAGATTATAAACATACAATTAAGTTAACAACAAATAACACATTTTTGAACTTTTACAATATAAAACTATTTGCTGTAATTTTAGATTAAAATCCGATAACTATCGAATCTACCGAAAAATACTATCTAGCAGATTTTCAAATTGTGAATAACTAACCGTCTTCTATGAATCTTTATTGCTTGCAGATCAAATTCTCTATTATATTTCATGAACACTTTAAAACATTGGAATTATTTCGTATATGTATTTTATTGATGTTAATAACCATTTATATTAATAAACAAAACAGCGCTGATATAAAACAAATAACTTAAATCCTACCTGGACAATGCACGTTTGCAAGGATAGAAAGTAGACACATAAAATACGGGAGACCCATTTTTCCTTGTAATCGCTTGTTGTTTCATCCTTTTTAACTTGGCAATATATGCACATGCGCAGAGAATTGTCCCTGTAGCAGTTTTTTTTAAAACAGGGGCTCTGCCTTCAGCAATTAAGCGGATTTTAAACGAACCAACGCCCATCTATCTATCTATTTATAAATTAAGACATTTTGCCAATACACTACGAAACGCCTGCACCAGAGTAAATGGTTATACCTTTGGTATTTCAACACGTGAGATATGATGTCCGTAAGCTATAATTTAATTTTACCTGATAGATAATTATATAGAAATAAATGAAAATCCTACTTTCATTTTTGATAAACCAGCCCGAAATAGCAAAAATGAGAGTAAGGGGGTGGACACGCTGTGGCGGATCCAAGTCAGTTGGAGTTTGCATCAAAATATATGCTTCCAATGAAATAATATTGAATGATTACGTAAAGAGTGAATATATTTACTGGGAACTTATTTAGGGCATACATAGAAATTAAGATTAGACAAAAGTTGAATAAATAAAATGAGTCAATTCGTTTCCTGAATGCGCGATTTTAGTTTTGATGGATATATACGCTTGCGAAGATAGAACTTTCCAGAACGGGGTAACCAAGGACACGGTTTGGCAGGATGAGTTCGTCTTGCATCGCAGACTGATACTTTGGGTCGGCAGTCTATGATTTATTTAAAAGAAAAATCTTAATAGATAACATGGATTAATTTGATACCGTTTTAGTTTTGTTGGAAAGAACTTTCCAGAAAGGGTGTCGAGGAACGCGGTTAGACTAATTAACGTCATGGCGGAAAGTGAAGGGCGAGTTAATATGTTATGACATACTGATATACATTTGCCCGGCTGTTACATGTTCATGTATGTGTATGAACTATTTTGTATGTAGAATCTCTCTTTTAGAAATTTCTCTCTAATAACTATGATCTTGTATACCCTCTGCGCCCAAAATTGGAAATAAAACTATTATATTATATATATTCATATAAATATGCAGACAATAGGTTTTTTTATTTCATACATTTATATATATATATATATATATATATGAAAAATGAAAGACAACACAGAGTAAAACGTTAGCGCTTTCATTAAATCTTCAGACGTTTTAAGGTATCAGATGTACAATTGACCAAAAAATGATGCCTGGTAAGGTATATATTCTATATACTCATTTGATAGGTATGGGTATGTATTTTCTAAAAATAGAATTTTTTCCCGCCAAATCACTATGGGGAAGTAACTCTAGCGCTGCAAATCATGCACGGTAAAATAGTATTTCACGCGATTTTAACCCTACTCGTCGGCAGTCGCAATTGTTATCTAACACATATTCCCGTAACCCGGTAATTTTACTGTTTTCTATTCCTATACGATTGAGAACTTGTAATTTTAGAATTAAAAATCTAAATTGTTCAGTTTTTTCATTCAGCAAAATGTTAACCCGAAAAAACATTGTTACCATTACAACGAAATCATGAATTGCGGGTCACATCAGGCATGTAAAGCGTTATGAGCAAAGCGTGCGAGAACCGTGTGAAATTTTCATCAGCATTCATTCCAAACCTTTAACTCGTAGAAAACAATATATATTGTATTATCTTTCAATCAAAATTGTATTCTTTTCCAACAAACAAAAGAATAAGTCAGTTTTAAATGGAGACTGCCTATAAAGTCTGTCTCTGATGTTTCTGTACCGGTACAATAGTGAAATACACAATACATCAACATGCTTTATACAGTCATAACAAAATATGACTTTTATAGAACAAAATTCTAAATCAACTATAAATGATACTGTGATGTTGTAAAAAGCATGCATTTTTTTACACGATTAGATTGTGTACAAATACCACACATTACATCGGACATCGGCTAACTGGCTGAACCTGTCAATCAAATTTTGTCCGTTTTTAAAACAAGGCAGTTCTATTGACTTCAGGGGAAAACGATTCCGCATAAATTCGGACATGTCATGTCAATCCAAAAATTTAATATATACCATTATATGTGATGGTTGCAACCAATTTTATATCGGCGAAACAGGGACTACATTAAGAACAAGAATCCGGGTGCATAAACAACAGATTAGAGATCCAGAGTACCGAAAAATTAAACTCAGCGAGCACATTGATGTATGCGGACGCGGGCAATTTAAAGTGTTTCCTTTTTATAAACTTTTTACAGAGAGTGTAACAGAAAGAAGAGAAAAAGAAAAACATTTTATTCAACCTTTAAAACCTAGCCTCAACAGACTGCTATGATTTAAATAAGCTTTATGTGTATTGTGTATGTATATTTCATTGAATGACGCTATAGATTTTTATAGGTCTTTTATAGGTTTTTATAGGATATATAGGTCTTTCATTTTTTAAATTTTCTTTTAAAAATATACAAAGCACAGAGAAATTCACCTTATTGGAGCTCCACCTCCGCCCCGGCCGGGGTTTGAACTCACGACCTCTGGAACCCATTCTTCTAGCAGTGAGCGGCCACCGCGCTAACCACTCGACCATCTAGGCAACACAAAAATCCTGCTTTCGATGACGGAGGGAACCTAGCGCGCTGGCAGCTCACTACACGGTCGTCTGAGATTCAGGTGGAATACAGTTAAACGACAATTTGAGAGGATCGGGACGATACACATTGCATAGATATATACATATAATAAGCACAAACATTGCAATAACTCTCAAATTGACATATACCTGCCATGGTGAATGATATAGATATACATAAAGCACGGAGAAATTCACCTTTTAAACGAGACTGTTGATAGTCCTGTTTTATCAACTTGTTTGTCAGTAGCTTGTCTCGTCTTTGAATCTGTTCATACGAAGAGATTACCCTTGCGTATCCAATTAACTGAGAGACAAAAATACCATATGCAGGTGATGAAGGTATATTGCTACATAAGTAGGGAAAGTTGACTATAGAAAAATTGAAGTCATCGCGTTTATCATAAAGTTTTGTTGTTAGTTACCATCAATGTCCATTTCCAGTAATATATCCAAATATGAAACAGATGACGCTGACTCTGTGGTATCTTTCATTTCAAGTTCACTGGGATATATATATATATATATATATATATATATATATATATATATATATATATATATATATATATATATATATATATATATATAAAATCCTTTTCAGTTTAGATTTTTCATCCATTTTCATGCATTTTTATTTCAGTTTTAAATAATAGGTTAAGAAAACAAATTGACACAGTATATCCAAAGATGAACAAAAGATGGTTCTACATATTTGTATCATTTTAATATGTAAAGTATAATATTATCTTCTGTATACCAGTAAAATTGCAAAAGCGCAAGCATACTTCTGCAAAAAGGGGAAGTACATAGATTCTAAAGCATTGTTTAAGAATGTAATCTGAGAGATGAATCGAAACTTTTCAACAGAACAGAAAATCTATATATTCTCTGTAGTAGATGCTGTTTTAATAGTTTAATTTTTATATATATATATATATAAAATCCTTTTCAGTTTAGATTTTTCATCCTTGCCAGCTCCTCTAAATATCCAATCATGCAATTAGTTTTTTATTTCAGTTTTAAATAATAGGTTAAGAAAACAAATTGACACAGTATATCCAAAGATGAACAAAAGATGGTTCTACATATTTGTATCATTTTAATATGTAAAGTATAATATTATCTTCTGTATACCAGTAAAATTGCAAAAGCGCAAGCATACTTCTGCAAAAAGGGGAAGTACATAGATTCTAAAGCATTGTTTAAGAATGTAATCTGAGAGATGAATCGAAACTTTTCAACAGAACAGAAAATCTATATATTCTCTGTAGTAGATGCTGTTTTAATTTTATTTTAATTGTTAGTTGCATATCAAAACAGTCAGTTTTAACGCTCTCTCCAAGAATTAAATTCTCTTTTGGATATATGGTACATCCACGGCTGAGACATTTTGCTCTTGTACATTTCATATACACTCACATTATAGTAGTCTATAATATTATGTATTGTGTATATACATAGTATTATAAACTTAATCTTTCATATTTCTATTTTCAAATAAGTTGAATGACTTAGCACGTATGTAAAATTTATTTATACATTTATTTTAATAAATGTGATCATTTATGAATCTTCGATTTACATGTTAAATCACTTTTTATTGAAGGGACATGCAATAATTTGAAACTTGAAAAGTTTTAGAATGAAAGTGTCCATCTCAGAAAAAGGGTCAAAACGTAGTAAATAAAATCACACGTTAACAAAGAACTTGTAAAATTTTGTCTTGAAAATATTTAAAAATTAATACATTCATTTAAAATTTATGAAGATCCTCAGCTAAATGTACATAATTCAAACATAGTTTTGTTGAAAATCCATTGATATTTCTGAACCAAAGTATAACTTCTGATTTTTATACAGTTTAGCTTATAAACAATGATTTATAAGTATTTGTACTACTACTATTATCCCAATATAAGCAATCATGTGCAATTTTTTCGTAACTTCTCTCTCTCTCTCTTTCTCTCTCTCTCTCTCTCTCTCTCTCTCTCTCTCTCTCTCTCTCTCTCTCTATATATATATATAAAGTATAACATCCTAATACCACTGTTGGTATCAAACAAAACATCTTAATTTAAGACAATCCATGTTATAATATTAACAAACAATGTTCGCGTCTGTAAAACAAATAGTACGGGTTGCTTTCATAATGTCTCAGGTTAGCATAATTGAACTACGTGTTTGGGTTGTAATAATTTGCAATGCCAAGGTTCTATAAATCCGTTTTATCTGTAGTCGACCCCGTTTCTCAAAATTACAGCGCTATGATTCTATATCCCGGTGTTAAATACGCTATTTCTATAGACGTCTTTATATATTACGCGGCTGGTATTTTCTTTTTACTTGTAAGATTCATACAATTCTTAATATTATTTAATTGGGAGTTTGACTTTGGAAACATGATTTTAAAATATCGTTACATTAAATTACAAACGATGAATAAAGATTAATTGTTAGAGTAGGACGGAGTCCGTAAAGTATTTTCTAAAATAATCATGTCCTTGACTTTAATTCGTTTATAGACTTGTTTGTTAAAAGACGATTTGTGCTAGGAGGCCTATAACACTGTCTATGCATTTATCAACTCATAAATTATTTGTTACGACTGAAGGAAAATCACATACTCCGAAAGATTCAGTCTTAATTACTATTATATTTTTAAAACACATTATCTTGCAAAGACAAAAACATGTAAGTTTGGTACGTGGTCAAATCTTCTGAGAAGCCCTTCGGGGCTTCACAAGATTTAATCACGTGACCAACCAAGTTCATATCCCGGTAACCTTTTTAAGATTGCTATTTATTACTTAATAAAAACTAATTAGTAAATAAATTAAATTGCTGTTTATTTTCTAAATGATAGTCATGTTATATGACATACTATTTGTAACACTAATGCGGTGTCTGATAACAAATATTTGCTTAATTAAAACAAATGAATTAACGTTAGGAAGTATAAAGACCTTGTTTAACAAGGCCATGGGTTCGCGTTGCAGTACCATATCTTTCAAGCTTATGAGGTGTGTAATAGATTATTAAAGAGTATCAATGAAAAATTCATAATAATACCCATTGCTATGTAATGCTAGGTAAAATAATATTATTTTAGCACTTTGCTTAAAGTTGTAATCAAACTTTTCTTATTAGACCCAGGAGATCTCTGCAAAACAGCATAAAATGTTGCTTTGTAACCTCTCATAAAAGAAATTCTATAGAACATCATTGTATCTTAATATTTTTGTGTCATTGTCGAATAGGTGGGTTTTTTTTTTTTTTGCCTTCGGTATTTTTGAAATTCATTCAATAGCATTTGGTTACAGCCTTGAGAAACCTAAATTATATTTTCTGTATCCTCTCTTTACTTTTAAACTCATTCCTTGCGATTATAGCAAGAGTCGGAGTTTAAGTTTGCTTTAAAACCTATCTTTATACCCTCGATGATTCAGTCAGTTTTTCGCAAGCAGGAAAATTAAAATGATTGTTATCGGTCAAAACCGGTTTTGTAAAAATAATGTATGAAATGCTTATGGATTTAAAATAAAAGAAGGCTTTTTTTTTAGTGAGAAGGCCTTGTAAATCTTAAGATTAATCTGTACTCCTAAAAAACAATAAACCTAAATCCTACCTGCACTGTGTACAATTGCATGCAGAGAAAAAATACACAGATATAACCAACACTCCATATCTTCTATGCTGTCGCTGATTGTTATAATATTTACATTTGGTATGATTTGTACATGCGCAGATGACCATGCAGTCATTCGTGCAGTATTCTGTGTAGAGAGAGGCTATGATCATAGTCAAGAAGGGGATTTAAAAGGATCCAGTACCCATATTTACATAATATCGTGTTCCATATACAGAAAAAAAATCGCAGAGGAGTGAACATAATAAAGGACAGAAGTTAGTAACTAAGTAAAAACATTAATCGACATTAACAAGGCGAAATGATTATGGTACCCGTAATGAACACAAATAACTTGTTTTATGGTAACGATATCGTCATATTCATATTCATATTCAGACGTTAATACATTATTTAGTTGCACAAGTAGATATTCAAAAACAAATTTCCATACATGATTCTAGGTTTTTATGGTGGCATATTTATGCCATCCACATAATTTTAGTCAACATAGCATATCACGTCAAGTCCGGATAACTATCTCGTCAAGTCAAGATAACTTTCTTGTTTCTCATAAAACTCCGACTTCTATTTTATCTAGTCAACATAAGCTATTACATTTTGTTGCGATAAATATCTCGACAAGATGAGATAATTTATCTTGTATCTTGACTAAAATTTGTTGCATTTGCAAATGCTGCCATCCACAAAACGAGATAATACATGTATAACATGTGTATAATCGTATATTGGAACTCATTACTCAATCCCCTTCCGTTTATAGAAAGGCACTTGTGCGTAATCAAAATGAAATATATCAAATGGCCCATTAATTAGTGACTGATTATCTTTTAATATTTGATCTTCAGTTGCAAATTTATGTCTGTATTAATTTATAATAAACATGTATATATAAATATGCTGACTTATAGAGCTTTAGATACCTTGAATAAAAGACGGATAACGCAAGGTTGATATTGAACTACATGTAAATTAAATTAATCGATTAAAGATTAAAATAATACTTTTAAAAAACAATATGCAGAAAATCATTTATCTTATGTTTTGATTAAAAATGAAAATAGAATTCACCAAAATAGAACCAAAGGCAAAAACATGATTTTTTATTAAAATTCTTAGCATGACACTTTTAATCTCGTGTAGTTTAAAGTATTTAAGACAGTGCTACTTTATAAATATGATGAAATGACCCAAAATACTGTGTGTATGGGAAAATAAAAATCAGCATATTTATATATTTTAAGGACAGCCTTACAATTTTCATTAATGATCTTCTTTGCAGATGAAAGAAAATTCTATTATCAAATATCTATTTATTACTTATCTTGTTTTGCGAATGGCAGTATTTGCAAATGCCATGAATTTTAGTCAAGATAAAAGATAAATTATCGAGATAACTATTCCAACAAAACGTCGGTCTTGAAACTAGAAAGTTATCTCGACTTCACGAAATAGTTATCTTGACTTTATGTGATATGCTATGTTGACCAAAAATTATGTGGATGGCAGAAATATGCCACCATAGGTTTTATATATGAATTAATGATTAATGGAAAGGGGGAATATATTTTTGCAAGATCAACTTTGATGAATAAAATGTTATTCTTTACATGATTTATAAAACTAAAAAGTCTCTCTTCTGCGGTAACGAAATTAAACATAAACTATATAATTATTCAAGAAATATAACAATGCTGTATGCGAATGATAATCTGTTCATGTGTTGATGCCTAATACTAAAGACGACCTTCAATAACAGCTAAATGAAAAAAAAACCTGTGAAGTTAAAATTAATAATAAATGATGAAATAGAATTATGATTTCTGGTTTAGGCAGACAATCATCAAATGTAACATTTTGCACAATAGTAATGAAAATCAAATAAATTTTTATAAGTCCAGTGTTTTCAAGAACTAATTATAGCACCAGAAAAAATGTTATGCAAAATGCCACCGAAGTTATGCATTCTAGATTTTTAAAAAAAAGAAGAGAATTATGTTTATCGATAGATTGTCAAATTGATTTGTTTGATGAAAGGATTACTCATTACATCATTTACTTACTTATTTTGTTATATGATTGTGTGCTATGGAGGTTTGAAAATTTAAATATCATTGAAAAACTTTATTAAAAATTTTGTAAATTACTCTCAATCTTTAGAAATTTATACACCAAATTATAAAGTTTGTAGCAAACATACTATATTTTTATTGTATGTGAATATAAAAATGACAATGATTAACTTTTGGATAAAATGTTTAAAGGTAAATAGACAAAATTGTTCCATAGTTTGCATTGATTTTATGTAACCATTCACTATTCATCAATGATAATTACAAATATATTAAATGTATACAGATGTTGTTATCAAATTTTATTTGCCTCATCAATGTATTTTTTTATTTTTTGTATTGTCTCATCAATAATATTTTAGTTTAATGCCTGGGTTCAGTTAATTTTACTGGAATTTGGATTATATTTCATCTGAAAGATGCAAAATGGCTGTTAAATGTGGTTAAGCAAACTTTGATTGATCAATTTCAAAAGAAATGGATCTAGTACTGTAACATATATAGTTAAGGCATGATTGATATTTCAGTAGTATTTTTGTACCTAGCAATTCCTATGGCGCAAATGTACATGTACCAGTGAATAATATTTTTACTTTAGTTGAATTTAGAACAACTATTCAAATTCCAATTAAGACAGGCAGATGGAACAATATATATAAATATTATGTTATGTCTAGCTTTAACAGAAATTGGAAAAATGCTTTTATCTCTTATTCAATCCTGGTTTAGATTATATGGAAATCGTATCTTTATTTTGCAATAAAATATGAGAAGATACAAATTTAAACTTTTTTTTATATATTTAATCGCCCCTCCCCTTTATTGTTATTACGCGTCATATTCTGCAGTACGTTTTGTTAATTGTTTTTGAAAGAATGTACCAGATAGTGTTAATTATGTAACTAAGTATGTCTCAAGTTATTGTTTCCGTCACAAAACACATACATGTAAAAGAGTACAATTAAAATCGATAAAAGGGAAATAATCGAAGATTTTGTAAATGACACATTATCATTTTTCATTCGAAATCTTTTACAGGAACGATAACAAATCTCTTTTGGAGATTTATAATTGGAAATAATGACATCTTTTTTCCATTCGATGTGAATACCTCACACAATTTTTAACGTCAACATTCGGGTACATTCAAGTTTGCTGCAATGCAAAATCACTGTAGACTTTTTTTTCAATCGTGCATTGAAACCCGATAAGCCAGAGGGGGCGTTTTAAAGATTGTGTCAAACTATTGAATATACATCGTTTGAACCCCGAAGGTATTTATGAATGTCAATTTTTTTTTAAAAGGGGGTGCATAAATATCTTGGGACAGAGTATATAATCTTATTCGACCTTTAATTGAATACTGCTCTGTTGTCTGGGATGGTTGTTCGTTTCAAGATGTCGAAAAATTAGAAAAAGTTCAACTCTATGCAGCAAGAATCATCACTGGCTTACCCATATTATCTTCAAGAGTGTCTCTTTATTTAGAAACAGGTTGGACGCCTCTCTCAGAGAGACGAAAATTAGCAAAATTAAGGACAATGTATAAAATTCACAATAATTTGGTACCGGACTATCTAAAAAATATTTTTCCTTCTACCAGGTCCTTAGAATCGAATTACAATACACGCAATCGAGAAGACTATACTATTATATAAATAGTGCTTGTTTGGGAGGGTAACAGTTGAAATTGACACCCCGAGAAAACCATTGTCAACCGACGCGAAACGGAGGTTGACAATGGTTTTCGAGGGGTGTCAATTTCAACCGATACCCTCCCAAACAGGCACTATTTATTTTATTATACTGAATGTTTTAATTTTAGAGAAAATTTACTGCTTTTATATAGAAATGACGTGAATTTAACGGCGAACCGTACGCGCATAATTTACGCGCATGTAACAATTCGTTCTGTCGGCCCGTTGCCAAGCGTGTTGCTAACGATGACGGTAAGAGAACGGATTGTCAACTGCGTCTAAACCAATCAGATTTCAGTATTTAACATGAAAGTATAATAATATGAATTGTCATTTACTTTTGTGGGGAGATGAACCTATGACTGTCAATTTAAACCAACGTATTTTTTAGCTGTTCAAAAATTTATCAGAGATTGTGGTAGATTCTTGTAATTTCAGTCTTACTGCCTAGAACAAATTCAAACAGAGCTGTTTATAAATACATGTACGTTTGTTCAATAATTTAATCATTTAATATTATCCATTTCTCTGTACTTTCTATTCTAAACTACTACACAGTTGTAAATTTTTATACTTGGTAAGAACCTCGTAAGTTGTTAGAACTTGTGTTCGAACCATTTGTATATGTTTATGCAATAAAATATGTTCAAATCAGAACCGGTAATCTGGGAAAATATACCCAACAAAAAATAAATGGTTATATAATATATTGTTAGTGTGAACAAATCTAAATTTTGGAATTTATTTTAGAGTGCAGTTTATGATTAACCTGAACAACAAATATGCTTTTGTTACATTAAAAGTTTAAAATCAAAGATTTCTAAACTTATCTATAACAATCTTGCGAGAATCAAATTTTTCCCCGTCCTCTCAACAAAGCGAGTGATAGAAACTCTATCGTCACGATGAATCAACAAGTGCGACCGTCCATCCGCAAGAAGTCCGAAAAACAGAAACTACGGGACAGGAATCGTATGCAGCAGTTTTTGGAAAAGAAACTCCAGGGATCTCCGAACTCTGTGTCTCCGCCCGCTACAAAAGTTACCATCCTAACGACGCACTCCGAAGAAAATCCAAAGCAAGCTCCCCGTGTGGAATCGGAACTGACCACCACCATTCCGTGACCAGGTGATGTAGTGGAAACCCGTGCAAACACCGTGGACGAAATAATTATTGAAAATTCCAGATTGAGAGAACTTACAAAAGCTTATGAGAGAAATTTTAAAGACCTAAATGGACAGTTACTTTTATTACAGACCCTTTTCGAGGGGTGTCAATTTCAACCGATACCCTCCCAAACAATCCTGTCAATAACCCTACCTTGTAACCTCTTTTTATATATATACATAGGGAAACGAGTGTGAATATAAAATGCCACCGAGTCGTGATATTTCTGTTATTTTTCGACTTGACACATATATAGGGGGTTGTTAACGATAATAAATAAAAAATAAATAATAAAAAATATATAGAAAAAATGGGGGGAAATGGAAAAAGGGGGGAGGTAGTGGACGGTCCTGTTCACAAGCACCTGTGATCTGATTATATAACCAATAATAACGTGTACATAATTTTGTCAGTATAAGCAATTTAAGTGGATGTGTTTGATAGAATTATGCCATGAATAAATACCATTGTAAGCTTTTCAGCATAATGCTTATTAAAGTTTTCCTTACGAACGAAGGTGAATTTGAAAGGAAACTATTTTAATTAAATGAGCTGCAATAGTTGTTATGACTTGGAATGCTATGATCAGAAACAAAACCTTCTTGTGATTATCTGCTTCCCTTACATCGTCCACAATCAGTACAAATTCTCAGTAAATCTTTAATGTCATTATTATTGAACAGTGACCAGTTGCTTCACTGTGTGGGTTCCCGAGTGACCATCCACCCTCTCCTTACTACATGTACATCTATGTTTTATACATCTATGTTTTGATGATCCCATAGTTAACACAGGATACAGGAAGTAGAAAGAGGAAAGATGGGTAAGGAGGAAACAGTCATTGTTAAACATCTAGTTATAAAATCATTACTGTCCATGTATTAATATACCCGGTACTAGTAAAGAAATAGTAGACATAAGTACATGTAATGTTATTAGTACTGGGTAAGTGGATCAAAATATAAGCCCAGGGTTTCTTATTACACACAGATAATTGAACAAAATCAGCTTGCCCTGGTCAGAATGATGTTGACGAAGAATTAGATAAACAAGTAAGTTCAGAATCATTGCAGCTATTACATTAATAAGTTGGTGAAGGTGGAGGAAAGATACAGGCTCAGGAGTGGACCATATTCTGTATCTGAAAAAGCCACGTGCTCTTCTGTACCTGTTTCCTGGAGCAAAGAGAAAGCGTCTTATAATAAAGAGCTTTGTGACATGTGGTGATACCGAACAGTGTTCGAATTCAAACGTACAAAAAACTCATAATTCAATGTACCACTTAAGTTTGGATTCAAATTGAATACATTTTTATGTTTGTAAATGTTGCAGTTTAAGAAGTTGTTTGTATTTTAGTGTGGTAGATAAGGTCCCCAAAGATATTTTTTTTTACACATAATGATTAATTTCTATATCTTTTTTATGTACATGAAAAGAAAGGCACATGTACTTGCGAAATTTAACACATTGTAAGTCATGCACTTATTTATAATCTTCTATTGGTTAAGAAGTGTTGAAACATCTTTGTCAGGAAGAAAAAAAGAAAGATGCTTCTATACCGTGACACTTGTGTCACTGTTTTATCATTTTCTACCGAAGTTCCAACTTACATGCTTGGAGGATAATTGTGAAAGCTGTTATTAAAAATCACTTTATACTTTTTCGTTCAGGAGAACAAAGAGTGTCTGAAGTGGACCACATCCAGCAACATGAGGAAGATAAGAATAGAGTGTAAGGCGTGAGAATGATTTTAAAGCTTTTGATATATTGGTTTTGGTTGTTAGTTTAAATTAAATTTAGATTAAAGTTTCAGGTGATTTTGCGCATGTGCGCGGGAATAGTAATTCAGAAAAGCAGCATAGTGAACGAGGTAATACGACAGGTTTGTTTACATTTGTTAACAGTTATTTGAATTCATATTTACAGATTTTTGTGCTGCTAACATAAAAATTATTAGATATGGTCATTTGCATTTTATGTGAATGGTTGCGTATCGGTGTCCATAACAATCGATGAGAGCTCTTTTGCAATTGACCATTATTATCATAGACAATAATATAATTATAAGATAGAACGTCAAAACTTGTAAAGAAGAATAATGACCCCCGCAGAGTAATGACCGGGGGTCATTTTTCGACGTAGAATAATGACCCCAAAGCTGTGGAATAATTCGATTATTTTGAAGAAAAAAGACCTGGGGGTCATTATTCGTCACGTTAAACATGAAGAAAACTGACCACCGTAGAAAAATGACCCCGCCATAAACAAGAATAGATATTAGGCACCCCATATATATAAAAAAACTGTCAATCGAAGAATGACCTATATTTTCGTGAGAAAGACCGAGAAGGCAGCGAGCGTAGGATTATGAAAACTTCTTTTTTATATTTCTGGGGAAATTAATTTTTACGTTATTTTTGTTTTCTTCCAGGTATTAGATATACATCGATATTCTAAACATTTGCTGTAATGTTGTATTTGCTGATCATTAATTGAATGATATTTTTTCAAAGCAATTCTGCAAAGAGTACCTGACTATATATATTGATCGAATATATATATTTTTAAAGAATATTATATCTAAGCACGTTGATAAATAAACAAGATTATCATTTACATGTAGTTCACATTATAGATTTTATTCTTTACGTTTACACAAAGTTTCAATTGCAATTTTATGTAAAAGTAAATACAGAACATCTGTGATCACCGTGTAGAAACAGACTGAAGTATAGTGTGTTATCTAACACAGAGCTCTTATAGGGGGCTGGGTGAAAGAAAACTTAAACATCAGATCTCCTTTAAACTTTAACATAAGATATTTATCCATACATATTAACATTAACATTAATAAGGAAAAAATTCAAAATGTTAGCTTTAAAACTGATTAGCCTCTAATATCTTTACACAGAGCTTTCTTCAGAGGAGATTTATATAGACTAAAAATGGCCAAGACCCCCAAGCCCTCTTAAGTGTCCTCCACACATCTGGGAAAAGTTCTGCATACAAGCCCATTCTTCTAAATTACTTTAAGATATAGATTAAGATTACCGCTCCTCTTGAAAATAAAAATCCCTCAGTATTCGAGCTCGGGACCTGCGGGTTGGTAGGCCGAAGCTACATATATGTACCCCCATTGCGCCACAGAGATAGACAATAAATATCGGCGAAATAAATTGTTTCACAATGCGTTAAAACCGCCATGTTGTGACGTACTTTAAAAAATGGAAGTCACGGGGTGTCGAGTATCCTTAATTTGTCGATTTTAGGTTCATCGATGATCATATGATGTTCATACTGACATCATACACACACATACCAATTTGTTGGATTGATAAAATATCTTTTTTTTAATGTTATTTCACAAAACAGAGACAAATATCGGTTTTGAATTATTTTATGTGAATCTTTTCATGTTTTTTTTAAGTGAAACAGAAAAGGTATTTTAGAGCTCAAGATATAATAGGTAGATCATTCGAGTAATAATTCTTTTTTCGGTCTGAGCATGCTCGGCATGTAAGGAGGGTTTTTTTTAAACGTGCACCCTAAGAATGAAATTTTATTAAAATTTAAATGAAATAGTGGATAAATTAGTGAAAAATTATAACAAAACCAATATCCGTTGTTTGTCTGTGGTGTGACTGTGGACAGTTTACCAACAAGTGTCTTATTTGGTCTTGTATCAACAAAGGGGACCTGCTTGTTTACCTGTTTGAGCTGTATTCACTGATCTACACCCATGAGTAACAACGCTATCCAGAGTTTAGGTAATAGGAAAAGGCACCGAGTATCTGATTCAGCGAATATGGAATCGGAATCGGAAACGGAGACTGTTTCTCCAAGGGACAAAATTGAAGGATTTCAATGCAAAATTAATTAGGGATATTTTCCAAGGAATTACCAGTATCCAAAATATCCTTGGGGTTTCATGTTAAGAATGGATGCACAATTAAGGTCGACATCTAGATGAATTAACGAATAATATCCGAGGTAAGCATGGAATACAAGAACAGGTGGAATTGGTGCAGGAACAAGCGAATGACACCTTGTACACGTTTACGGAACTCGGAAGCAATCAAGAGAAAATACTACGGTAGGTCAGTAGACTTAGAGACTATGTGGTCAAACTGGAAACTGGAAAAACAGATCCTAGAATTAAAAGTCCGTTCTCTTGAAAATATTATTATTATTATGGGAATAGGAGAACAGTATCCAGAAAAGAGGGAACGACGAAAATCTGGCAAAAATAATACAAAACGTTTTTGAAAAGGAACTGGAAATGGATAAGGAGTCTGTTGGAAACATCCATATTAAGGCCCTATATAGAATGGGTGAAAGAGGCGCAAGAAGAAAATTCCCTAGACCGGTGTGTATCGAGTTCGCTGACAAAATTTACAAAGATATGGTGATGAGGAAGATGAGGAAGGTCCCGGTACTCCTTAGTAAAAAGTCGCCCATCAGAATAGCCAGTCACCAGCCAGATGAGCTGAGGGAAAAACGCAGGAAACTGTTTGAAATACAACAGAAGTATGCTGCCAAAAATGTGGACACGCAAATCAAGGGAGACAAGTTGGTTTTTACAAAGAGCGGCAACATATACAGAGACTTAGACCAACGTCCATCCGCTGACGAGGTCATTTCAGGTGAAGAAATCAAAAGTCCAATCACTGCGGGTACAATGGTAATCGTTCCACCGCCCACGCTACACCGACCGAATCTCTCAAGCAGGTCAGAGGAGCTCTCATCGATATCATGCGTGTCCCATCAGTGTCCAGTGCGAGCCACAATGTGTTTGCGTATCGAATTAAGAGTAATGACGGAACCAAGCACGAGGGGACGGACGACGACGGAGAACATGGGGCAGGGAGAGTCTTGCTAAAATCCCGTATTGACAGCGAACAACTAAATTTGCATGTAACTGTCGTGGTATCAAGATGGTATGGCAGCAAAATAGGTGCGCGCAGATGGAAGTCGGAGTGAGCGCAGTAAAAAACATAAATACTGACTCCAGGTAAACAAGATTGGTGTCGGAAGGCAACAAAATGCGGTATTTCCCAATGCAACTGTTTGACCATTGTCCCGTTATGTATATATTTAAAAAAGTTTACTTTTTTAAGGTCTTCCGTTTCCAACGGAAGACCTTATAGTTTTCGTACAGTTTCTTATTAAGGTCTTCCGTTTCCAACGGAAGACCTTACTGTTATTGCTTTGTTTCTTTTTTTCTATTATTAAGGTCTTCCGTTTCCAACGGAAGACCTTATTGTTATTGCTTTGTTTCTTTTTTTCTATTATTATTATTATTTTTTTTTTCTGTAACGTTTTCTCAAAAATGCTTCAGCCGATTTTAATGAAACTTTCAGATCTTATTCATGGCTAAATTTGTAAGAACTTTACACGAGATTTTTTTGGTCGTCACTTCCGGTCCCGAGCTATTAAAAATTTTATGTTTCTGCTTATTCACGATTTTTCTCAAAAAGTATTTAAGATAGAACTTTCAAATTTTCAGGGATAGTAGATAGTCATCAGCCGCAGTGCCCTTTGCATATCCGAACGTCCGTCGTCACTTCCGGTCGTCACCGGAAGAAAACAAAAATAAGTCATTTTTCAAATTTTTTGTTTTGAAATTTTTGAATGTTTGAATTCGATAGAGACGCGTTCAAAACTTCAGAATATGAAATCCGTTTTAAAATCGGTCCACGCATTCTCGAGATTTGAGGCTCCAAAGTCTTGAAGCGAGAGTCCGCGTAGCTCAGTCGTTAGAGTGGTGGACTTGTGCCCAGGCGACCCGGGTTAGGTCCCCGAGTGTCGAACGTTTTTTCTTTCTTAATTGTGGTTTGCCTTACGATTTTATCTTGACAATGATGGTTTTAAATGTTTCCCGTTTAAATTTTATCATAAACCAAAATTATATGGGTTTTTTTCAGTACAAATACAAAGCCCGGTTAAAAATACCGTTAATTTCCTGCCTTGTAACAGTCTTTTTTTATCAGCAGCTATCTAAATTTAGACGCTCGTAGCATCGCCGGCATCAAAGTCATGCCGCCGAAGAACCCCTGTAATACGACCGCATTAGAGCTCTCCGGGTCGCTTTGCCGGCATCAAAGAAATGCCGCCATCTCAATGACTGTGTGCACACAACAATTAGCGACTGCGGGTAGGAAATAACAGTGTCCTAACAATATGCTTATGTTTCAGTTATTATACATGACTTAAAACTGAGGGTTGTTTAATGTTTCTCCACATACGTGGATACAGCACGCATGAATACAGCGTTTATTGACATGTTTTTTTTACAGATTATATGCATGTTTGAAATGTACATTTACTTCTCTCTCTCTCTCTCTCTCTCTCTCTCTCTCTCTCTCTCTCTCTTTCTCTCTCTCTCTCTCAAGTCATGAGCAGTGAGTGTCTGAACTCTACGATGACATGTGGTGATAACGAACTGTGTTCAAACTCAAAACTACAAAGAAAAAAATACAAAAAATCATCAGAGTAAACACGGATCCAAACAATTCGTTGAAACTTTTCTGCAGTTGTAGCCTTGCTTGTGCGTTGTTCTCTAACCTATATTGGATTCAAGGGTCAACCCAGAAAGATGTCGATACTAAATATAAAGTTGCATTCCAATAAGCAAAAAAAAAATTGCTTAGCCTAGCTCTCTCTCTCTCTCTCTCTCTCTCTCTCTCTCTCTCTCTTTCTCTCTCTCTCTCCATACTATTGAAAAAAGTCATTCTAAACATAAGAATAATTTTAAATGTTTGTACATGTATAAATATGAAAAATATTTGTTTTTCGACCCGTAGTTAGCTATTTTATCTATTTGTAATGCAGTTGCATCTTTGGAACCTGATCCACTGTTGTTTCGGAGGAATGTCTTTGATGCCGGCGAAGTGACCGAGGATCGAAATACGTCACAATACGGAATTTACAATATTGGTTTGAATCTTACATAGCGTTTTAGATATCCGGTATTGGTTTTGCTCAATGTTAAAGAGTGTTAAGAAATGGTAGAAAAGAACCACTATCTCTATAGTCTATTTTAATGTGTATTCAAACGGAAGACCTCTTGTTGCACGACGCGAGCGTCAAGTTATTAAGGTCTTCCGTTTCCAACGGAAGACCTTATTGTTTTTGCTTTGTTTCTTTTCCTCTATTATTAAGGTCTTCCGTTTCCAACGGAAGACCTTATTGTTATTGCTTTGATTCTTTTCCTTTATTATTAAGGTCTTCCGTTTCCAACGGAAGACCTTATTGTTATTGCTTTGATTCTTTTCCTCTATTATTAAGGTCTTCCGTTTCCAACGGAAGACCTTATTGTTTTTGCTTTGTTTCTTTTCCCCTATTATTAAGGTCTTCCGTTTCCAACGGAAGACCTTATTGTTATTGCTTTGTTTCTTTTCCTCTATCATTAAGGTCTTCCGTTTCTAACGGAAGACCTTATTGTTATTGCTTTGTTTTTAAGGTCTTCCGTTTCCAACGGAAGACCTTTTTGTTTTCGTACGATTTCTTATTAAGGTCTTCCGTTTCCAACGGAAGACCTTTTTGTTTTCGTACGATTTCTTATTATTATTATTTTTTTCCACAAATTTTGTGCACGCGATTTCTCGAAAACTATTCGACCGATTTCAACCATTTTTTCACAGAAGATGAGACTTGAGATAAACTTCATACATTTTTAATATTTTTCCTGTCGTCACTTCCGGTACCGATTTATCGGCCATTTTGCACATTTTTACGACCTTTTTTGTGCAGAGTTGATCTCAGAAACTATCAGAGATATGAATATGAAACTTTCAGGATAGGTAGTCCATAGTTTGAAGTTGTGCCTATTGTTTTCGTTTTACGCAAGTGGCGCCATTTCTTGGAGCTCGCTAGGGCTCGAAAATTGGGTACGAATTTCAAATCAAAATTTTCACACATTTTGATCTATATCTTTTTATCAGTTGATATTTTGTTAAGACATATATAACAAAAGTGATAGAGTACCAAAAGTTCTTTCCAACAAAATCAAGAAAAAGGGGCTGGCCCCTTTAATTAGGGGCCAATAGACTCGTAAACTCTATTACAAATAACTTAAAAACGATAAAGATTTTGTAATGCATTATAGAAGCAAAGTTGTTGATCGTAACAATATCTATCAGAAAAAATCATTGCCACGCCCATTTATGACGTAATTAGGGATTTTTAGGGGCCAAAGTTCTCAAACTTTGACACAATATATCTAGAGAACGAGACATATTTTGTTAAGCATTTTAGAAGAGAAAATGCTTGTATTGATAATTTAAATCGATTCCACTAATCAAAACACAAATGGCTGTCCCCATTAAGGATCTACAGGGCTGGCCCCTAAAATATTCAATCATTTGTATCTCAAAAATGAACAACAATTTGAGATGGGTGTAAGAACAAAAAATGTTAGTATTATTGAGACCTTTCATATGAAATTAACAAAAAGGGGCTGGCCCCTTAAATTAGGGGCCAAGACACTCTTAAAGTCTTTTACACATAACTTAAAAACGATCAAGATTTTGTAATGCATTATAGATGCAAAGTTGTTGATCGTTTGTATAAGTTTGTAAAACTCATTGCCACACCCATTGATGACATAATTAGGGATAATAAGGAACTAAAATCTTAAATCTTAAATGTGCTGAATGTGAAAAAGCAAAACACTTTGTTAAGCATTGTAAAGGATATTGACAATCGTATACATTATCTGAAAGGAAGGGGTTGAGGGGGAATTCTGAAATTTCATTAATTTTGTAAATGTGTCGTTTAAGAAATTGAACGGAAGACCTACTCGTTACTCGTAACGAGATCGTATCTAGTTATTATTATTTTTTTCCACAAATTTTGTGCACGCGATTTCTCGAAAACTATTCGACCGATTTCAACCATTTTTTCACAGAAGATGAGACTTGAGATAAACTTCATACATTTTTAATATTTTTCCTGTCGTCACTTCCGGTACCGATTTATCGGCCATTTTGCACATTTTTACGACCTTTTTTGTGCAGAGTTGATCTCAGAAACTATCAGAGATATGAATATGAAACTTTCAGGATAGGTAGTCCATAGTTTGAAGTTGTGCCTATTGTTTTCGTTTTACGCAAGTGGCGCCATTTCTTGGAGCTCGCTAGGGCTCGAAAATTGGGTACGAATTTCAAATCAAAATTTTCACACATTTTGATCTATATCTTTTTATCAGTTGATATTTTGTTAAGACATATATAACAAAAGTGATAGAGTACCAAAAGTTCTTTCCAACAAAATCAAGAAAAAGGGGCTGGCCCCTTTAATTAGGGGCCAATAGACTCGTAAACTCTATTACAAATAACTTAAAAACGATAAAGATTTTGTAATGCATTATAGAAGCAAAGTTGTTGATCGTAACAATATCTATCAGAAAAAATCATTGCCACGCCCATTTATGACGTAATTAGGGATTTTTAGGGGCCAAAGTTCTCAAACTTTGACACAATATATCTAGAGAACGAGACATATTTTGTTAAGCATTTTAGAAGAGAAAATGCTTGTATTGATAATTTAAATCGATTCCACTAATCAAAACACAAATGGCTGTCCCCATTAAGGATCTACAGGGCTGGCCCCTAAAATATTCAATCATTTGTATCTCAAAAATGAACAACAATTTGAGATGGGTGTAAGAACAAAAAATGTTAGTATTATTGAGACCTTTCATATGAAATTAACAAAAAGGGGCTGGCCCCTTAAATTAGGGGCCAAGACACTCTTAAAGTCTTTTACACATAACTTAAAAACGATCAAGATTTTGTAATGCATTATAGATGCAAAGTTGTTGATCGTTTGTATAAGTTTGTAAAACTCATTGCCACACCCATTGATGACATAATTAGGGATAATAAGGAACTAAAATCTTAAATCTTAAATGTGCTGAATGTGAAAAAGCAAAACACTTTGTTAAGCATTGTAAAGGATATTGACAATCGTATACATTATCTGAAAGGAAGGGGTTGAGGGGGAATTCTGAAATTTCATTAATTTTGTAAATGTGTCGTTTAAGAAATTGAACGGAAGACCTACTCGTTACTCGTAACGAGATCGTATCTAGTTTTCCTCTATTATTATTATTTTTTTTTTCTCCCACGTTTTCTCAAAATGCTTCGGCCGATTTTGATGAAATTTTCAAATCTTATTTACTACAAAATTTGTAAGAAAATTTCACGAGGTTTTTTTAGTCGTCACTTCCGGTCCCGCGATATTAAAGATTTTATGTTATTGCTTGTTCGCAATTTTTCTTCAAAAGTATTTAAGATAGAACTTTCAAATTTTCAGAAATGGTAGAGAGTCTTTTGCCGCAGTGCCCTTCGCATATCCGAACGTCCGCCGTCACTTCCGGTCGTCACCGGAAGGAAACAAAAATAAATCATTTTTCAACTTTTTTGATTTGAATTTTTTTAACGTTTGAAAGCGATGGAGACGCGTTCACAACTTCAGAATATGAAATCCGTTTTAAAATCAATCCACGCATTCTCGAGATTTAATGCTCCAAAGTCTTGAAGTGAGAGTCCGCGTAGCTCAGTCGTTAGAGTGGTGGACTTGTGCCCAGGCGACCCGGGTTCAGTCCCCGAGTGTCGAACGTTTTTTATTTCTTAATTGTGGTTTGTTTTACGATTTTATCTTGAAAATGATGTTTTAAAATGTTTTCCGTTTAAATTTTATCATAAATCAAAATAATATCGAGGTTTTTTTTCAGTACAAATATAGAGCCCGGTTAGAAATACTGTTAATTTCCTGCTTTGTGACAGTCTTTTTTTTTATCAGCAGCTATCTAAATTCAGACGCTCGTAGCATCGCCGGCATCAAAGTCATGCAGCCGAAGCACCCCTGTTATACGACCGCATTAGAGCTCGCCGGGTCGCTTTGCCAGCATCAAATAAATGCTGCCATCTCAATGACTGTGTGCACACAACAATTAGCGACTGCGGGTAGGAAAGAACCGTTCTCCTAACAATATGCTTATGTTTCAATTATTCAGGGTTTTTTTTCAGTACAAATATAGAGCCTGGTTAGAAATACCGTTAATTTCCTGCTTTGTGACAGTCCTTTTTTATCAGCAGCTATCTAAATTCAGATGCTCGAAGCATCGCCGGCATCAAAGTCATGCTGCCAAGGCACGCCTGTAATACGACCGCATTAGAGCTCGCCGGGTCGCTTTGCCGGCATCAAAGAAATGCCGCCATCTCAATGACTTTGTGCACACAACAATTAGCGACTGCGGGTAGGAAATAACCGTTCTCCTAACAATATGCTTATGTTTCAATTATTATACATGACTTTAAACTGAGGGTTGTTTAATGTTTCTCCACATACGTGGATACAGGCATGCATGAATACATGCATTTATTGACAAATGTTTTTTTAACAGATTATATACATGTTTGAATTGTACATTTACTTCTCTCTCTCTCTCTCTCTCTCTCTCTCTCTCTCTTTCTCTCTCTCTCAGTCAAGTCATGAGCAGTGAATGTCTGAACTCCGCCTCTACGATGACATGTGGTGATAACGAACTATGTTAAAACTCAAAAATACAAAGAAAAAAATACAAAACACCATCAGAGTAAACACGGATCTAAACAATTCGTTGAAACTTTTCTGCAGTTGTAGCCTTGCTTGTGCGTAGTTCTCAAAGTTGCCTATATTGGATTCAAGGATCAACCCAGAAAGATGTCGATACTAAATATAAAGTTGTATTAAAATAAGCAAAAAAAAAATTGCTAAGCCTAGCTAAGAGTCTCTCTCTCTCTCTCTCTCTCTCTCTCTCTCTCTCTCTCTCTCTCTCTCTCCATACTATTGAAAAAAGGTATTCTAAACATAATTATTTTAAATGTTAGTACATGTATAAATATGAAAAAAAATATTTGTTTTACGACTCGCGTTTAGCTATTTTATCTATTTGTAATGCAGTTGCATCGTTGGAACCTGATTCACTGTTGTTGCGGCGGAATGTCTTTGATGTCGGCGAAGTGACCGAGAATCGAAATACGTCACAATACGGATTTTACAATATCGGTTTGACTTTTACATAGCGTTTTTCATATTCGGTATTGGTTTTGCTCTATGCTAAAGAGTGTTAAGAAATGATAGAAAAGAACAACTATCTCTATAGTCTTTTTTAGGTGTATTCAAACGGAAGACCTCTTGTTGCTCGCAACGAGCGTCTAGTTAAGGTCTTCCGTTTTCCAACGGAAGACCTTATTGTTTTCGTTCGGTTTATTTTTCCCTATTATTTTTTTTCTTGCAAATTTTGTGCACGCGATTTCTCCAAAACTACACGGCCGATTTACATGAAACTTTCAGATCTGATAGACAATGATCTGAACCTAATTGCAAATTTTTTTTAATGATGACGTCACTTCCGGATTTGAGATATATACAATTTAACGATTTTCAGAGGGTCGGTTTGTCCAGGGATAAACTCCTAAACGATTTAAGATATTGAGTTCAAAATTTCAGGAATTGTAGACAAAAGGTTGTAGATCTGACATGTGGTATTTATGTTGGTCTCTGACCAATAGCGCCGAAGCTCGCCCTAGCTCGAAAATTAGGGTTAAAAAAGCGTCATAATTTTTCCTGGTTTTCGTTGAATATCTATTTTATCGATAGTATTTTGTTAAAACATATAGAACAAATTTTTTTTATAAAATCAAGATCTCTCATTTGACATCAAGCAAATTGAGCTGGACCTACAAATTTGGAGCCTAGAGCCCTTGAAAGTTTTCGCTCTATAACTCAAAAGCGGTTAAGATTTCGATATGGCTGTCGCTGGAAAAGTTGCTCATTATGATCTTATCAATGTCGTGTCAATAATATTTTGTTCTGGTATTGCGTAATATGAGTGTAAAAAGCTAGACTTGTTAACATGTATCTGTTCTCGTTAGCATAGTAAACGAGGTCTTTATGCGTATAACTGACATAAGGCTACCATAGACAGTTACCAGCTTACATACGGAAAGAGATAATATATGTTTAAATTCTAGTGAAATACATTACGGATAAAGAAAATACGTCTATGCAATGCATTCGTATACTGCACAACATTAAAATCTAGCTGGATTCCGAGTTGTGTACATGTATGTGAACAATTACGCATCCGATAACTCGCCCGCGGCCGAGAAAATAGGTCGCGACTGGACTTGCTAGCGGTCTGCTGTTATCTAATACACAAGATTTGCGCCTTGCTGTGTTGCATGGGTTTATTTATTTAGATGCAAACACAATAAATTCCGATTTTAACGATATATTAAAGTGTAAAAAAAATTTAACCTTAACTTACGAAGTTATGCTGTTTAGCTTCCTTATTAAAAAATGGTAGGTAGTATAACTGTCATTGGAAAAGGTGTTCTTTGTGATCTTGTCTATATGTTATAAAATAGTTTTATTGTTGGAAAATAAAATTAATTTGTTGAATTGCAAACGTTTTAAACCAACCACGTTGTGTATACACTTACATAAAACATCCCTCGCACATGTGGCCGAGGAGATGCCGCGCTAGCGGACAAGCTATCTACGGTAGTCTAAGACACAGGCTTCTTGTGTTTCTGTGTGATGACACATGTAAATGTCCATTGATTCTTTGTGTAAAATAATTGTTTTTAATCATATTGGTTAAAGATCATGCATCTAACCTTTGATTTAACACTGAATCAAATGATAGTGTGTAAAAAAAGTCACCAATGAATATAATACTACTTTTTACAAACAATCGTACGAGTTGAAAAATAAATACATTTATCCGTGTCTATTTCTGACATTTTGCTGCAGAATTTAGTTCATTCACACTACACACTTCAACAAATGTAAAATATATTCACACCATGCCTGATCCAACTTATCTTTTTTGTCTGTAATCTGTGAAGATTAACTTGCATAACAAAATATTAGAGGTCTTTTCTTTTTGAGTTATGAGAGAGAGAGAGAGAGAGAGAGAGAGAGAGAGAGAGAGAGAGAGAGAGAGAGAGTTAGAGTTAAGCAATGTGTAGGGAGTAAAGCGATTTTTGAAAATAAAATTTAAAAGCGTTCAAGATAAGGCTGTTTAAATGTTACAATAATACATGTGTGCGGTAGGTGCTAACACGATAAAACTAACCGATGCCCAATAACACCGAAGAATTTAAGAAACCAGTGGTGTAATATACACATGATTTTCTAAACAAGATTTGTTTAGATTCAGGCCGTAAAATAATAGCGGTCACATGCACTATCGGTTTAGCCTTTTCTGAATGGTCGCGCGATTCATTAAATTGAAAACTCATTTATGATTTCATTCATTATTATTCTGTTAGAAAAATTGTTTAATATATTCGGTGTATAAGTTTTGTTAGCTCTAGATTCGGGCAGAAGGGGAGCTAGCGAGTAGAGGACACATAATGTCATTCAATTCTTATTTATATATCAACAACTGAATTTAACATTTTAAAACAAAGAAACCATTTCTATGAACTTTGTTACACTTACTCACTAATTTTTATTAGATTTAACGGCCAAATGATATAAATATTACCCTTGATCTCATAATTATCACTTGTCTCGCAATTATCTGCATGCTCAAGTCTTCCGCTAATTTAGACGGTGTTGACTTGTACATGTACAAGCTACATGTAATAGTCATTGTTAATTCATAATGAGATAAGTGGTTTTTAATCAATTATATGAATACAATATAATTAATATGTACTTCAATTATCTATTGTATTACTGTTTCATTAATGATAATATTAATTTAATAATGTGTTATGACATGTACTTCAAATAATGTTTTATATCGAACAAAAACTCTTAAGGATATTAATTTCATAAATATCGTGGTCTATTTACTTTACATTTACATGTATATGTTTCATATACATAATGTGGAACATCACGGGGCGAACCATCTGAGAGCGAATCAGATCAGGACATTACATGTTTACGTGCAAAACATCCCGTTATATACCACAAGTGATAGCTTTCCAAAAAGCTTGCCTGACTAAACAAAATTATTCAATGAAAGCATATGCATGTATCAATTTGGCTGTCTTATAAGGAATGAATTTTAATTTTCTTTGCAGATCATAAATTCATAAACGGAACGTGCAGATTTAAGAAGAAATTTCAGTCTTTTTTCCATCTAGTGCATGTACATGTATATCACTTGAATTAAATTATTTCTATGCGCGGATCCAGAAAATTTTTCCAGGGGGGGTCCGAAGGATAATTGTGTTTGCCGGTGGGGGGGGGGGGGGTCCGAGGCATATTTTCGATAATTTTACTATGTAAATTTAATAAATTTTCATTTTCCAGGGGGGGGTCGGGACCCCCCCCCCCGACCCCCTCTAGATCCGCGCATGATTTCATAAATTCTAATTAATCGAGGAATCAAATAATTTCATGTAAGCTTGAAAGCGGAAGATAAAGCAGTCAAATTTTTAAATTTAATTTGTTATATTAAGATGCAAAATCAACTGAAAGGCATTTGTTTTTATTTCCCATAAGAAATAGGAAAGGATATTCAAGCACATACAACATTGTTTTTGAAAGTGTGTAGAGGCAGCTTCATCCGAAACATCCAGACAAGCAATTGAAAAAAAGGTGAATTCTCAAAATCACGTTAGAAATCCCTAATTGTAATTCCAATTCAATTCAATTAAAATTTCTTTTTTTACATGCTCCGACAAAAGTGGAGGGGGGCGGGGAAATTCACGATATTTCTATTTTTAATGTAAAGTTAAGAAAAGTTTCTGCTGCAAAAAAAGTGGGGGTAGCAGCCCCCCCCCCCCCCCCGCCGACGCTACGTACACACGGTGTGCTCTGGAGTATTCTCATGATCCCAATTTGGACTCGTCCACTAATCGGCGCGCAAAAACTATGAATGGGACATATTATGGCGCGAAGTCCTGCTTTACCATTCACGCAACGACTGAGGTTTGAATCATTCAATGAACTCATCCATTGACATAGATCTATGGGGAGGGGGTCAAATGACGTTTATGACATATGTTTTGTAACAACTACATAATTATATTATACTTTGGATCGGTGTTTAAAAAATAGTTATCGAATGAACACACAGACTTGATGGCAATTTAATTCCTCCAGTAAATATTCCAGCTATATGAATATATGCATGTGTGTATTTAAATCCAAACTGATGATTCTTTGGTAATGATGATAATTCAATAATAATTATTACTTACAGTTCCGTAATAGACAATATGTAACAACTTGTTGCGATGACCCCCCCCCCCCTTCCCTATATCACCGTTTAAATATGGCCATATGGCTACTCTATTTTTAAATCGGCATTACACACGTGCATGGTGAACAGCCCTTTTACTTGAAAACTCTTGTTTAGCATATTGTGATTTAATAATACTCTATATTAGTATATATTATATAAACAACTGTATAAAAACGGTGTTGGTTATACCAAACGAAATGCTACTGTACATGTTAATTTAATATGATTACATTTTACGTACGGGTTATTTAATAAAGATGAAGTCATGATATAAGGTAGCAAGGGACAGTTTCGGATTTTTGTAAAAATAAGAATTGCTGTACTTGAAGGCTTATGAGTGTTGCTAAAATTCATGAAATGATTTTTAATGATTATCATTAGTTAGAGGGATGTCAATTGTTGAAATTGATATGCGATATGTAGGCCCCATATGTGAGGTACATGAGAATCAGAAGTAAAATGCGAAACCTGCGGCTATGACTGTTGTGTTGACTTTACACAGTGAAATCGCAAGTTACAGACGGGAGGTAAAATAACACGAAAAGAAGCTGGATGGGACATTGTAACCTATACACCGGTAAGTTTCTGACATGTGATGGTGTAACATGCACACGGTACAGAAGGTCAACCCTTTGCAGGGAATTAGCTGGGGGAGGTCTAAAAAGCTGAAAAATCATGAAAAATTAGCAAAATGTGAAAGGGTCAAAATCTAATAAAAACCAGTATGTAGAAAATGTTACAGGTTTTGACTAGTAATTTTCTTCAGAAAGTGGTGATTGGCCTTATAAAGAGTGAATTAAAGGTATTTGTGCTGAATGGGAACTGAGGAAATTCTAGTTACAGAGTTCCGAAGACACGCATCCCCTGGCTACAATGAATTGTATAAAAAAACTGTCCCGTGCCACCTTCAAGACTACATGGTATTTTCAGATTTCTCATTTAAGTGTAATTTTGAGTGGATTTTGTACCATAAGAAGTATATTTTGTGAAAATGGATGATTTTTTGGCTATAGATGTCATTGCATAATTTATTAGCAGTAATATACAAAATGATGTACTTAACAATATGCAATCTTCAAAAATTCGTTAAACGGCCCTTAAAAGGAGATAAGGAATCGGCCCCTAAAACGTTCTTTCCCATATGTCACAAGAACGATAACACATTTCTAAACACTTTTTGAACAAAACGTGTTAAGAATCAAACGATCTTTCATTTGATATCAAGAAAAAGGGAATGACCCCTAAAATTAGGAGATCAAAGGGCTCTAAAGTCTTTTATCTATAGCCCTTAACTGAGGGAAATTTTGTGAAAGGCTATAAACACTTGTTAAACAAACTGTGTTTCGAAATAAATAACCTTTTATTTGATATCATGAAAAAGGGGCTGGCCCCTCAAATTAAGGGACCAGAGGGCTTTAAAGTCTTTTATCTGTAGCCGTTTACTGAGAGATATTTTGTGAAAGGTTATAAAAGCAAAATTAGGTATAAAACGCTTATATATTCTAACAATGTAATGGTTTACTTATGTGTTATCTAATTAGGGGTTTTAGGGGTCAGAGGTAAAAAGTTTCATCTTTTCTATCTCAGTTAGGAGAAATGCAAGTATTTAAAAAAGCAACGTAAGAGAACTCATAAAAAGCGATACAGAAAAGCATTAGCACTTCACTCCTTTTTCCAGATAATGTTTTCTTGTCGAAAATCAATGTCAATGATGTCATTTCACCTTCTAAAAATCAAACGGAAGACCACCTCGTTGCTCGCAACGAGATCGTGTCTAGTTATTATTAAGGTCTTCCGTTTCCAACGGAAGACCTTTTTGTTTTCGTACGATTTCTTATTATTATTATTTTTTTCCACAAATTTTGTGCACGCGATTTCTCGAAAACTATTCGACCGATTTCAACCATTTTTTCACAGAAGATGAGACTTGAGATAAACTTCATACATTTTTAATATTTTTCCTGTCGTCACTTCCGGTACCGATTTATCGGCCATTTTGCACATTTTTACGACCTTTTTTGTGCAGAGTTGATCTCAGAAACTATCAGAGATATGAATATGAAACTTTCAGGATAGGTAGTCCATAGTTTGAAGTTGTGCCTATTGTTTTCGTTTTACGCAAGTGGCGCCATTTCTTGGAGCTCGCTAGGGCTCGAAAATTGGGTACGAATTTCAAATCAAAATTTTCACACATTTTGATCTATATCTTTTTATCAGTTGATATTTTGTTAAGACATATATAACAAAAGTGATAGAGTACCAAAAGTTCTTTCCAACAAAATCAAGAAAAAGGGGCTGGCCCCTTTAATTAGGGGCCAATAGACTCGTAAACTCTATTACAAATAACTTAAAAACGATAAAGATTTTGTAATGCATTATAGAAGCAAAGTTGTTGATCGTAACAATATCTATCAGAAAAAATCATTGCCACGCCCATTTATGACGTAATTAGGGATTTTTAGGGGCCAAAGTTCTCAAACTTTGACACAATATATCTAGAGAACGAGACATATTTTGTTAAGCATTTTAGAAGAGAAAATGCTTGTATTGATAATTTAAATCGATTCCACTAATCAAAACACAAATGGCTGTCCCCATTAAGGATCTACAGGGCTGGCCCCTAAAATATTCAATCATTTGTATCTCAAAAATGAACAACAATTTGAGATGGGTGTAAGAACAAAAAATGTTAGTATTATTGAGACCTTTCATATGAAATTAACAAAAAGGGGCTGGCCCCTTAAATTAGGGGCCAAGACACTCTTAAAGTCTTTTACACATAACTTAAAAACGATCAAGATTTTGTAATGCATTATAGATGCAAAGTTGTTGATCGTTTGTATAAGTTTGTAAAACTCATTGCCACACCCATTGATGACATAATTAGGGATAATAAGGAACTAAAATCTTAAATCTTAAATGTGCTGAATGTGAAAAAGCAAAACACTTTGTTAAGCATTGTAAAGGATATTGACAATCGTATACATTATCTGAAAGGAAGGGGTTGAGGGGGAATTCTGAAATTTCATTAATTTTGTAAATGTGTCGTTTAAGAAATTGAACGGAAGACCTACTCGTTACTCGTAACGAGATCGTATCTAGTTATTATTATTTTTTTTTTTCACAAATTTTGTGCAAGCGTTTTCTCGAAAACTATTTGACCGATTTTGACCATTTTTTCACAGATGATTACAAGTGGTCTGAATTTATTTTGTTTTTAAAATTTCTGCCGTCGTCACTTCCGGTACCGATTTATTGCTAATTTTGAAAACTTTTACGACCCATTTTGTGAGCAATTGATCTCGAAGACTATCAGAGATATGAATATGAAATTTTCAGGATAGGTAGTCCATAGTTTGAAGTTGTGCCTATTGTTTTCGTTTTACGCAAGTGGCGCCATTTCTTGGAGCTCGCTAGGGCTCGAAAATTGGGTACGAATTTCAAATCAAAATTTTCATACATTTTGATCTATATCTTTTTATCAGTTGATATTTTGTTAAGACATATATAACAAAAGTGGTAGAGAATCAAAAGTTCTTTCCAACAAAATCAAGAAAAAGGGGCTGGCCTCTTAAATTAGGGGCCAATAGACCCGTAAATTCTATTACAAATAACTTAAAAACGATCAAGATTTTGTAATGCATTATAGAAGCAAAGTTGTTGATCGTAACAATATCTATTTGAAAAACTCATTGCCACGCCCATTTATGACGTAATTAGGGATTTTTAGGGGCCAAAGTTCTCAAACTTTGACACAATATATCTAAAGAACGAGACATATTTTGTTAAGCGTTGTAGAAGAGAAAATGCTTGTATTGATAATTATAATCGATTCCAATATTGGAAAAACCAATGTCTGTCCCCATTAAGGATCTACAGGGCTGGCCCCTAATGTATTCAATCATTTGTATCTTAAAAATGAACAACAATTTGAGATGGGTGTAAGAACAAAAAATGTTAGTATTTGAGAGATCTCTTGTATGAAATGAACAAAAAGGGGCTGGCCCCTTTAATTAGGGGTCAATAGACTCGTTAACTCTATTACAATTAATTTAAAAACAATCAAGATTTTGTTATGCATTATAGAAGCAAAGTTGTTGATCGTAACAATATCTATTTGAAAAACTCATTACCACGCCCATTTATGACGTAATTAGGGATTTTTAGGGGCCAAAGTTCTCAAACTTTGACACAATATATCTAGAGAACGAGACATATTTTGTTAAGCATTGTAGAAGAGAAAATGCTTGTATTGATAATTATAATCGATTCCAATATTGGAAAAACCAATGTCTGTCTCCATTAAGGATCTAGAGGGCTGGCCCCTAAAATATTCAATCATTTGTATCTCATAAATGAACAACAATGTGAGATGGGTGTAAGAACAAAAAATGTTAGTATTTGTAAGATATTTCATATGAAATGAACAAAAAGGGGCTGGCCCCTTTAATTAAGGGCCAAGACCCACGTAAAGTCTATCACTTACTATCACAGCCAAAGTCCTTAACTTTTGATGGAATGTATTTAAAATAGGAGACATATTTTGTTAAGCATTGTATAAGAGAAATTGTCTGCATTGATGATTTTAATCGATTCCACTATTCAAAACACCAATATATGTCCCCATTTAGGATCTACAGGGGTGGCCCCTAAAATATTCAGTCATTTAAATCTTAAGTTTTATCGATAAATCATCGTATCATTTTAAAAAATCAAACGGAAGACCTACTCGTTACTCGTAACGAGATCGTGTCTAGTTATACTTTACTATTCGCACAAAGAGTCTTGGTAAAATGGGTAGGCAAACCCGGGCCGGGGCAAAATAAAAGCCGGGGAGATCGAGATTTTCCAATTTACATCAGAAATAAATTACAAATGTCAATGAAATTTTCAGGATATGTTACGGACCGGTATATCTGTATTCGCTGCAAATTTTGCTGCACAACAATGCGTATTTTGGAATTTATTGACGATTGTTGATTTCCAAGTTGGTAAAATGGGTAGGCAAACCCTGGTCGACATTTTACAGGTTTGTAGACTTATTTAAGAAGAAACTTAATTTTCCATATTAAAATCTGTTAAAACATATGAAATACTAGTTAGAAATCGCTGATACTAAAACAAGTCCCACGGGGAAAACAAGTCCCACGTAAGTCCCACGTAAGTCCTACGGCAAATGCGGCTATATATCGATATAATAATTATTGATTATAATTAAGTATGATAAAATAAACATAATTCACAAATTAAAATATTTTTAAAAGCTTTTATTATGGATTTATCGACGAAAAATCAAAGATGTTGGTAAAGATAGATAACTCGTACGTAGAATTCATTCGCCAGCAGAAGAAATCTACATGCATGCCCGCCGTTTAATTGATACCATTGGATAATTTTAATTTTCTCTAACAAAATAAGTTCTAATAGCAATAAAAAGTTGACTTTATATTCATTAATTAACACAAAATTAGTAAAAATCGGATAAGTAGACAACTCTTACGCAAAATGCAATCGCCCGCCGAGAAAAGTACACACCTGCCGCTTATCTGATGGGTGATTTTAATGTTTTTCTTCTATATTTTATATTTTCTAACTTAAAAAATTATCATATTTAAATTAATGAAAAAATTACCATATTTATTGATTAACACTAAATTAGTAAAACTCACGTAAGTAAAAAAAACTCTTACGCAGAATCCATAATCTGCCATCCACCTAATGGATAATTTTATTTTATTTCATATATATTTTTTTTTTTTGTTCGTTAGTCTTTATTTCACTGTACTAAACAAAATTGCATAGATAAAATTATAAATTTCTTTACGCAAATTTAGAAACAACGCGCGAATGACTTAAAAATAAAGGGAAAACTCTAACGCAGAATTCTTACGACTGCCGATTTAAAATGCAAGCCTGCCATTTAGTAATGTCATTTTTATTTGTATAAACTAATTCATAAATAATTCCAGATGGCTAAAGCGTTAACATTTGGCCTTATAATTATGTTCAGAACTTTACTTATTGCTGTAATTAATTTATTTTATTACATGAAGTCGGGTGATACGAGTTTGATACAATCCGTATATCACCCCTTTTAAGTTTGATCCAGTTTTGTTTTTTATTTAAATAAACATAATATTTTGATTGCGCCTGTCACTGAGGCTTTTATGATAAATTATAATACAGTGAAAGATTTATGAAACACCCAAGGAATGTTCATGTGTACGCTGTTACCCTTGTCGAATACCTATATTAATGGATGATATGATTTTTTCATTAATTTTTTTTTCAATCAACTGTACGAGGGTTTTTAGAAAAATTCGCGGACAAAGTAATTTACGGCAAAATTACTGTGTACTTTGTAGGATGGCGAAAGTTTAATTAAATGAATACCAGTTGAAAATAAGTATGGAAAAATTATATGAATTTGATTTTTTTTCAAAAGATTCATCGATTTTTACTTTGCGTGAATTAGATTTACGGAGCACCATTTCATACCACGACGTCAGGTGACGTCAATCAACTGAAAGTCAAACATGTTACTCTTTTTCAAAGTAAACACCTTTCAGTTCCACACACTTTTTCAAGACATTTATTGAACGGAAAGTAATAATATCACGATTAATAACAGGTTTTAAGAAAAACCGGGTCATTAAAACCGGATCCGATCACCCGGGGCAAACTCAAAAATTCCGAAATGAGGATGTTAGCTATGACAATATTGTGACATTGCCAATTCGCATTAGAACCTTAATTGATAAATTTGAGAAATGGGATTATAATAATCATTTTGGGTGCTACACATTAATTTTTACTTTTCAAATTATTAAATGAATATATTTAAAGCACTGTTTTTATTCATTATAGTTTTTGAAGTTTTATTTAGAACTAATGATTTGAAAGAGTGATAATACAAATGAATTAACATGCTGAGAGTTTTATTTGTGTTTTTTTTTATTATTATTATATTGTAAACAAAAACTGTAACACGGCGTCCTACCAGGGCACATACTCAGTACTGTTTGTCCATAAAAAACCCAATATCTAACAAGCTAAAATATTTGGATAGAAATAAAAACATTTTTATGGGAAATTATATTATACTATAAACATATCTGTATGACGCAGCACAGTTAAGGCTGTCAATAAATTCCGTTCAGACAAAAAGTACGGGAAATGTGCATTGTGACATCACAGTATATTACAAACCTCGAAAGTACTTATTAATTTATTTATTAGCAAACTTAATTTATACTGATCTTTTAATTGAAAACAACAAATGCTATTTCTTACAATTTCGATGTCCGTTATATCGTACACACTGAAAAATAAGCGAAATATCGTTCTCTCTGTACTACAAAATATGACGTCATATGCTTCAAAATGACGCATTAAGTCAAGTCATTGAAGGCTATCATGCAGTTTCTTAGCGAAGAAAAATAAATGTCATAAATTAACGGAAAATTATAAATGAATATTTTGTTTAACAGTATTATTAGTAGGATGATACCTTTCAAGTCTTATTTTCATTTTGTTATAATTATGCATCGTATAAAGAGGCAACCTCGGTTTTGTATAAAATATCGTATATCTTAAAGATTGGTACCTAAATAAATCAATTAATTGCAAGGGCATACACTTACCTGATCATGACAAACTTTTACATGTGAATTTGAAATATGCTATGTAATTTAAAAACTGCTAAGATCCTTGTGAAATCTTACAAATTAATTATTTTTTTAATGAAATTAACACCGTGACCTTCAAAATTATTCAACATATGCATTATAAATTACGTTTTCTACTAACTAATAATCTTATCTTAAAAAGTTCGCATCATTTTTCAAAATATACGATATAACATCAAGTTATTTTAAAATTCAGTTGTGAATTTTGACATGATTATGCCCTTGCAATATTGAATTTTTTAAATGACATCAAAACCACAAATACATACGCTTGTACCATGCGACTACCATATCACGTGACCACTATGAACATAAACTATTGTAAAGTTATATATATATTTCTGAAATATATTGCATTTGAGCAACTGTTATTGATTTTAAAAAGGACATGCCAGTTGAACTAAAGTATACGTGTTTTCATCACAAAAATTCGTCGATATTTTTATTGGCTGCCTTAACTGTACTGCGGAGTGAGAGGCTGATGCACACTATGGAAGTTGAATAAGAAATTATAACCTGAGTTTGTTAAACCTGCACATTTCTGATGATACCATTGCCTAAAACAGAAAATTAATATCCATGTGGATTAACACAGACACGCAACTATTACGGAATTATCAAGTTTGTCCCGGGTGATCGGATCCGGTTTTAATGACCCGGTTTTTATTAAAACTGGTTATTAATCGCAGAAATACCAAATTCCATTAAAGAAATCTTTATTTTTGAAAAGTACATCATATGTTTTAACGGAATATAACATGAATTATTAAGTTTCTTCTTAAATAAGTCCACAAACCCGTAAAATGTCGAGCCGGGTTTGCCTACCCATTTTACCAACTTGGAAATCAACAATCGTCAATAAATTCATTAATACGCGTTGTTGTGCAGCAATATTTACAGCGAATATAAATATACAAGTCCGTAACATATCCTGAAAATTTCAATGATATTGGTAGAATAGTAACGAAGAAAATTAAAAAATATCGATTTGCCCCGGCTTTTATTTTGCCCCGGCCCGGGCTTGCCTACCCATTTTACCAAGACTCGCACAATTGTTTGACCTTTTTTATCAAATACCTTCAATCTATCTGAATTGTAATTTTTTTTTGAAATTTTCCAATTTTTTTTTCTGTATTTCTCCATATTTTATGAGCCAAAAGCGATAACAATAAGGCACTATTATCCACCCATCCACCCACTTCATTGTCTATGGTACGCCGGAATTATTCAGTACACAATGCAGGTTTTATATTTAGTTTAATCAGAATATATCCGGTTTAACAGCTGAAAATTGGAGAATCATCAGCATGGATATTTTTCTGTTCTGTTCCATTTCCCAACTTTTTTGTTCTTATATACAGTCACACCACGTTGACAACACCTGAGAGATATGCATGCAGTAAGTGCTATATTTTTTATGTGTTTTTGGTTCCATGCGCATTTACGATTTACATTCAAGTCGTACACAGACCAACTCGTACAAAAATTTCCGCATAAAAAAACCAAAAGTCAGCTTGTATAAAAGGTACTTTTGATTCATTATCGTTAGCCTATTTACAGAAAATGGATAATTATCACCGTTGTAGACAATGAAAGTCATCTTTTGCTGTAAAATATTATATAACTTAATCTTTTCTTAAATGATATCATCTGTTGTAAGAATATTTGTTAACGTTATATATATAATACTTTGTCCCAAGTTTTTGCTTCCACCACATTTTGCTTGATATTTCGATAATCATAAATACCTTTCTGCGTAAACTATGTTTATCCACTAATATGAAAAATATCAAAGATCTGTTTTGAAACGCCCCCTCTACCGCTTCAGGTTTCAATACACATCCCAAAATAGAAAGTCTACGGGCATTTTGCATTGCATCAGCCATAATTCAGCCTGGATGATAATGTTAAATAATTGTGTGAGGTGTCCCGATTACTTCCGAATGGAGAAAAGATGTAAACATTTCTCATTATAAATCTCCATAAGAAATTTGTTTTCCTTCCTGTGAACTTTTATGAGTGAAAAATGATAATTTGTCAATGAAGATATCTTGGATATTTTCCCTTTTATCGATTTCAACAGCATTTCTTTCACAGGTATGTGCATTTTTATTAAAAATCATCAAATAGTGATGGAAGCAATAACTTGGGACAGACTATAATTATCATGTTTAATATTTGACATAAATTGTATTTGATTATATATGCATATGAAATTTTGTATCTAAGTTATTACTTGTCATATCTTCACCAACTTGCATGATGATGCATCTGGACCTACTGATGGACTTGAAAGACTTAGATGCTGAATCTGAACCATGAATTCCATATGCTGGAGGAGGTTAAGGTTTTTGATGCAGGTTAAAGTTTTTGGTGCAGGTGCCCTCTGATGATTATATCTTAGTTATTACTGGTCCTAACTTCACCAAACTTTCAAGGATGATGCATGTTATGATACTGATGCACCTGACAGGCTTGGATGCTGAATCTGAGCCATAGGTTTCGAATGCTGGAGGAGGTTAAGGTTTTAAGAGCTGGTTAAAGTTTTTTGGAGTAGGTGCCCTCTGATGATTATATCTTACTTATGACTGGTCCTAACTTCACCAAACTTGCAAGGATGATGTGTGTTTTGATACTGATGCACCTGACAGGCTTGAATTCTGAATCTGAGCCATAGGTTTTGGATGCTGGAGGAGGTTAAGGTTTTTAGAGCTGGTTAAAGTTTTTGGAGCAGGTGCCCTCTGATGATTAAATCTTAGTTTTTACTGGTCCCTACTTCACCAAACTTGCATGGATAATGCGTCTTATGATACTGATGCACCGGACAGGCATGAATGCTGAATCTGAGCCATAGGTTTCGGATGCTGGAGGAGGTTAAGGTTTTAAGAGCTGGTTAAAGTTTTTGGAGTAGGTGCCCTCTGATGATTATATCTTACTTATAACTGGTCCTAACCTCACCAAACTTGCAAGGATGATGCATATTTTGATACTGATGCACCTGACAGGCTTGAATACTGAATCTGAGCCATAGGTTTCGAATGCTGGATGAGGTTTAGTTTTAAGCTCACCTGAGCTGAAAGCTCAAGTGAGCTTTTCTGATCACATTTTGTCTGTCGTCCGTCCGTCTGTCTGTCCATAAACTTTTTACATTTTGAACATCTTCTCCAGAACCACTGGGTCAATTTCAACCAAACTTGGCACAAAGCATCCTTAGCCTAAGGGGATTCAAAGTTGTGAAAATTAAGGACCAAGCCCTCTTACAAGAGGAGATAATAAGGAATTAATGAAAATTTTCGAGAAATTTTCAAAAATCTTCTTCTCAAGAACCATTTGGCCAGAAAAGCTGAAACTTATGTGGATGCATCCTAAGGTAGTGTAGATTCAAAGTTGTGAAAATCATGACTCCCGAGGGTAGGATGGGGCCACAATGTGGGTGGGTCGACTTTTTACATAGGAATATATAGAGTAAATCTTTAAAAATCTTCTTCTCAAGAACCATTTGGCCAGAAAAGCTGAAACTTATGTGGAAGCATCTTCTGGTAGTGTAGATTCAAAGTTGTGAAAATTATTGACCTCCGGGGGTAGGGTGGGGCCACAATGGGGAGGGTCGATTTTTAACATAGGAATATATAGAGTAAATCTTTAAAAATCTTCTTCTCAAGAACCATATGGCCAGAAAAGCTGAAACTTTATGTGGAAGCATCCTTAGGTAGTGTAGATTCAAAGTTGTGAAAATCATGACTGTTGGGGGTTAGGGTGGGGCCACAATGGGGAGGGTCGACTTTTAAAATAGGAATATATAGAGTAAATCTTTTAAAATAGTCTTCTCAAGAGCCATTTGGCCAGAAAAGCTGAAACTTATGTGGAAGCATCCTCTGGTAGTGTAGATTCAGAGTTGTGAAAACCATGACTTTTGGGGGGTAGGGTGGGGCCACAATGGGGAGGGTCGATTTTTAACATAGGACTATATAGAGTTAACCTTTAAAAATCTTCTTCTCAAGAACCATTTGGCCAGAAAAGCTGAAACTTATGTGGAAGCATCCTCAGGTAGTGAAGATTCAAAGTTGTGAAAATCATGACCGTTTGGGGGTAGGGTGGGGCCACAATGGGGAGGGTCGATTTTTAACATAGGAACATATAGTGTAAATCTTTAAAAATCGTCTACTCAAGAACCATTTGGCCAGAAAAGCTGAAACTTGTGTGGAAGCATCCTAAGGTAGTGTAGATTCAGAGTTGTGAAAATCATGACTCCTGAAGGTAGGGTGGGGCCACAATGTGGGTGGGTCGACTTTTTACATAGGAATATATAGAGTAAATCTTTAAAAATTCCTCTTCTCAGAAACCGTTAGGCCAGGAAAGCAGAAACTTATGTGGAAGCATCCTCAGGTAATGTAAATTCAAAGTTGTGAAAATCATTACCCCCAGGGGTAGAGTGGGGCCACAATTGGGGATCGAATTTCTACATAGGAATATATATAGAATAAATCTTTAAAAATCGTCTTCTCAGAAACTAATAAGCCAGGAAAGCTGAAACTTGTTTGGAAGCATCCTCAGGTAGTGTAGATTCAAAGTTGTGAAAATCATGATTTCTGGGGGTAGAGTGGAGCCACATTGGGGGTGGAATTTTTGCATAGGAATATATAGAGTAAATCTTTAAAAATCTTCATCTCAAAAACTAATCAGCCAGGTGATTATTTAATATTGTTTAGGTTTTGGCTTCTGGATGATTCCTGGACGATTGGGTCTCACAAGGGGTTCAGAGTTTGATGTAGGTTTATATCCCATTTATAAACAATTGTTTAGGATCGTTTGATATTACTATAAAATCATCCTGTAAGAAAAGTGACTAATGATAATAAACATAAGAATATCCAGTGGAAAAAAAATGATTTTTCTTTATACAGGATCTACATGTATTATACTACATTGTCCAGATAGTTTGTATTATGACTCCATTAAGCTGATTTTATCATACCTATTGTTCCTCAGGTGAGCGATGTGGCCAATGGGCCTCTTGTTTGGAACAGGTAACATGTTTAATAGATATTAGTACTATTTCAAACTTTCATAGTTTATCTATTAATAATGTAAATGAATCGCAGAGGTAGCTTGAGATGCAGAGCCTGAACATTATCAAGGATGTTAAAAAATATATCTTTGTTATTACTGGTCCTAATTTCACCAAACTTGCATGGATGGTGCGTCTTATGATACTGATACACCTGTCAGGCTTGAATGCTGAATCTGAACCATAGGTTGCGGATGCTGGATGAGGTTTAGTTTTTTTAGAACAGGTAACATGTTTTATAATAGTTGATTTAACAATAATATAAATGAATCACAGAGGTAATTTCAGATGAAGAGCCTGATCTCCATTATCAAGGATGCTAAAAAAGATTTCCTACCTCACTCAAACCTGCTTGATAGATGTGTTTGTTGGTCAATGATATAAAATGATTCCTATGATAAAGTATTGTATGATATGATACACTATTGTTGAATATGATCGATATTGTATTATATCATATTATATTGTAAAAAGTTATATGATACAATATGATATTGTATCAAATTCGTTGTATATTATGATATGATATTATATCATGATATTCTTCTGAAAAGCATTCTATATTATAATACAATATTGTATAATATGATTTTATATATTTTATTTTATTACATGATATTGTTTCATATGATATTGCAATATATAATATTGTATCGTATGATACAATATTTTATAAAATACAATAATAATAATAATACTAGACTCTTGTTGCTATAGCAACAAAAAGGTCTTCCGTTCCTCATGTATTAATTAGAAAAAAAAATTCATTTTTCTTGTTAAACGAAAATGTATATAATTTATACTGTGATGGAATTTCCCAGTAATTACTTCTATGTAAAACAAAACAAAAAGACAAAAAGTCAATTTTTGAGTACTTTCTGTGACGACCGGAAATTACGCCGGATCAGACAGAACATAGTAGAACATAGTAAACATATCTTCATACATTGTTCTGTCTTTCCTCAAAGTTTGAATTTTCAAGTTTTGTTAGTTAGGAGACCTCGCTGAGAAAAGGTTTTTGTCTCAGGACCGGAAACGGACAAACGGAAGTGATTAAGGAAATTAAAAGTAGATATTTTTAGTACATTTACCTACGGTACGTTACTGTTTATCAAACTGAGTAAATTGTTTAAAAAAATTCTAAACTTTAAAAAAAAACACTTTATTTTGCTTGAACGCTTCGAGTGAGAACCGGAAGTGACGGACGACCAAATGAAACCCATTAAACACATGTTCAATCAAATGTCTATCATCCATATAAGTTTTGTATCTTGGTCTCTTACAGTTTCTGAGATTTCCGGGTACAATTTTTTTTTATAAAAGAAAGATACTTGAGATGTCTCACCGGAAGTAGAATTTTTTCGTTTATTTATCCATGTATAGATGAACTTTTGTATTTCTATTGCTAAAATGTTACTTCCATGCTAAACAACCAAAATATTTTTAAATAATCATATTTTGGTGTACTTCCTGTGACGACCGGAAGTTACGCCGGATAAAACAAAATATTGTAAACACATGTTCATACATAGGTCTATCATCCCACAAAGTTTGGTTGTTCAAGTCGTTACCATTTTTGACATCTCGCCGAAATAAGTTTTTTTGTCTCGGGACAGGAAACGGACAAACGGAAGTGCTTAATGAAAAATTAATTTATTATTTCTTGTATACTTGCCCATTGCACATTATTGTTCATCGAGCCAACTAGTACTTTCAAAGGAAAACAGTTAAACTGATAAACAGCTTGATTTGTTTGAACTCTTCCGGTGTGGACCGGAAGTGACGGTCGACAAAATAAAACCAATTAAACACATTTTCAATCAAATGTCTATCATCCATGAAAGTTTCGTGTCTTCATCACTTATAGTTTTTGAGATCTTGCGGGAACAAAATTTGTTATAAAAAAGTTACTTGAGATAATTGAGATGTCTCACCGGAAGTAGAATATTTTTGTTTAAATATTATCGCTTAGATGACACATGTAAGGATTTATACTATCAGATTTATTTTATGTAAAATAAGTTTAATACATAAATAAAATAATTTTTGAAGTACTTCCGGTGACGACCGGAAGTTACGACGAACAAAACAAAATAGTTTAAACACATCTACAGATATAGGCCTATCATCCAACAAAGACTGGATGTTCAAGTGTTTGCCGATTCTGAGATCTTGAGGGAACAAGGTTTATTGACGCGGGACAGGAAACGGACGAACGGTACCGAAATGAATTTTGAAAAAATGAAAAAAAACGCCTCGAGATATTATAATTGTCTATCATCCCTGAAAATTTCAGGGAAATCCATAAAGCCATCTCTGAGAAATTCTGCCGACAAAAAAGGGGAAAAAAAAATAATAATAAGAAAGAAAGAAAAAACACTACAATCACTATAAGGTCTTCCGTTGGAAACGGAAGACCTTAATAATTGTATCATATAATATGATAATGTTTAATTACTTTAATATGATATTAATTTTATATATTATTATATCACATGAAATTGTATTATATGATATTGTAATATATGATATTGTATCATATACAATATTTTATACTATGATATTGTATTATATAATATATTACTATATCACATGAAATTGGTATAATCTAATATGATAAAATGTATCAAATCATATTGTATCATATGATAGAATATAATATTATGTATCAAATATGATACAATATCATACAATACAATATCATACTATATTTTACAATAAAATATCATATATCACAATATTGTGATATATAATGTGATATGATATTGTATCATATAATACTATATTGTATCCTATGTATATTATATATCATGATATTGTATCATGTGATCAAATACAATAATTTATTACATGATACAATATCATATCATATGTTACAATATCATATTGCATCATTATTTATTACAGTATTTTATGATATATATTGTAAGTATCATAGGATGCAATATCGTATTTTATTTTATTGTATTGATTAACATTTTATCTTATAATACCGTATGGTATGAACATATGATTATCATAGAATTTTTTAACATATGATATACGATATTGTGTCAAAACAGTATCCATGAATATTCAAGATCATTCACTGTGATTTTCATATAATATGATAAAGGATGCCTCATAAAAGTGATGCCTCGTCTCGGTGAGCTTTGTAATCTGTGATTACCAATGTTTAAAATTGTTTTGGAAAGACTTGGGTTCTTTTATTACATGGGCAATAAATAATTCTAATGATTTGTCACACTTTTCAGAAACTAATAAATTAGGAATTATCCCAAAGAAGGAAAACCTTAACAATATTTAAAAAATTGGCGCCCAATAACTCTATTAAATGTTGTCTATGAATTAGCCTTTGGTTGTATAGTGGAACGACTAAAAAAAGTTTTAGACAAACTAATTAATAGGGACCAAACAGGATTTTTAAAGGGGAGATTCATAGTAGAAAATATTAGACTAGTGTATGATTTAATTAACTTTACTGAACAAAACAAAATACCAGGATTATTAATGTTAATAGACTTTGAAAAAGCATTTGATTCAATATCTTGGGATTTCATTTACCAGACTCTTGATCATTTCAATTTTGGTGATTCAATCAAAGATTGGGTAAAAACTTTCTATAGTGGAATCAAATCATGTGTCATTCAAAATGGAAAAGCATCAGATTATTTTACCCTGAAAGGGGCTGTAGACAGGGCGACCCAATCTCACCATATCTTTTCCTTTTGTGTGCAGAAGTTCTAGGGATTCTTATAAGAAATAACAAAGATATTAAAGGTATACTATTGAAGGAGAAGAATATAAACTTTCACAGTATGCAGATGATACTACTTTGTTTTCAAATGGAACTCCAGAATCATTGGACGGAATTCTAAAAGTACTAGATTATTTTGCCGAATTATCAGGACTAAAAATAAATTTTTCTAAAACAAAACTTGTTTGGTTTGGGAGCAAAAAATTTTCAAAAGAGGTTTTTCATCATTCAAGATGGAAGTTAGAGTGGGAAAATAAAACTTTTGACTTGTTATGAATTAAATTCTTCAAAAATCTTACTGAAATGATTGATTTAAATTACAAACCAATATTTCAAAAAATTCAAAATACTTTTAAAATGGAAACGCAGAAAACTTAACACCTTTTGAACGACTAGTGGTTTTGAACTTTTTTTCAAGTTTTGAACTTAAACTTTAATTATCCCAAACCTTAACCACATTATTCTTACCTTACCAAACCCTAACAATGAAACGTTAACAGAAATAGATAAAGAACTATATTATTTCCTCTGGGGTAGCAAAGTCCACAAAATTAAAAAAAATATTGTCATTCAACATTAAAGACTGGGGGATTTGAAAATGATTGATTACTCTGATTTTACATATGCTTTGTAATCAAGCTAGATTCATAGACTCCTTTCATCAAATTCTAAATGGTACCCCTGCTCCGAAGGAGAAGGGGGTATACTGTTTTACCCTTGCGTGTCTGTCTGTTCGTCCATAACAAAAATTTCTGTCGCATTTATCTCAGCAACTATTTATCGCAGATGCTTGAAATTTTTACACAGTGTTTGTTGAGGCAGGCCATATCGTGGGATATATTTTTGTACCAATCGGACGTCAACTTCCTGTTAAATGACGACTTTGTTTATTTTTAGCCAAATTTTCAAACAAATTTCCGTCAAAGATTTCTCAGCAACTATTTATAGCAGATACCCCCGGTACTTGAAATTTTTACACAGTGTTTGTTAAGGCATGCCATATTGTGGGATATATTTTTGTACCAATCAGATGCCAACTTTCTGTTAAATGTCGACTTTGCTTATTTTGCATATTCACATCAGAGCAGGGGTATCACTAATGAGCATTGGCTCACAGATATCTTGTTTATTAGAAGCTGAAATGAAAATAAAAATAAATGGCTTATGGATGAAGGGTTCTGATATGTACTGAAATAAGTAAAAGTATAAGCAACAAATTTTGGTCAGAGGTGTTCCTAAGTTATATAAAAATATGCGAGATAATCTCCAAAAACACCAATCCACTTTATGAACACATATGGTATAACCGTGAAGATAAACAATGAAAGTATATTTTTGAAAAGTTTTTTTTTTAATGCTGGTATGGTTTGCATCATTGACCTCATTATATAAATGGTGATTTTAGAAGTTTTGAATCTTTAATTGAACTAGGTATTAAGACTAATTTTGTTGAATATAATAAGCTAAAAAAGAGCATATTTAAACGAATAGGTGAATGCAGTATAAAAGAAATTAAACCAACAGTTGGATCATATGTCCCAAACATATACTAGCCATATTCAACAAAAAATAGAAAAGGGTGTAAAGACATGTATAAGATTTTGATAAGGGAAAAGAGGGTCCAGAATAAAGCAATACTTAAATGGGAAGAGAATGACACTATATTTAATGAGAATGATTGGTATAAAATATTTGAACTTCCTTTTAAGACAACTAAAGAATCAAAATTCCATTGGTTACAATTCAAAATTTTACACAGGATACTACCAACAAATTATTATCTACATCAACTTAAAATTATTGACTCTCCTTAATGCTCTTTTTGTAAACAAGATTCTGAAACAATCAGTCATATTTTTGTTGAATGCTTTTTTGTAAAAGAACTTATGGAGTGACATTGAAGATCTATTTTTATGAAACTACAGGTTGTCTCTAATGTTTGATAAGCATTTTTTGGTAAATATTAAAATTACAATATGTATAAAGTACAAAACCTGTTAAGCTGTTAAGCTATATTGTAAAACACTTTGTATTCACTTGTAGATTTAAAACATTCCCAACTTTAAATGTGTTGGAACTTAAAAGGAAAATTGAAAACAGGCTTCTTGTGGAAAAATATTTACTTTTAAAGAATTGTGGATTTGAAAAATTCGAAAGACACTGGGAGAATATCTTTGAAAGAATTTAGCAAGTTTTTACTATATCCTCAACTACACTACGGTCAACGTGGTTTGCGTATTTACCGCGAGTCCTCGGGGTGTGAAACTGATTGCATGCGGTTTAGCTCAGGTAACTCGGGTAAAACCGCGCATCCTTGCGGTACAATTTTTGTCATGACCCTGATATTAAAATACTAGCATATAAAAATAAAGAAAATTTAACCGTTGGTTTTAGATTAATTAAGGCTTAAGCATATTTGACGGAGGGGAAAATTGATAAAAATCCTAGATGACGTCACCATATTTGACCGTTGACTTGTTGATATGACCTTGAAATATGTTGGACATAAAGCCTAAACACTGTTGGTGGTTGTGTCCAAATTTCAGGTATTTATATTGAAAGGGACATAAGTTACGCATTTTTAAATGATATTAGGCTAAATTTCCCAAAAATCATATGAACACCTGATCAAAAAGTTGTTTCAAAACTATCAAAATACGTTGTACCTCAAATTATTTCGGCGCTGAGTAATTGATGGGTATGATTTATAATTTTTTCTTAAGATAATGGATTGAAATTAAAAATTTTTATTTAAAACGGCATAATACCTTAGTTGTCAGTTTTGTTGGCCAGATTAAGACCTGTCGATTTTTAATGTGATAAATTGGACTTAACAGGGATTTTTCTTTTTTTGGGGGGGGGGGGACTTTTTAGCGTTAGTACAATGCTGTTTATCATTACTTCTACTAGATACCAACTCTACTTTGCTTGAACATTTCCTTCATGGAATTTATGCTAATCCTTATTTGTCAGTTTCCATCTTAATTTGGTGTCAATTCTATGAAATTGAAAGTTGATATAACTTCCATATTTGTACACATAACATTGTAGGTTGATAAGATGTACCAGGTATCTAAGGTTAATATAATGTACCTACCTGTAATATGTAATATATGAGAAATTTATGCCCGCGTGAGCAAATAATGAATTTTATATTGCGTTAAGTATTGAATCTGTATGCTATAGTATGTTGAATAAATCTAGTTTTTTTTGACAAATGCGTCAGCTTTGTTATCTTTTATTGATCTGGTTTTTGGGATAAGATATTAAACGTTCTTAAAAATATGCAGTACTTTTGATTGGAAATTGTTCTATTGAAAAACTTTCTAATACCATGTAGAGCAGCATGGTTTTTAAACAAAGAAGAATGAACCTCCTTAAATGTTTTGAATACATACCTGGTAGTATGGCACCAGGCAAGCCTGATGTCATAGACACCTGAAAAGTTAAGAGAGAATTAAACAGTTTTACTTTTCTGTAGGTTTATAAGGAAGGATATTTGCAAATGCAAATATTCCTCATTGTAAGGATGTGAGTATGGAATGTATTGTTGATCAGTTGACCATATTTTTTTCCTTTTCTGTAGGTTTATATAGCTTAAGGAAGGTTATTTTCAAATGTAAATATTCCTCATTATAAAGATTTATGTGTTAAATGTATTGTTGATTTTTTCCAGACCTTTGCTGACGGCTTGTTGACTGAAGCAATGAAGGAGTCGGAACACGTAACAGGATTATTTTCCTGGGCCTACAGTGGTGTAAACTTTGACCTGGCAGGAAATGGAGGCATCGAGTGTAGGGATTTCATCAGTGTGAAGCAGCGAGTCATTGAGACAGTAATTAGCTGTGCAGTAGCAGGTCTTATCTTGTACAGAGCCATCACACACCTGACTCTGCCCAAAAACTCGGTCCTCCTACCGGATCCCGTCGGAAAACGAATCCTCTTAGTGGTTCATTGTCTGATATTCGGCATTGAGCTGGGCTTCAAGTTGGCTACAAAGCAGATGATTTTTATACTTAACCCATGCCATTTAGTAACTATGATGCAGGTAGGGCTAATCGATGAAATGTGCTGCGTATTTCTTTTAGATTTGAGTTGGCGTAAATGTGCTATATCACAATTTCTTTCTATCTTAACATAAGTTGCTCAGATGTTAATGTATGAGATGGAATTGAAATAGTGCTCCTCAGAAATACAATAGTGTGATTTCTACGCTAGCTCAGCATATACAGTGGCATTAAAATGATATATTTGTCACAGTGAACAACCATATATTATATATATACAAGTTTATTTGAACAAAAAAAAACATAATTACAATTGTTGCCTAGCACCCAACTTTCATTCTTTCCCCTTGCACACCTCTCATACAGCTTAACCAATGAAAAGCAGAGAACGTCATCAGCGATACGTCATCACTTGTGAATATGATGTATCGCTGATAAATTTACACATGGGGTTGCTCACGTGACTCCTATTTATGGAAACAAGCGAACAACAACATATTATAATATATACAAATTTATTTGAGCGAGCGCCAGATTTACTCCAGGCATAGATTTGCAATAAATGTGGCTACCGCCCTTTGGGATTCTACTACATCTAACAGCCTTAATATGAGACAAAAAGGCATTTACGTAATTGTTCTCCTGCTGCCAGTTATCTTGACTGAGCGCATCGATATCCTTCGAGTGTGGTTCGTAATAACGACTGTTGAACCGCGGGAGCTGTGTGTTTAGACAGTTTTGCAACCTGTCTATTGTGTGTAGGCCCACACGGTTTATGTATGAAAAGAGTTTGAGGTGAAGCATCCAGTTTTGTTTGTCTGGTGTTCGCGACCAGTAGTCGGCTGCATAATTTTTGCGACCTGCATTATGCGCGCATTGAATGGACACTCCATTGTCGAACGCTTCTGTACAAATATTGACGTGGCTATTTGTGAGAGTGTTTGATACGGCCCACCCTCATGCTTTATGTATGCGATCGACGTAATGTTGTCTGATGGTATTTGAACGCTCTTGTTTTCAAATGATATCATCGCCAATAAAATTGCCATCATTTCGCGAGTTTACTTTCCTTGTCATCGGTCATTTGCAAAACTATTTTGTTAAAAGCCATTCAGATTGTGCACACAAGTACTCTGAAGTTGACATTAAAAAGATGCTTGAGTTTCTGATAGACAACATCTATGTAGTTTTTGGAAATCAGGTTTTCCAACAATCTGTTGGAATTCCCTTGGGTCCCAGTTGTGCCCCATTGTTAGCAGACCTATTTTTGTATTTATATGAAGCAGTATTTATTTATAAGAACTTGTACGTGAAAAAAATAAATCGCTCGCTGTGGCCTTCAACTCAACATTCAGGTTGACGTATTATCAAATAACAATTGTTATTTCCATACCTACGTTGACTCGATACATCCAGTGAACTTGAAATAAAAGATACCACAGAGTCTGCGTCATCTGTTTCATATTTGATTATTTTACAGGAAATGGACATAGATGGTAACCTAACAACAAAACTTTATGATCTATCTGTTATATCTTAGGTTAAATAGGCATAGAGTCTACCACTACCGTACTGATGCATTTAAGGTCAGTCGCGGGTTTAAAAGTTTGCGCCCACTGCGCATTACTTAAAAATTGCTTCAATGTCGTAAAACGCAAATTCAGAGTAAAATGTTCTAATGTACAAGTTATCATGTAATGTTTTTTTTTTTTAAATTACATACTAGTATTGTTAAAATTATTTTTAGTGAGATAAATCCTTAAAGTAATGTTCAGAAGTATTTTAATCATATCACCTCTTCTTTAAAATCGACTTTATCAACATCAGAGTTAACGTCTTACGATAACGTCAGTTGAAACTTTGATGTAACAATTGACAAAAATAATCGTCGTGCATTTTTTATTGCAGCGTCAATAATGAAAATTAAAGTTATAATTTGCAAATAAAACAATATGCGCAATCCTTTCATGTTTTGTGTGAGGAGAAATGTATTTTATTATCTAGTACAAATAAAATTTAAATTTGATTCGTAAACATCCTTTTATTCTATACAATTCTTTATGTAAAATGGCATGCAAGACACGATTTAGGGGAACAGACACGTTTCACGTGACTATCATTGCAATGATGCTTTGATGTGGTAATTCTATTATGACGTAATAATTGATTTGATTGTATGATGCTATGATGTCATTTATCCATTATGACGCCAAACATAATTTGATAGATCCTTTTCCCGTACTATATGGATCTAAAGTAGTCATTTTCACAACATTAGTTGGGAAAAATTTAACATTTTCAATTTTAGATATGTAAATGTACAAAATCATAAGCGGTAATAAATCTAAAGAATGTATTACTTTTTTAGCTCACCGAGACGAAGTCGGGGGGAGCTTATGCTATACCTCGGCGTCGGCGTCCGGACCTGGTTAAAGTTTTTGTTGCAGGTCCTGTATCTAACTAATATTACTTGTCCTATCTTCACCAAACTAGCATGAATGATGCATCTGGACCTACTAATGGACTCGAGAGACTTGGATGCTGAATCTGGGCCATGAATTTCAGATGCTGGAGTAGGTTAAGGTTTTTGGAGTAGGTTAAAGTTTTTGTTGCAGGTGCCCTTTGATAGCCATTTCGAAGTTACTACTGGTCCTAACTTCAACAAACTTGCATAGAAGGTGTGTCTTATGATACTGATGCACCTGACAGGCTTGAATGCTGAATCTGAGCCATAGGTTTCGGATGCTGGATGAGGTTAAGGTTTTTAGAGCTGGTTAAAGTTTTTGGAGCAGGTGCCCACTGATGATTATATCTTAGTTGCTACTGGTCCTAACTTCACCAAACTTGCATGGATGGTGTGTCTTATGATATTGTTGCACCTGACAGGCTTGAAAGCTGAATTTGAGCCAAATATTTCGGATGCTGGATGAGGTTAGGTTTTAAGAGCTGGTTAAAGTTTTTAGAGCAGATGCCCTCTGATGATTATATCTTAGTTATTACTGGTCCTTACATCACCAAACTTGCATGGATGATGCGTCTCATGATACTGATGCATAGACTGACAAGCTTGAATGCTGAATCTGAGCCATAGGTTTCGGATGCTGGATGAGGTTTAGTTTTTTGGAACAGGTTACATGTTTTATAGATAATAGCTTGCATAATTGATTTAACTATAATATGAATGAATTGCAGAGGTAGCTTCAGATGCAGAGCCTGATCTCCATTATCAAGGATGCTAAAAATTCTCTTACCTCACTCAAACCTGCTTGATAGATGTGTTTGTTGTTAAATGATATACCATGATTCCTATGATATAGTATTCTATGATATGATACACTATTGTTTTATATGATACAATGTAATATCATACATTATATAGTAAAAAGTTATATGATACAATATGATATTGTATCAATTATTTTGTACATTATTATATGATATTGTATTATGATATTGTAATGTATAGTAATGTATATTATTATACAATATTGTAGAATATGATATTGTAAAATATATTATTTTATCGAATGATATCGAATGATATTGTTTTATCGAATGATATTGTTTCATATTATATTGCAATATAATTTATGATATTGTATAATATAATTATATCGTATCATATGATACAATATTGTATAATATGATATTGGTTTATATAATATATTGTAATAAAATACATGAAATTGTATTATATGATATTATAAGATATTATATAATATGATATTGTATATGATATTGTATCCTATGATATGATATTGTATAAAATGATATTGTATTATATTGTATTATATATAATATATATAGATTATTACATGGCAATTTTTATATCGCATCCTATATTAGCCCGAGGTCGCTGTATATCAGCCCGAGAGCCGTAAGGCTCGAGGGCTGATATACAGCGACCGAGGGCTAATATTGGATGCGATATAAAAATTGCCATGTTATGATTTTTATATCATATACTTATAGAAAATATTAAAGAAATAAAACCAAACATCATGTGTTGAATGATTATTGTTAACAAATCGCTCCGTGTCTATATATTCCATCTCTAATAAACTTCCCGGATTTTTTGCGCCAGCTGTTTGTATTCCAAGTTGACGTCGACGTAACTATTTGACGTCATACTCGGAGATCGGAGTTGAACGACGCATACCGAACTCTACGTCATAATAGCCGATGATTCACGGAAAGGGGTGTGATATAACATCCGAAGATTGCCGGAGAGGGGTGTGATATAAATCTTATATCACACCCCTAGGGTTTATATCACACGGGTAGGCGAGTTTTCTGTTTATATCGCACAGGGCGGAAAAGGGTATATTTTCTATAAGTATACGATATTATACAATATAATATCATATGTTACAATATTGTGATGTATTATGTGATATGATTGAGTATCAAATAATGCTATATTGTATTTATATAAGGTATTATGATATTGTATTGTGATTAAATACAATAATGTATATCACGATACAATGTCATATGTTACAATATCATATTTCATCAATATTTATTACAGTATTATATTGTATTAAATGATATATATTGTAAGTATCATTGGATGCAATATCATATTTTATATTATTGTATTGATAAACATTGTATCTTATAATAGTGTATAAAATGAACATATGATTATCATACAATTTTTTTTACATATGATATACGATATTGTGTCAAAACAGTATCCATGAATATCCAAGATCATTAATTATGATTTTCATATAATATGATAAAGGTGGTTTTATAAAGGTGATGCCTCATAAAGGTGATGCCTCGTCTCGGTGAGCTTTGTAATCTGTGATTACCTATGTTTGATGGATTAAAAGAAATTGTCACTAAATGTCATAATTTCAGAATAAGGGGTAGGGGTGATTCCTATTGTAGTATATCCCTTGAATGCCAAGAAAGTGGCAATGAAAATTTTATAAGTTATAAAGCAGATGTCAAGGTTGATATATGAATTTTTTTAAATTTAATTTCATTGAGAATTTTTTATGTGCCATCACATTAAGTTAAAATTTAGATCAAAATCTACAAAACTTGAAGTGCTGATTTTAGCAATATTTTGATAAAATTATGATATTGCTATGTAAAAAGCCAATGATGTAAATAATTTTGAATTTTTTTTTTCAGTTATTAAAATTAAGGAATATAATTTGCAAATAAATTCCATCAAATAAAATAATTATTGCAGAAAGTTGAAATTGTCAAAAAATTCATAATGCCAGAAAAGGAGGACAATTCCTCTCAAAATATCTCCCTTGCAAGGAAAGAAAGAAAGCTAAAAATGATATATGCTGTAGAGGACATCTTAATGTTAATGTGTTTAAAAAAGCAAAAAAATTCATTGACAAATAATTTTACACTGCAACGCCCTGTTTTCCCTTAAAGGATAAAACTATGAGGGCGGATAGCATAACAGCTATCCGGTTAATTTCTGTTTAATTTGGCAAAACGTTTACTTATACCTTAACCTTCTATTGCTGGACGGGGAAAAATCAATTAAATCCTGTATGACGTCATAATGAATAAATGGCATCATAGCAATATACAATCAAATCAATTATGACGTCATAATAGAGTTAGGACATCAAAGCATCATTGCAATGATAGACACGTGATACGTGTCCTGTTCCCCCTTATTTACTTTGTAAGTTTGTAAGAGTTTTTTTTTTCATTTCAGATATTCTGTCTGGCCGCACCGTCAGGGAGACTGACTACAACAGTTTTCCGGCTTCACCTACACATGTTAACGGGGGCTCCTATAGCCATCTTGTTCCCTGTAACAAATACTCGATTGGTAAGATACACAATTAGCAAGATTTTATGATAAATTCAAAATTACATGAAGTTAGATTCTGTATTGAATAATCATTAAGTAAGACTCGATTTGAAATTCTTGTTTGGTAAGATGTTTTATCGAAAGTTCGATTGCTATGATTGTATTGAAAACTTGATTGACAATTATAAAATTTTCGCTTTCAAGGACTTGTAAAAGTAAATGATACTGTAATTGTTAATGCATTAAATGATGATAATGAGACGTTGACTTTACAGTTGCCGTTTGAGACAGAGGTGTATTATATCCAACATTTGCTGATGCTAGTCATTCCATTCTACTTACTCAAAATCGGAGGTAAAACACATGATAGTGTTCATTGGTGGTCTATACTGATTACTCTGAATTTGCATCACAAGCACTTAATGAAATATAAGATATTAATATGTTTTCTGGTGCGACCGTGAGTCATGCGCTGCAGCAGTATTTAACAATTATCAATTAACATCAGAATTTTTTTTTAGACGTATGTATTCAAGAAAAACTAACAAAATACATTACATAGACTCGCTTCACCCTCAAATCGTTCTTTACTTTTGGAGAATTAATTGATTAATTGATTGAATCTCTAAACGATAAATATTATTTTTCTTATGTTTCTTATTTGACTTTTATATTTTCTCCTGGTACATAAATTTTGTTTTTTAATTTGTTTATTTCCCATTTTCCAATTTAATGGTTTTACATATCTACATATATATTTTAACTTTTTAATTTTTCTCTTGACTTCTTTTCATTTATTATAAAATAACGAGGCTGTAACTCTAATATAATTTTATTTAATGTTTACTTATACTTACTGTATGCAAAATTAGCTTGAATCGATATAACAGTAAAATATGGAACTTATTATCCCTTTATCTGACTATAAGCCAAAAAAATCAATTAAAAATAAATACTAAACATCTGAGGGATTCGCAGTTTCCACTGAAAGATTATCACAGTCATCGCTTTGAATGTTTCTTGAATGCCTAATCTCTCCTGATTTTCTGTCTATAATTCTTTAAAAAATAATTACAAATATCTTTGTTTGCTATTTACTACATGTACAATCATGTATTTACATGTAAATTATTCATTTAAAGTAAAAAAAATATCCTTCTTATAAAAAAAATCAGAATTAGTTTATTTCTTTAAATTAAAAGATATACCAGGGAAATACTGTTAACATTTAAGATTTTTGCCCCTGTAAACTTCTTGGCAGTCGGCAAATATAAGATGGGGCAAATTGAAAGCTGCAGATTATTTATTTTTATTTGAAGGTGTGATAGTGTAAACTGAAAACTTAGTGAAATCTAAAAAAAAGATGTGTTGTGGCAAAATTATTAGGAGGCATTAATATCCCCGCCATCTGTATCTTTTTAGTTGAAAAAACATGGATGTAATTACTTTTTGTCAATTTGTTTACTGGCTGTTCGGGCTCGATGTTTTGTTGTTTGTAGGTTCCTACACTGCTGAACCTGTTCTTGACTTCAGCTGGGCTCTAGTGTCCATGGGAGTTCTGTACATTATATACTTCGTACCTGTACAGTATCTAGCATATGTAAGTATTTAGAAGTACTTAGCCATTCCACTCAAAAGTTATTTTGTCAAATTCTACTCTAACCGTAAGAACTAATCTAATCATACAATTAAAATATAAATAAAAGGTAAAAAGTGTGAACAAATAAAGCTTTTACTACAGTCTTACAGTGTACCTGGAAAAAAAATATCACAATGGGTTCCATATTGCAAGTTCTGATGTAATGCTAAACGATGTGTTTACAGATGTTAATTACCAAGAGTTCATACGCTTGTATTCAATGTAGATGTAAAAAGGATGCAAAACTTTGATTAACTACTGATCATACAACTCATATTTCCTGTTTAAACTTAATAGATCTCCTTAGTGAACCTCCATAATATGCTGTGTCCAGCGCCGTCAGACCCGTTCTATGGACCGTACTACAGAATCTGTGCAATGATTCACCAGGCAATACTTACACCAACTGTGGGCAAGTTCTACACGTGGCTGTCACAACAATTCTTCACCCCTTTCGCACGGGAAGAGGAGGTGTCCGTGTTTAGAATAGACTGGTGTTCCGATGCATGCCCCCGCACCGGACAATCTCAGAGGGAAGAATGGAGTGATTAATCACGGGAATCGCCCGCCCAACAATGGACACCCCAAATCCTCCTGAGGAAATATAATAGCTTTAACTTAACACTTATAATCGTTGACTTTAAGGTATCTCTCTCCTCACGTTTTGATTTCATTGCGCAGATGATCATTATATTTTAAATGAATATGATTTTATTTATTTAATCATAACAGAAAGATTTTTATTTCATAATTACACACATTCTTAAAGAAAATTCATCTGAATTCAAGAAACAAACAAGTTTTTGGGGGAACTATTTTTTCGTGCGGAAGGTTTTTTAGACGGAAATGACAGAAACAAGCATTTTATGAATTTTCAATATACTTTTCTTTTTATTATACTTTATTCTTTATTCACATTTTAAACATTTAATAGGTTTGTAACATATTCTATAGGTTCTGTGTGACAAGTACAAAATTAAATCTTGAGAGAGTGATATGATGTACTTCTCAAAAAATTCTTGATACAAGAACATTGAGGAATGGGATACCTTAAATTTACGTTTCAATAGCATTTTTTGGTTAGCATTGTGTAAGGGGGGAAGAGTGAAAATTTCCAGAATTTTTAATCCTTTTAACTTGATTGGGTATAATAAATGCACCATTTACAGATTTGTTGATGTAATAACATTAATTTCTGCTGTTAAATCCGTAGAGAACATACAGAAGACTACACATTTTAAAGACGTTCGACAGTCTTCTAGCGATCGTCCAGTCTGGCATTCGTCCAGATTTTTCTATATGCGCATAAGAAATAATTTCCGTAAAGTATCAAAATTATCAAAATATTGGATTTGTTTTTATATTTAACTAACGTGTGCACAAAACCCAACTGTATCTCCCTGATTATAGACAACTCGTCGCAAAAGCTAAGATTGCTTAATCAACGATACGTTTAATCGCAAAGAAACGGCGGGATGAAATGGTGTTAAAATTCACTGAATATAAGTTTATGGCTTGCAATTTTTGGAGACCGTGCCCGATAAGAATTTTATTTACAAAATAAACTCCTGTGACTTTCTTGCAATAAATATAATAAAGCAGCAACAATAAAAGCAACAATATTGAATATAATATGGAAAAAACATATGCAATAATAAAATCGTATGATTTCAGGTATTTATTTTGAAAGGGACATAAGTTACGCATGTTTAAATGATATTAGGCTAAATTTCCCAAAAATCATAGGAACACCCTCAAAAAGTTGTTTCAAAACTATCAAAATACGTTGTACCTCAAATTATTTCGGCGCTGAGTAATTGATGGGTATGATTTATAATTTTTTCTTAAGATAATGGATTGAAATTAAATATTTTTTTATTTAAAACGGCATAATACCTTAGTTGTCAGTTTTGTTGGCCAGATTAAGACCTGTCGATTTTTAATGTGATAAATTGGACTTAACAGGGATTTTTCTTTTTTTTGGGGGGGGGACTTTTTAGCGTTAGTACAATGCTGTTTATCATTACTTCTACTAGATACCAACTCTACTTTGCTTGAACATTTCCTTCATGGAATTTATGCTAATCCCTATTTGTTGGTTTCCGTCTTAATTTGGTGTCAATTTTATGAAATTGAAAGTTGATATAACTTCCATATTGTACACATAACATTGTAGGTTGATAAGATGTACCAGGTATCTAAGGTTAATATAATGTACCTACCTGTAATATGTAACATATGAGAAAATTATGCCCGCGTGAGCAAATAATGGGTTTTATATTGCGTTAAGTATTGAATCTGTATGCTTTAATATGTTGAATAAATCTAATTTTTTTTTTGACAAATGCGTCAGCTTTGTTATCTTTTATTGATCTGGTTTTGGGATAAGATATTAAACGTTCTTAAGGTATCCGATCCATAATAGCCCCAGATTCAATGAATCTGGATTCATAACATATATGTATGGGCTAAATACTCAGTATACTTGGACATAATTTTCATATCTAAGTATAAGCATGTAGGAGTGTAATGTGTCCTTATTAATGAACTTTTCCTGTTCTTGAAGAGTTGCCCCCCTTTGCTTTTAATCTATAAAAATCAATTTTTAAAAAATATATACGGTATAAAATTTATTTTAAATAGTTTTTGTACTCCTAAGGATTAAATTCATATTTTCACCGAAGCATGTATTGATATCCTTAGTATTTACTTTTTTATTTAAAAAAATGTGCTTGTTCCCATAGACCTTAATGCAATCTTCATTAATTAATTACTGCTTAGTTAATAAGATTTTTGAAAAATTCTCTCGGTAAATCTTTTTTTACTCTAAAAAGCTTTGAATTAATATTATAGTATTTAATACATAATGGATATTAAGGGTTAGAAAAATTAGGTCCTAATATGGGTCGGATACCTTAAAAATATGCAGTACTTTTGATTGGAAATTGTTCTATTGAAAAACTGTCTAATACCATGTAGAGCAGCATGGTTTTTAAACAAAGAAGAATGAACCTCCTTAAATGTTTTGAATACATAGTATGGCACCAGGCAAGCCTGATGTCATAGACACCTGAAAAGTTAAGAGAGAATTAAACAATTTTAATTAAATTCGTAAACATCCTTTTATTCTATACAATTTTCTATGTAAAATGGCATGCAAGACGCGTTTTAGGGGGAACAGGACACGTTTCATGTGACTTTCATTGCAATGATGCTTTGATGTGGTAATTCTATTATGACGTCATAATAGATTTGATTGTATGATGCTATGATGTCATTTATCCATTATGGCGCCAAACATAATTTGATAGATCCTTTTCCCGTACTATATGGATCTAAAGTAGTCATTTTCACAACATTAGTTGGGAAAAATTTAGCATTTTCAATTTTAGAAATGTAAATGTACAAAATCATAAGCGGTAATAAATCTAAAGAATGTATTACTTTTTTGATGGTTTAAAACAGAAATTGTCACAAAATGTCATAATTTCAGAATAAGGGGTAGGGATGATTCCTATTGTAGTATATCCCTTGAATGCCAAGAAAGTGGCGAGGAAAATTTTATAAGTTATAAAGCAGATGTCAAGGTTGATATATGAATTTTTTTTTTATTTAATTTCATTGAGAATTTTTTATGTGCCATCCCATTTAGTTCAAATTTAGAATCAAAATCTACAAAACTTGAAGTGCTGATTTTAGCAATATTTTGATAAAATTTTAATATTGCTATGTAAAAAAGCCAATGATGTAAAAAAAATTTGAAATGTTTTTCAGTTATTAAAATTAAGGAATATAATTTGCAAATAAATTCCATCAAATAAAATAATTATTGCAGAAAGTTGAAATTGTCAAAAAATTCATAATGCCAGAAAAGGAGGACAATTCCTCTCAAAATATCTCCCTTGCAAGGTAAGAAAGAAATCTAAAAATGATAAATGCTGTAGAGGACATCTTAATGTTAATGTGTTTAAAAAAGCAAAAAAATTCATTGACAAATAATTTTACACTGCAACGCCCTGTTTTCCCTTAAAGGATTAAACTCTGAGGGCGGATAGCATAACAGCTATCCGGTTAATTTTGGTTTAATTTGGCAAAACGTTTACTTATACCTTAACCTTCTATTGCTGGACTGGGACAAATCTATTAAATCCTGTATGACGTCATAATGAATAAATGGCATCATAGCAATATACAATCAAATCAATTATGACGTCATAATAGAGTTAGGACATCAAAGCGTCATTGCAATGATAGACACGTGATACATATCCAGATGTTCCCCCTTATTTACTTTGTAAGTTTGTAAGAGTTTTTTTTCATTTCAGATATTCTGTCTGGCCGCACCGTCAGGGAGACTGACTACAACAGTTTTCCGGCTTCACCTACACATGTTAACGGGGGCTCCTATAGCCATCTTGTTCCCTGTAATAAATACTCGATTGGTAAGATACACAATTGGTAAGATTTTATGATAAATTCAAAATTACATGAAGTTAGATTCTGTATTGAATAATCATTAAGTAAGACTCGATTTGAAATTCTTGTTTGGTAAGATGTTTTATCGAAAGTTCGATTGCTATGATTGTATTGAAAACTTGATTGACAATTTAATAGATTAGTAAAATTTTCGCTTTCAAGGACTTGTAAAAGTAAATGATACTGTAATTGTTAATGCATTAAATGATGGTAATGAGACGTTGACTTTACAGTTGCCGTTTGAGACAGAGGTGTATTATATCCAACATTTGCTGATGCTAGTCATTCCATTATACTTACTCAAAATCGGAGGTAAAACACATTAATAGTGTTCATTGGTGGTCTATACTGATTACTCTGAATTTGCATCACAAGCACTTAATGAAATATTAGATATTAATATGTTTTCTGGTGCGACCGTGAGTCATGCGCAGCAGCAGTATTTAACAATTATCAATTCACATCAGAATTTTTTTTTTGACGTATGTATTTAAGGTATCCGATCCATAATAGCCCCAGATTCAATTAATCTGGATGCATGAAAGATATGTATGGGCTTCATGCTTAGTATACTTGGACATAATTTTCATGTTTAAGTGTCAATATGTAAAAGGAGAATGTGTCCTAATAAATGACCTTTTCCTTTTCTTGAAGAGTGGCTCCCCTTTGCTTTTAATTTATAAAAATTATTCTAAAAAAATATATACGGTATGAAATTTATTTTTCATAGTTTTTTTTGTATTCCTAATGATGAAATGCATGATTCCACCGAAGCATTTATTGATATTCTTAATATTTAATTTTTTATTTTATAAAATGTGTTGTCCCCATAGACATAAATGCAATCTTCATTAATTAATAACTGCTTAGTTAATAATATTTTTGAAAATTTCTCTCGGTAAATCTTTTTCTTCTCTAAAATGCTTTAAATTAATACCAGAGTATTTAATACATGATGGATAATTAAGGTTAGAAAAATTAGGTCCTAATATGGATCGGATACCTTAAGAAAAACTAACAAAATACATTTCATAGACTCGCTTCACCCTCAAATCGTTCTTTACTTTTGGAGAATTAATTGATTAATTGATTGAATCTCTACACGATACATATTATTTTTCTTTTGTTTCTTATCTGACTTTTATTTTTTCTCCTGGTACATAACTTTTGTTTTTTAATTTGTTTATTTCCCATTTTCCAATTTAATGGTTTTACATATATACATATATATTTTAACTTTTTAATTTTTCTCTTTACTTCTTTTCATTTATTACAAAATAACGAGGCTGTAAATCTAATATAATTTTATTTAATGTTTACTTATACTTACTGTATGCAAAATTAGCTTGAATCGATATAACAGTAAAATATGGAACTTATTATCCCTGTATCTGACTATAAGCCAAAAAAATCAATTAAAAATAAATACTAACCATCTGAGGGATTAATAGTTTCCACTGAAAGATTTTCACAGTCATCGCTTTGAATGTTTCTTGAATGCCTAATCTCTCCTGATTTTCTGTCTATAATTTTTTTTTAAAATAATTACAAATATCTTTGTTTGCTATTTACTACATGTACTATCATGTATTTACATGTAAATTATTCATTTAAAGTAAAAAAAAATATCCTTCTTATAAAAAAAAATCAGAATTAGTTTATTTCTTTAAATTAAAAGATATACCAGGGAAACACTGTTAACATGTAAGATTTTTGCCCCTGTAAACTTCTTGGCAGTCAACAAATATAAGATGGGGCAAATTGAAAGCTGCAGATAATTTCTTTTTATTTGAAGGTGTGATAGTGTAAACTGAAAACTTAGTGAAATCTAAAAAAAGATGTGTTGTGGCAAAATTATTAGGAGGCATTAATATCCCCGCCTTCTGTATCTTTTTAGTTGAAAAAACATGGATGTAATTACTTTTTGTCAATTAGTTTATTGGCTGTTCAGGCTCGATGGTTTTGTTGTTTGTAGGTTCCTACACTGCTGAACCTGTTCTTGACTTCAGCTGGGCTCTAGTGTCCATGGGAGTTTTGTACATTATATACTTCGTACCTGTACAGTATCTAGCATATGTAAGTATTTGGAAATACTTAGCCATTCCACTCAAAAGTTATTTTGTCAAATTCTACTCTAACCGTAAGAACTAATCTAATCATACAATTAAAATATAAATAAAAGGTAAAAAGTGTGAACAAATTAAACTTTTAGTACAGTCTTACAGTGTACCTGAAAAAAATATCACTATGGGTTCCATATTGCAAGTTCTGATGTAATGCTAAACGATGTGTTTACAGATGTTACCAATAGTTCATACGCTTGTATTCAATGTAGATGTAAAGAAGATGCAATAATTTGATTAACTACTGATCATACAACTCATATTTCCTGTTTAAACTTAACATATCTCCTTAGCGAACCTCCATAATATGCTGTGTCCAGCGCCGTCAGATCCGTTCTATGGGCCGTACTACAGAATCTGTGCAATGACTCACCAGGCACTACTAATACCAACTGTGGGCAAGTTATACACGTGGCTGTCACAACAATTTCTCACCGCACCGGACAATCTCAGAGGGAAGAATGGAGTGATTATTCACGGGGATCGCCCGCCCAACAATGGACACCTCAAGTCCTCCTGAGGAAATATAGCCTAACTGACCACTTAAAATCGTTGCCTTTAAATTTACGTTTCAATAGCATTTTTTGATTAGCATTGTGTAAGGGGGAAGAGGGAAACCTTCCATAATTTTTAATCCTTTTAACTTGATTGGGTATAATAAACGCACCATTTACAGATTTGTTGATGTTTTAACATTAATTTCTGCTGTTAAACCCGTAGAGAACCTACAGAAGACTATCACATTTTAAAGACGTTAGCGATCGTCCAGTCTGGCATTCGTCCAGATTTTTCTAGCTGCGCACAGGAAATAATGTCCGTAAAGTATCAAAATTATCAAAGTATTGGTTTTTTTTTATATTTAACTAACGTGTGCACAAAACCCAACTGTGGCTCCCTGATTGTAGACAACTCGTCGCAAAAGCTAAGATGGCTTAATCAACGATATGTTTAATCGCAAAGAAACGGCGGGATGAAATGGTGTTAAAATTCACTGAATATAAGTTTATGGCCTGCATTTTTTGGAGACCGTGCCCGATAAGAATTTTATTTACAAAATAAACCCCTGTGACTTTCTTGCAATAAATATAATAAAACAGCAACACTAAAAGCAACAATATTGAACATAATATGGAAAAAAACATATGCAATAATAAAATTATATAATTTCTGAAAATGTTTTTACGTCACGTAAATAGCATATAAAGGGCATGATTTTTAGCCGATAAAGTACAGTTGATATTGCAGTTGGTTTAGTAGAGCATACTGATTATAAATACGGCAGATTGCTGTGGTGTGAGTTTGTTTATATACACAAACACACTAAAATATTGTTTCAAACGGAAAAGGAAATAAATATCAAAGTACTGAGAGTACTGGTAGGCGGAATCATGATTGCTAGTTGTCAATATTATTTTGAAATTACCAATCAATTATTTGAATGATGAAAAAAGACACTATTTTTAATAATTGCAGTTAAGATCATTTATACAGAAATGAATTATATGTGATGCCTCAAAGACGACATTTGAATGTACAGGAAGCTGGTGACGCCATAGTGATGCTGCAAATTGGAATGTCACTACGATGAACGACGGTCCGGCAGGACAGTCAACTCTAGCAAAGCAGAACCGATTTAATTGGACTGTTGCCTTAAACTGAGACTTTCATGGTAGGGTCAGACGGGGAGAGGGATATTAAAGATTTCCAATCAATCTTGCTGGAATAAGCTCCATGATTTTAACTTGAAAGCAAGTCTAAGTTTGACTGCAGATAACAGAAAATGGAAAGTGATCATGCAAATCTGTCGAGTGACATCCATACTTTTTTCTGCCGAATCAAATTTTTTGTAGACTTTAATGATGGAAGACGTCGGGTATAAAAACAAAACGAAATCAGCGATTCAGTGAATGCTTGTATGAATCATTGCCAAGATGAGATTTTTTTTAACCCAATCGTGAGACTCTTTGGTACAAAATAAATTCTTATGGATGGTAACGCCACGCCACATAGAGCAAACATCGTGAATCAGTACCTTGAGGCAGATATTCTCAAGAAGATGGAAGAGCCGTTGAAGTCACCAGACCATTATCCTCAGCAACGGAATCATGCAACATTCAATACCCATACCCAAAATACCCAAAAGACCATCTCTTTACTTTTAATATATGTCTCCAATATTACTGTGTAAAACATGTTTATATATTGACTTGTGTTCCCAGAATTTAATGTAATGTTTTGTATGATGATGACGCTCCTGCTGCTGTTGCTACTGATTATGATGATAGTATTTTTTTTTATTAAAACTTGTGATTGTCATTACATCGAATGTAAAGAATTGAACTTTTTGCACAGTGTGAGTAATTTGTAAATTTTATTTTAATTTTGAATATCTTAAGTGGTTCATTGGTGTCTTTTTTACAACCATTTTGTTGAGAAAAAGGTCAAATCTTGCACATTATTTTAGCAACTTTTCCTCAAAATAGGGAACCCTATTTTTATAAGTCGGCATGGGATCTAATTTTAGAAGAGGAAAAATCTAAACTTAGAACTCCTGTGTCTATGGAAGTACATTGACGTTATATTTTCATAGAAAAAAATACATGTCATTCAAAACAAATTGTGTTGAATGCCACGAACATCGCTAAACCAGTTCCAAGGGATTTTTTCAGTTCAGTTCTATAAGTATATTTTAAATTTCTTTCTTTTTAGAAGTGTGGTAGCGGTCCAAAAATGAATTGCATTAAAAAAAAATACACATATATTTTTAAATGAAAATATAACTTCAATGTACTTCCATAGACACAAACAAAATTATCTCGTGCGAATTGATGGTTGTTGAGACCCATTTAAAGAATAGAGAACCCTTGTTTGAGACAAAGTCACAACTTAAATAAGCACGTTTAGACGTTTTCCTCAATAAATGGTTGTAGAGTATACACTAATGACCTCCTTTCATATTTTTTACAAAATTTTAAATCTTGAATTTAAGTTTGTAGCTGCGCAGTTGGAAGTGATTAAAAAAGCCATAGTTCTACTCTTGTATGTGTAATTCGCATACAACACGTAGAACCTCATATTTATTGCTTTTTTATCTTTTGACAACATATTTAGTCAGTTTTGGGCAGAAACAAACCAGTTCAAGAGATGTTTACATTTTTATCCTCGGATGTACAAGATGGTCGCATATTCCCCTTAAACAATAAACTGAATTGAAATTGAATTGACATTAAAAAAGGATTTTCCACTGATCTGTTAATTTAATTGGAATTCCCATGGGTACCAATTATTTATGTATTCATATGACGTAGAATTTATTCAAAACTTTGTACTTGAAAAAAATAAAACACTCGCTGTGGCATTCAACTCAACATTCAGGTATATCGACGACGTATTATCAATTAACAATTGTTATTTCCATACCTACGTTGACTTGATATACCCCAGTGAACTTGAAATAAAAGATAACACAGAGTCTGCGTCATCTGTTTCATATTTGGATATTTTACTGGAAATGGACATTGATGATAACATAACAACAAAACTTTATGATAAACGCGATGACTTCAATCTTTCTAAGGGTACCAATTGTGTCCCATTGTTAGCATACCTATTTTTGTATTCTTATGAAGCAGAATTTATTCAAAAACTTGTACGTGAAAAAAATAAATCACTCGCTGTGGCCTTCAACTCAACATTTAGGTACAGGTGACACTCGATGGCTCGAACTTCGATCTCTCGAAGTTCTTGATCTCTAGAAGTGAAATCATGGTCCCGATTTTTTTCTCTATATAACTAAGCAAATTTACTCTTGATCTCTCGAACTCCGATCTCTCGAAGTTCTTGATCTCTCGAAGTAAAACCTGGGTTCCGTTATACATATTTCATTGTTTTCCACTCTCGATAACTCAAAGTGGTGGCTGCATGTGTACACATGCGACCGATCAAGCGTGTAATTACAGCTCCACATATACCTTACCTGTATGGTCAACTGAACTCCTGGGGCTAGCGTGGTAGTGGTAATTGGTTGATTACCTAAGTGACATTACCCCTTGCTTCATTCAAAAGGTAGATAGATAATTTGTGACTAATCTAATAATTTCAACAACTTGTGAAAATTACGTTAAATTAAACCGCTCTTTATTTAAAATATTCCGTGATTAAGAAAACATAAAATATTTCAAAGTTTTTAAAGTAAAAAATAACACTTAATAAACACACAGCTAATTTCTGTATTGTTTAAATTGAAGTATTGTAGCAGAAAATACGAAAGAAACTATGTTAGTCTATCCATCTATGTTTTAAATATATACTTCCGGCTACTATAATTTTAGAACCAAAATGACCGAAACAAAAATTTCCGGATTTTTTTAAACTTTCGATCTCTCGAACTCTTGATCTCTCGAAGTTTAATCATGGTCCCCTGAAGTTCGAGTTATCGAGATTCACCTGTATATCGACGACGTATTATCAATTAACAATTGAGTCTGCGTCATCTGTTTCATATTTGAATATTTTACTGGAAATGGACAGTGATTGGAACCTAACAATAAAACTTTATGATAAACGTGATGACTTCAATTTTTTTTCAATTTTCCTTTCTTATGTTGCAACATACCTTCATCAACTGCGTATGATGTTTTTGTCTCTCAATTAATTCGATACGAAAGGGCATGCCCTTCGTATGAACAGTTTCTAAAGCGAGGCACGCTGCTGACATACAAGTTGATAAAACAGGACAATCAACAGTCTCTTTTAAATTCATCTTTTCCTAAGTTCTATGGTCGATACAACGACCTTCTCAGCAATTACAATCTACCACTGGGTCGCATGCTGACTGACGTTTTTCATACTAATTGTTAGATCATAAAAAATCTCCTTATTGCGTGGACTTTTCCGTTTTTCCCGATTATACGACTAAGACCACACGGCGGGTGTGACCGGTCAGCAGAGGATGTTTACTCCTCCATGGCATCTGATCCTACCACTATTTTTTAGGTCCGTGTTCGCTCTCCTTCTGTTTTGTAATTTTTCTTTGCTCTTTTGAATTTAAACAGTCTTCGTTATCACTGTGGTGAAGGTATATATTTATCAATGATACTCACAAATATGAGTTATACATGTAAGTTGTTATAAACCTCAAAAGTCTGACGGATAAAATCGACGTCCAACTTAGGTAAGGTACAGGTTACAACTGAACTTTGTTTACAAATACATAATTATATTGTTATTTATTGAATCCCGAACCCGATGGTAAAATCCACTACATTCCTCCCCATCATATTTAAAAGGGCTGGCGTGTAAAACTTTAAAACATACATGTATTATTTTTAATTTACTCAGTAAAACACTTCTAGACAGCTGTTCATGATCAGACAATCCGACTGTAAAAACAGCACTCCAAAAGTGTGATATTTAAATATGAAGTGATTTTCATATACGCAAAGATTAAATAAAAACAGATAACACTGTTATTAAGAGGCATAAAAATATGGGAATAATTTAAAACTAATACATGTATTTAAAAGATAATGAACATTGATTGTTCAGTCCTAAAATATATTTGTTTAAGTTAAACACCACATTGGTTTGATTATCTTATTTTTTCCCCATACCTCTTCATTATGGTAATGTTGTTACCCAATAATAAACTACATGAAGTTTCCAGATCTTAATAAAATGAGACAATGATATCAGAATCTTCGACATATTTGACTGGTGGACCTCACACAAGATACTTTTAAAATTCCCTGATAATTCACAAACATTGTGTCAAAATTGTATATTTGTTGTTCAGAAACATATTATATTTGCATCTTTGTTGTTTTATTTTTAAAAACTGGACAACATCCTTCATTCTATCTCATACTAGTGGTTTTATTTAATTCTAATATTTAAATATGGTATGTGGTTGTGGCCTTGGTTCATTGAATCGAGCTGACGATTAAGGACATGCGATATTTGCGAGAAAATAAACTTTTAAAAGAAGAATTTTTCTTTCATTTGCAGAAATGGTCAACATCTAAACTGCAACTTTACGTAATTGCGTTAAAAAAAGTATGTTGTTACCCAGTACGAATTTGTTTTCATAAGCAGGGGTCATCACAATTTCTTGAATCTCCATGCGATAATGAAGACGCCCACTTTTATACTGACTTCATACATAGACAGCCCATGTTTGCCTATTGTTTTCCGTTTAACAGTAGTTGTATATTTGCATTATTAAAGTTATGTCAAAGGGAGATTAATAGACAAACATGCGCTCATGGTAAAAATAAGAAAAAACTGCTTATTCTTACTCTCGCTTTACCTGTTGTAACCAAGTCTTGATATATGTTGAATATTATTATTTCACCACGTGATTTCTCACCTCAGGTAACTTTGTGAATACAAAATTCTATCACGTGACGTGTAAGGTAGGATGTAATGTGCTAACTAGGACAATGTTTTCGAACACGTTAAGGAGGTTGGATCCTGCGATCATAAGTCTCTAAGTTTTTTTCTTAAGTATTTTTTAAAAAACTACATACATAGCTAAACCAAAATTCAAAACAAAATGTTGGGGTCTATATGCTCCTTTCGGTGCTACAGTGTATTTAATATGACCTTTCTGCACTGAAAGTGCAAATTGCACATAAATCGCTTTTCCTCAATAATGTTTAATCGGAATAAACCATGGCATCAATACAAATTTATATTACCTAAAATTAATCAAACTAAAATAATCATAAAGAAAAAGTTTGCAATTTCTTCCCTAATTGATATTTTGACCTTTTTGCACTGATAAAACGCTTTTTGTATCCATTAACGATTCAACATGCAATATAATTATTTAAAAGTCTCAAACTTTTTCTCAAATTTTAATAGACTTGTCAAAAATATCTTACAAATTCAGAAAATGAAACCCAAAATATGGGTCTATGATGTAAATTGTGAGATATAGCATGAAATAAGCTAATTTTAGGCAAAAATTGGAGTTCATTTTTCTTGACTTTTATGAAATATTAGTTAAATGTGCCAATATACGTCGATAGAAATATTGAAATATCGTAAAATATGTTTTTTGAAACAACACGAAGATAACCCTATGCATAAACTAGCTGGAAATTTGGTATGCACTGAAAATAAGGAAGCTAAAAAACAGGATCCGGTTGTATCAATATTTAATGGTTTATTAAAGCTTTATTAAACACCAAACATTTAATGAGTCATTAATTTCCGTTGTATCAAAGTTTTAATGAACGAATGGGTTCATTAAAACTTCATTAAATTCTCATATTTTAATGATGCCAATGGGGCTTCATTAACGCTTAATAACGCTAAATAACAATGGCGGCCAACGTAATGTTTCACCAATTAGGCCGAAGAAGAGCTGACAGAGTGTTTCGAGAACGTTTTTCTATTGAAAATATGACTGAGGAGGAAATTCGGAGGCGATATCGTTTCGGTAAAGATTCGATAAAACAAATTGTGGATCTGCTTGACCCAATCATCGGCCCCAAAACAAAGAGATCACAAGCTCTCTCTACAGAATTACAGGTACGTCACAGACAAATAAAACTTACTTTGCAATAAGCCTCTGCATATGTCTATGGCCTCTGTCAAGCGACCACAAGGGCTAGCTTCCCTTTGTTTTACTTGATTACGTCACATATGTCGTCATTTTGGTGGCGGATCTTTATTTTTTTTATTTATTTTTTTTTTACATTTTTTACTGCTGCTACAACTGAAGAATATTGATTTTACTTGTCACACACAAACAAAAAATGTAACTGGCGTTATTTTTCAAATATTCTATCAAACTTTAATTATCAATTTACACTTTGATTTTGATTACATTATAATACAAGTGATACCGAATTATTAGAGTTATCCACCTTTGCATAAATGATCACAATGACAGGTGCTTGTATTTGTCGTTTTTTTTATTATACTAGGCTTACCAATTTGTTTGATTTAATTATTACAATATATTTTGTTGTGAAAGGTTAAACGTTTAAATAATATAAAACACGTATCTGCAGACTTGAAAATTTTTTAACTTGTTTATATGCAATATTGTTATTTATCGTCATTTCTAATTACATGTAGTTTTACGGGGTTTTTTTTTCAAATACTACTTTTACTACTTATACAAATTTATTAAAGGGTAATGGTCACGATTTTGGTCAAAATTTATTTTTCCATTTTTAAATATTTACAATATGTTACAGGGAGGCATAGATCAACCAAAATTTGATAAATATAAAATTTATTGCATGATATCTAGAATTTAGAGGGATTTACATTCGATAAACTTGCATCTTTTAAATTTAAAAAAAGATAAAATTAAAAATAAGGATACCAGATTTACAAATAGCAACATCGTAAGTATACAGTGAAGCGATATTATACATACATGTATATCATTTAGCTGTTAGAAATGCTGAAAACTCTAGACAAAAGAATCACGATCCTTCATTATTCTTTGACATACATTCAACTATATTTATCTCAAACCTCACTTCTATAATCCCACAAACAGTAATAAATATTTTGAACAGTTAAAAGAAACCACACAGTTCTCTAGAGTTTACATGTTTCAATTTTAGCTACTCATTTCTTTGCGATATTACGCTAGTGGGAGTTTTCTTGAAGTCGTCGGAGACACAATAGGAGTGGACAAGACAACTGTCTCCAGGGTAGTCCGTAAGGTTTCCCAAGCCCTAGTTTCCTTGGCTCCTCGTTTTATCAAATGGCCTGCCGATGACGAACTTCCCATCATCAAAAGCGAGTTCTTTAAACTAGCTGGCTTTCCCGGTGTTATAGGATGCATAGATGGCACCCACGTACGAATTCAAGCACCATCTCAAAATGAACCTGCTTTTGTAAACAGAAAAGGCTTCCACTCAATAAATGTACAAGCCATCTGTGATTATACAGGTGAGTGTGAAAGAGAGAGAGAGAGAGAGAGAGAGAGAGAGAGAGAGAGATTTCTCAGATATTTTGAAATCTACATTCATCATTTTTACTTCGTTTGGCATTGAAACTTGTATTTTCTTTTGTAGGCAGATTCACCAACATCGTTGCCAGATGGCCCGGAAGTACACACGACAGTCATGTGTTTCGTATGTCAGGCATTCGACAAACAATTGAGGATAAGTTCCACTCGATTAACGATGGGGTTGTTCTTGGTGACAGCGGCTACGCATGCAAACCCTACCTGATGACCCCGTATCTGAGACCCTCCATTCCAGCCCATGAACGGTTTAACTCGGCCCACTCCAGGACCAGGGTGACTATTGAACGTGCCTTTGGTTGGTGGAAGAGGCGCTTTCACGTACTGCATGCTGAAATCCGGATGACACCGGAGAGAGTCTGCACAGTCATAGGTACAAGTCTTAAGATAATATAGGTAACAGACTTGGGAACTTGTTTATTTGTATTCCCCAAGATGATTTGCATTTCCAAGTTTTCATGTATCGATATTATGTACGTATCTAAGTGTACTTTCAGGAGCATGCGCAGTACTTCATAACTTGGCTATTCTATTTCGGGAGCCAGTTGTAGATGACGACCAAGACGTGGACATCGATGGGAATATCCAAGGGCAGTACAACGGACCCGATGATGGGAAGAACATCAGAAATTATATCACATTGCATTATTTTTAAGAAACCACATTTCCCCCTTTTTCTGTAGATGGGTGTGTAAAGAGTGAATGCTACTCAAAGTTATTGCCATGTGTGTGTGTGTGTGTGTGTGTGTGTGTGTGTGTGTGTGTGTGTGTGTGTGTGTGTGTGTGTGTGTGTGTGTGTGTGCGTGTGTATCGAAAGTGCGTTAATATGCCAAGTTACATTGGGAAAATTTTATGGAGCTGAGCAATGAGCAGATGTGTCTATATGAAATTAAATGTCAGAAACACCTTTTTACATTTTTGTGCTTTTATAACGATTCGAGCGAAAATCATTAATATTGTTTTTAAAAATCACAACAATAGGAACAAAATGAAATAGAGACATTTTATATTAGTTTATTAACCGTTAGTCGTTGTTATTTCGTTAACTAGTCCTCGGAAGGCATTTCCAACTCCCGCCGAAGCTTCTTGTTCATTAACATGTAGAACGTCGTTTGTTCCCTTAATTTTCGCTGTTGCTCTAACAAGACGGCGTACTGCATGTGCGTCACATCTTCAGGTCTAATCCTCTTACGATGACCGATATTTCCTATTTTTTTGGACCTAAAATGTATATAAATGTTATATACAAAACATGTATACACAAAATCATGTAGATGTATACATGAAAAATGCTTTATTAACGTTTATTAAATAACTTTTTTGAATTCCAAACTCTTTTCAATAACAATGAAAAGTAAGTATGGATTTATATTTACATGCTTGACACCATGCAAGGCGTCGCTGTAGTGACAGTACTTGAAGTACATGTAGGTTTTTCAGCTGCTACGGTGGTTACACTCTCATCCTGCGGCTGCTCACAACATTCTTCGGTGACCTTGTCTCCTTCATTTTGTTGAACACTCGGAATCAGCAATTCCGTCAAAATGGACATAGTATTGGGGGAGCCGATCACCTCTATGTTGCTTTCGTCTATAATGATCAAGAATTTCTTTGTTATTTTCATCAACTGGTATTGGTAGTTGTTTTTGCATATTTTAAAAAATACATGTATTACTAACATGCAACCAAATTGAAGACTTAAAAATGTCTTTAAAACCCAATAATATAAAAAAGTACAGCACCCATTTAAGTTTAATAATTATAATATGCACATGGTTTTTAATGCCAATGGGAGGGGGGGGGGGGTCGAGAGAGGGAGAGAACACCAGGGCACCATAACCCAACCTGAATGCATGACATGAACTTTTTTTCATTTTTAGCATTTCGACATAGGGTTATTTAACCCATTTTCTCATCAAATTTCATATGCGTATATTTCGTTAAAATCTAGTTTTTTTTAAAATGAATGAACCATAGAAAAACCCACTCCTTGATATCCACCACTAATACTTTTAAGCACAAGGTGGCGTTGTCATACGTGACGTCATTTTGTGAATATATGAATGAATACATGTTCGGAAGTTGAATGAATAATTGCAATGGATAGATTTTAAAAGTTGAATAAGGATACACGGTGACTTGTGGAGAATATCAAAATGATTCTGACTAGGTAAGTAATTATAATTCAACAAATAGGTGACATGCATATATATTTATGTGGCGTCTACTGCTGTAAACAAATTTTAACAAAGGGAGAAAACTCGTTTTCGTTTAAATTCATTAGGCCTACTGTGTATATATCATATAGTAGTAATATCAAACAAAATTCCGATGTAATATTTGAGTCATTTTTTCATATAGTAATTGGGAATGTCTGTTTGTTTCTGATGAATAGGACATTTAGCTGCTTTATTTTACTGCTTCAATGAAATACACAGTTTACAAAATATATTAAACTTAACGACTCTGTTGCACTGTTATATAGATGGGCTTGGAAAAAAAAAACCCAACACCATTTGTTTATTTCAATAATGGGTCTGGTTTTACTCACCAGTGGACTGCGTTTCAAACCCAGACAACCCATTGAATGTAGGCGAGTCTTTGTAGAGATCGACAATCTTCTCACTCACTACCGATAGTGGTTTTGCGCAAGGGCCTCCACCCGTCTTTCTCTGGGAGAGTTTGTTGGTACTGAACTCCTTTTTTGCCGTCTGGTGCATATTGGTCCATTTTGTTTTGATTTCTTTTATGGAACGATTTGCAATTCCCAAAGAATTAACTTGCGACGTGATGTTTTCCCAAATTTTCTTCTTTTTCTCGTTCGTGATGGTATTCGTAAATTTACTGTTAATTATATCGATATTTTTTTCCACTAAGTCTGTAAGTAATTGGATTTCGCTAGTATCAAAATTTTTTCCCCTGTTTCTACCTGACTTTGTTTGAATGTCGGCGTCTGTCATCCTGGCAGAATGTTTACAAACAAAGCAGACGCCCCGGAAGTTGATGAGCATAGCATTATGGGTAATATTGAAATAATAAGAAGACTTTAATGAAATATTAATATTTTAATGCTACATTAACTAATAAACCTTTAATAACGGTTTTGTACAACACACTTTAATGTGTTTATTAACTAATGATTTATTTAATTTTTAATGATTCATTAGGCTTAATAACACATTAAATTTAATGAACCGTTGATACAACCGGATCCAGTACTCTAAAACAACTGAGTTATGAAAAGTGTTCATTTTCTTCTTGAAAACCTTCCGCCACAAAATATAGTCTCTTACTTAACTTTGTAAATATGTTATTTTCCCTTAACTGTTTTATTCAATAAAGTTTATTTGGCATTGTAAAATAGGAATTTACAAGTAAAATTAATATATGACACAGAATTTCCAGACTAGAGGTGACCCAAAATGGCTTCACAAAATCAGAGGAACGAACCTCTTTAAGTTGTCAAGCATTGATTTAAAGTCTTCTGTACTTACATGGACGTGGTCTTATTGTTAAAACCATAGTAAATAGTATACTTGTACCATACATAATAGATAGGGTTGCATGGTGAAAGAGTGATCACAAAATTTTTTATACATGAAATTAATATTGTTATTCATGCTAGTCTAATTTTAGTACTATTCTGATAATGTCAGCTCCACCTCTCATGCATAATAATATCAATCTTATGTTCGATCAAGGGAAGATAAGCGAAAATTTTGTTTTTTCGAAAGTGTAAGGAGAAAAACATAAAATGAGTTTATTGTATCACAGTCTAAAATCTTAATTCATATTGGAAATTAACAAGACCCTTTAAAAAATTTAACAAAACTGATATTAGGTTAAGCAATAAACGCAACAGAAGCGATCGAAAAGGGTCCAAAACCCGGCGCTAAGTGCAGTCATCCTTTGATAGTGACAGTGACAATTTTTTAACATCTGTTTTGATGATGAGAGCAGTTTCTTGCAAAATGTCCTTCTTCACCACCTTTAAAACATTCACTTTGACTCTGTCTTTCAGCACTATGGGATCTTGATCGTTGAGTAGATCTTTGTTTTGTTGACCTGGATCTGGATTGTGACTCTCTCTCTCTACATCCTTCATTCTCTCTAGTATTTCTTTTAGCAGTCTTCTTGTTTCTTTGTTGTCATTTTCCAGAGCTGTAATTCTTGTTTCTAGAAAACGAATTGTTTTATGAACTATCCCACGTATTCTAATATTTGCATTTTCTCTGTTAAGAAGAATTTCATCTTATAATGTGGTTCTTCTTGATGTCTTTGTTTTGTCCTAGCAATAGTTTTTGATTGGAAATTTCATTCTTCATGTACTGAACAGCCTTATCCAGTGTTTCAGGATTTTTATCCAGAGTGAGTAGGGCAGCTCTTTTTTACTTAAAACCACTTAAAAATACATCAATAGTACGTAATTGTGCTTCTCCAAAAGTCTGGAGAGTCTGGATAAGCTTCCATTGATAATTCTTCTATTCTTTCTGCAAATTCTTCAAGAGTTTCTTCTACCTCTCCTGGTCTCCTCTTTGGTCTCCTGAAGTTGACGTCTCATTATATGAGGTTGTTCATTCTTGTCGAACCTTTCTTTGAATTTTTGACACAGCAGTTTAAAATCATTTTGAACATTTTCTGGTCTTGATCTGAAGAATGTTAAAGCTTTTTCTCTCAAAATTTTTAATAATTTGTCTAACTTTTCTCTTTCATTCCACATGTATTTCAGGGCACTGAATTAAATTGAATGAAATAAGGTTTCCACTCTGTTTTTTCATCATAAGTTGACAATTTGGGTGCTCTGGGACTATTAACTATTTTAGAACAACAGACAAACATTTCATGCTCTCTTTCTGATTTGATTTGGCTGAAATCTCTCTCCCTTTCTTCTATTTCTCTCTCTATATCTCTCATTATTTTCCTGAATTGATCTTCTCTTTCTTTTCTTTGTTTCTCCTCTTATCTCATTTTCTCTTTCTGTTCATCCAAAGTCTGTAACTTATCATCAAATTCTCTCTCTCTCTCTCTCTCTCTCTCTCTCTCTCTCTCTCTCTCTCTCTCTCTCTCTCTCTCTCTCTCTCTGATTGCAAATCTTTCTTTCAAATTTTCCTATCTCTTTTCAAGCATACTATGAAAATCATCCTTTAAAATCGTATCTCTCTTTTCTCTGCTTTTGTACAATAGTGCTATTTCTTTTTCTTTCTCATCTAATGTCTAGTCTTTTTGTTTTATTTCAAGTTCTCTATCTCTAATAAATTTTCCTCTTTCTATTACCATTTTCTCCTTTTCAATAAGCTCTACTTCCAACTTCTCAATCCTTTGTAATAAATCTGTTTCTTTCATGCTAGACTCTGCTGCTTTTTCTCTCTTTCATTGCTGCTTTGCTTACCTCATTAGGAGTAGCCATGATCTTGATATTTTACTGTATACACCTACCTAGTATTGATCTTAACATATGTATGAACTAATTCAAATAGACAATCCGACGCAATAGTCAAGTTCTATAGTTGATCTTAAAAATCATGAAGGTATATACTAGAAAAAAACTAGAGGTACTGTGAGCAAGCTTACAATTGATACCCCCCGCTAAAAAAATCATAACTCAAGTAGTTAGCTATTATAGAAAATGATGGATCCTATCTATTCAACAATCCATTTTCTCTCTATTTCTTTTTTTGAAATTGCTTATGCTAATATGAGTAAACAAACCAATTTCTATTCTCTGAATTCCATTTTATTTTAACTTAACTGTTAATGCATGAAAACATTTGTATCCTTATGATAACAAACATGACTGGAAACAAACGATAATCCACATGTTAAGCAACCATTAAATGTTTATAATTTTTGGTATACCGAACCCGATGTTTTTACCGGAAAAAAATTTCCACACAATTTTGTTTTACGAAAAAAAAATATCATATATATCGAAGCAGGCCATTTTCAGAGGGGCGGGCGGCGATGAGAATCTTACAATTAATTTAATTTCACCTTACACAAGCAAGCTTTGTGTAAAATTTTACCTTTTAATCATTTCCATTTATACAAAACATAACACATATAAGAATTAAGCATTTTTTAAACAATGACTTTGAACTTGCCCAAATGACCTTGGGTCAAGCTCATGACATACCTTCAGGCAATCTTTGTGTGAAGTAAGAAATGTGTCTTCAAAAGAAAAAAATGGACCGGACACGAATTTTTCATCTTTCCTGCCAGTGACCTTGACCTTGCTCGAATGACCTTGGATCGAGGTCATGACACACCCCCAGATCATAAGCAATGTTTGTATTAAAGGGGCATGGTCACGATTTTGGTCAAAAATTATTTTCCGATTTTAATGTTTTAATTGCTTTAGTAAGGTAATCTTAATAGGCAACCAAAATTTTTAGTGTCATTTGTTGAGTTATAAGCGAGTTACAGCGCTTACAATTCTTTGCTATGTAAACAAAAATTTTGTTTACATTTTAAATGTTGAAATAAAAATTCTAGTTTTAGACCTAAAATGAATGTGTTAAACGTTAGAAACTGTTTCTTTATGCTTAAAATGAATAAGAGAATAGACAAATCAGCTTGAAAAAGATTTTTAGTGGTATATTGAACCTATGTAAACAAAAACAGGGCACGAGCCTTGTTTACATGAAAAAGAATTGTGAGCCTTTAACAATATTCTTTATAGTAGTTCTGACTTTTCATACAATTCAAATTGTATTTTTTTCCTTATGTTTACAGTTATATTAGAAATAGAGCTTCTAAGCGTTTTGACTCTCATAAGATACACTGCTTAAACTAACTTTGTTATTACTATAATATATTAATATTAGCTGATGTTTTTCTAAATAAAGTTTTTCATAACAGCTATTGATTTGTACTCTTTTTTACTTACTGTTCTTTTCATATTGACTTGATAATGAATGTGTGTATGTCTGTGGGTATTAATGGGGTGATGGGTTTGTAAATATAGGTGTGAATGCATGAAACATATATATTAACTAACAAATTATCTTACAATTTAGGTTTGGATAAAGTCAATACTGTTATTTAAAATTCAATTTTCCCTAATAATACTATATTCTATAGATCATTTATTCTAACCACTGCTTGACTATGGAGAGGGTTTACATAGGCATAGCCTGGTCCAAAATCCTTTTGAATTAACAATAAATTATGTTTAAATTATAAGAGGAGTTGCGTTTACAAACTGTTCATTACTATATTCAATATATGGCCAAAATCGGATTTCAAAAGTGCCGAAAATTCTCTAAATGGAAGTGGAATTTCCTATTTATATGCACGCCGACACATTGTGTCCTAAATACCTAAAATGTTTCGCGAAATTCCATGGAGCGGTCCAAGAGGTGTTGCGCTTATACAATAAAAACAGAACGAACTGACTGACGGACTGGTCAATAAAATTATACCCTAGTGTCATTTACAAACATTTAGTTTATTGGAGATCAAAATGTGTACATGACAATTTGTCATGTACAAATTTTGATTTCCAATAATCAAAATTTTTATAAATGACATTAGCAGCTTTGCTGTGTCGGGTTGAATTACAGACTATACAAATATTTGTATATCTAACGAGCATGGGTTGAAAATAGAAATATAAAAGTGAAATAAGTCAATAGTCAGCAGTCAAGGCAAAAATATATTTAATGTTAATAATAATTTTCATGGCTGAAGGCATAAAGCGGTGACATTCATTGATTAATATTTGAATGCATAGTTTAAGGGACATGATAAAAAAGGAAAATATATTTCAAGCAAGAGTTTTCCTTTCACAAGAACAACATACATACGAAAGAAAAAAATTAGAATTGCTAATCGGGACAATCTGGCAATCAGTTGAAACACTTAAACATTTAAAAAAAAACATTCTTTAAGCTATAAAAAAAATCACAGTTAAAAACGTGTTGCATCTTAGAAGTTTAATTCAACTTAATAAACATCACTAAAATAAAACTTGTTTCTTTCTGTACGTATGTGTAACGGTTTCATATAATTAGTTATTTGCACGCTGCACATGCGCACGACAAGCTTGGTTTGAAGTCAGACAAACGCAGTTATGATATCTAACAAGTTGCAGTGAAAGAAACATGGATCGTCTTTGGTGTTTGTTTCTCCTCTCTACGTGTGTTATTGTACAAAATGCACAAGGTAGGAGTTACGTTATCTGTTTATATCAACGCAATTTTACTTGTTTACATGTTTAAGTTATGCATAATGTTTAAATCATATGCAGTTTACTCCTAAAATGACCTAAAAGTAGACGCATGCACTTTAAATTTTTGTGATCTCGTCATTTTTATGCAATGACTGCATGTTAGTATGACTCATCAAGATCAATCACTAAAGCAGGACGACGCTCTAACATAAACATGTCCTTGACTCCAATTCGTTTATTGAAGTCATATGATGAGAGACAAATTCAAGAGTGGATTACAGTAACTTATAATCATAACAAAACAAAATCCATATGTATATATGGTATCGCAAAATCACTGTCAATCAAATCAATCAATAAATTGATTAATCAAAATATCACAAAAAATATTAAGTTGTAATATTTGTCTGGATGAAAATCATAAACTCATTAGAACTAGTCTATATTACCATGATATTTATAAATTACATCATCTTGCAAAGACGAGAACATGCTGTAAGTTCCGCTCCATTTAACACATCTCTGCTTGCTGTTAATCGTCGTTCAGGAACAGTGCGTTATATCTGTTTTACTTTGCGACTTAATTATAATCACCTTATAGTAATGCCACATTTTAAAACAAAGTAATGCGGTTTCTGATAACGAATTTGTTTAATAAATATAAAAAATTGTATGTAGTATCAAAAAACACCTTGTTAAGCAACACAGACAATGGTTTGCAGAATCTTCCAAGGCTATAAGGTGTTAAATATATTATCTAAAAATGTTAATGAAAAAGTCATTATCATATTCGATGGTATGTAATCCTTTCTAAAATTAAATCAATGATATTAAATCAATATCATTGTATCACTTCGGTTAAAATTCGTATTTAATCATTTTTATAGACCCGGAAGATCCCTGCAAAACGGCATACGTTCTGGAAAAAATGGATCAACGATTTAAGGAGAACATTGCAACAGGTTCAATGCTGTGTGATCGTTTCCGGTTAGGAAATGGACGCTGGGTCAGGGCAGACGGACAAGACTTGTTGCAGACAGAGCCCCAACCACACGAGTTATGTGGGACCCGTTATCCTATCTGGATGAAAGGTAGGTCGTTCACAAAGAATTTTTACATTTCAAATTTGTAATATGATAAACAATTGGAATGTTTTGTAATTATCAATTTTCATAATTTGAGTAATATGTAAGATGCAGATTTCTTAACAAATTTCACATAAAATTACTGCTTATGGCATGTCAAACGTTGCAATATTCGATCTTTTCCATTTGTATTGTATAATTTCTTATTTGTATTGTATAATTTTCCATTTGCATTGTATAAATTTCATTTGTATTGTATCAATTTCATTTGTATTGTATTAATTTCATTTGTATTGTATAATTTCTATTTGTTTTCTATAATTTTCCATTTGTATTCTATAATTTTTCATTTGCATTGTATAAATTTCATTTGTTTTGTATAATTTTTTATTTGTATTCTATAAATTTTCAATTGGCATTTTTTATAACTTTCCATTTGTTTTGTATAATTTCCATTTGTATTCTATAATTTTCAATTTGTATTGTATATTTTGTTATCTGTATTGTAAAATTCCTATTTGTATTCTATTATTATACAATACGAATGGAAAACTATAGAAAACATATGGGAAATTTTAGAATACAAATAAGAAATTATACAACACACGGCGGGTGTGAGCGGTCAGTAGAGGATGCTCACTCCTCCATTGCACCTGATCCTACCTCTATCTTTTTGGAGGTCCGTGTTGCTCTGCTTTGAATTTGTATTTCGTTTTCTGGATTTTTGAGATGGTTGACGGTTTGTTATTGTCATTTTTTCACAATACAAATGAAATTTATACAATGCAAATGGAAAATTATAGAATACAAATGGAGAATTATAAAATACAAATAAAATATTATACAATACAAATGTACTTTATACAATCCAAATGAAAAATTATAAAATACAAATGGAGAATCATAGAATACAAATATAATTTTTACAATGCAAATGAAAAATTTTAGAATACAAATGAAAATTTTACAATACAAATGGGAAATTATAGAATACAAATGAAAAATTATAAAATACAAATGGAAAATTATAGAATACAAATAGAAAATTATACAATACAAATGAAAATTTATACAATACAAATGGAAAAGATCGAATATTGCAACGTTTGACATTCCATACTGCTTGGAATTTTTTGCAACATTTACTAACATTTAGCTTTGTCGTGCCAGCATATTAATTTGATAGAAAAAGTTAAAGAATAGCCGAAGTTGATACAAATAAAAGTGGCTATTATAGAACTTTTTTTATCAAATACTTTATTGCTGAAAATTTGTAAAATTTGTTTAAGAAATACCTGTAAACATCTGTAAAATATGTTATACATGTACAATTGTCTTGGGTTTTTTTCTTTGATTTAACTCTTAAAGTGTATTTAAGTTTAAACAGCAAACTGTCGACACTACATAGAATAACCCAACAAATCATGGTGTTTTTAAAATCTAGCTTACATATCACCAATTTTCAATCATTTTACTGTTTTCAAAACGTCAAGAGTCCAGTTTACATATTATAATGTATAAGATGTATGTTGAGAATAACTTGTACACATTATTTCAAAAGTATAGTAGACATTTTAAAAACTGTGAGAATTCTAGATGATTAATATTAGAATCTTTTATAAGGTTTGCATGCATTTAAAAAGCTGCAAATAACTTTTAAAAATATAAGAAAAAATATGTAAGTCATTATAGGGTAATGTAAAATACCTTCTGTTTTTCAACCCGTGATATACGACAACATGTTTTGAATCTCTAATCTTTTTAGTCTATCTCGCATTTTTTAATCTCACTGTAGTGTAGATTGACTCATATACGAGATATGAGAGATTTAGTTGGAAAAAAGTAGGAATAAGATAAACTAGATGCTGTCATTAGACAGTAATACTCGCACCAAGTGTTTGTCCCTATATACCACTGTTTTGAACCAGTTTTAGTAAAAATGAAGGACACATAGAATTACCGGTCATTTTTAAAAATTATAATTTTCATAAAAAATGAGATCCCATCCCAAAATACACATGAACGGCCCTTTATGTACAATTTGAAGTTGAACTGTTTGCATGTTAATTTTAAGTTAATCAATAATCTTTACATTTCATGCCATAGAAAGCATGGTCTATATAATTATTACAAACAAATGGAAATAATGCCCCCTCCCCTCAGCGGTTGCCGGCTTTAGATTTGCTTTTGTGTGCCAACATCATCTTGTGCATATATTCAGAGAGGGGGTGGAGTGAGGAGTCCAGAGAAGTCCAGACCCCCCCCCCCCCTCCCTTGAATTTTTTAAAAATCTCCCAGACACACTCCTCATGAATAAATAAATATAAGAATATTTTGAAAACAACGAAAGCCTGCATATGTACCGGTAGTTGCAACGAAGAAGATTGTAAACATGCAGTGCAAAATAAATGTCATAATTATATTGCACAATTATTTCCAATGCAGAACTGCCCTGGAGGGAAAAAAGCGGGAAATACTCATATTTCCCAAGACGGTGGGAAATACTGGTAATTCCTGGGAATTAATGGTATTTCCCGGGAAATGCTAGAAAATAAAGTACAACTACATATAAGTACTTCATACTTAGTCTTAATCAAACCTTTTGTGATGTAGACAATAGTACACCTCGTTGGCTATGGCATTTTATCATTGTTTTTGGTTTTAACAAGTTTTGACTAGCCAGTAATGCATTGGACATCTACTTATAAATTCTCCAAACATGGTTCATTCATACAACATTGTTATTTGTTTTAAAGACTTGTGGTAAATATAACTTTTTTTCATAAAAAAATATTTCTAACATTTATCAGTTTCTTTTTTTTTAAAGTCAGTTTTAGGTGCATCTAAACAGTTATCATAAACATGAAATTGATAGTTCTTGTTTCTGGTTATTTGATTTATATGAAAAATGGGGCGAGAAAATTGTGAAAAATAAAGTGTGACTGTGTCTCTACCTCAGAATGCATTATGTTACACAACTAAGAAGAAGCCAATTAGCCCCACTCATAGTATATATATATCTCCAAAACAGGAGCACTCATTGGTCAAGGGTCAGTTATTTATTAAAACATGTGTGATTATTTGATTGTTGTTTGTAACACCTACAGTAATTATAACAAGATTTAAGTTTATTTTAAGCAATGAATGATTATATATATGTAAAACAAAAAACTTGGGGTTCAAAAAGCTGGACTGAAACTTGTACTCCGGCTGCTATAGAAGTCCTTGGGAATAGATGATCTGGTGAATTTAAGATTCATAATACTGACAGTGGCATGGCAAAGCATGCTGAGTTGTAGTTTTATGCTACTTTTAATATCTTATTTTCTAAACACATATTTTACATTAAATAAGTTAAACAAATAAAAAGTTTTAAATTTGTATTTCCTAGAATTTCCCAGTTTAGTGAAAATTAGTAGTATTTACCGGGACGGGAAATACTGGTATTTACCACTGGTATTTCCCGGCCAACCCTGGTCAACTGCTTTTCGATGAGTTGTCATAGACCCTGTCAGGACAGAATATATGATTATGATTTAAGGTGGTATAATTTAGACACGTCAATATTTCTGTGGATAAACGTGTGTTATAATCAAAATTCTTTTACGGTGATGGTTTAGAATTTTAAAATTTTACAATACATGTATTTGGCCAATTTTTTTTTTTAATTTTTAGAAACTTCAGTAAAAAATAGAAAAGCCCCAGTAGGAATTGAACTCTCTATTTACAAACATGTAGTTAACGCTCTAACCCATTGCATTCACTGTTAAGTAACATTATTTTGGGGGGAAATATTATGCTTATACTTTATTGTTTACTTCAATAGGGAGTACATCACAATATGCAAGTGCCCTGTACCACCTTATAGCTGAAATGTGTGCTTTACATAGTTATTTACCTAATAAAATAGTGGAAGGGATTTTAAAGAATAAAATGATGAAAATACATGCATGTTACAAATAACTGATCATTGTCTGAAGTTACGTACCCAACACAGGTCTACAGATCACATTAGCGGGTCTAGTTTTACCCAGCTCTTCGGTTAGATGGGTTTCACGTGGTGTACATGTACATACCGGTATGTGTTTTCAATATGTGTTTGCAGAATGGGATTAATCAAATGCATAACCCTTATCAACTAAAGGGGTCATTTTTTACCAATTATTTTACCCCCTAGACTACCAGAGAATTTTTGAAACCTTTTTACAAAACAACATGACACCCCAAATCAAACTCCAAGAGTTCAGTTTGCTGGTTTATAATACGTAAGAGCAGTTTGAGAAAGTAAAACGTGACAGACGGACGGACGGACGAACGAACAAACGGAACAGGGTAACAACAATATACCCGAACTTTCTTTAGAAAGTGCGGGTATAATAAAATGAAATAATCGACATGCACTTTACAAAAAAAGGAAGTCATAAGGATATCTGTATAACGGTCCAGTTTTTTCTCTGGGTCTACTTGCAGTAAAGATAAAGGTTTGTTTTCAGCAGTGTAAATCATATTTCGTGTGACCTTTCCCTTTCGTGTGACCTTTCTCTTTTTTTGACAATCGCATTTATGTTGATTTGATGTGTGTGTGTTTTAAAGTAAAAGTAAAAATATATAATTAACAATCGAACGTTTTGATGTCACAATTGAAATATTCATAGTCAGGTTTTTCCCCATTATTTGTGAAAGTAAGTAAAAATAAAAAGTGACAATCACATAAATTACCAGCTTTTGTCTTTTACTTTGCTGTTTACTTAATTAAAAAATGTATATATAAATTTAGACATTCGAAAGTTTTTTCGTTACAATGGAAACATTAATATCAAGCTTATTAAGTTCTTTCGTTTCCAACGGAAGACCTTATTGTTTTCGTACTGTTTATTATGGTCTTCCGTTTCCAGCGGAAGACCTTATTGTTTTCGTACTGTTTCTTATTAAGGTCTTCAGTTTCCAACGGAAGACCTTATAGTTTACGCACTGTTTCTTATTATTAAGGTATTCCATTTCTAATGGAAGACCTTATTGTTTTCGTACTGTTTCTTCTTCTTCTTTTTTCCAAATTTTGTGCACGCCATTTCTCGGAAACTATTCGAACGATTTTAACTACTTTTCAGAGATAATGAGATATGATCAGAATTTTATGTTTTTGAAATTTTACCTGTCGTCACTTCTGGTCCCGATTAACGGCCGATTTTGTAAATTTTTACGACCTATTTTGTGCAGAGCTGATCTCAGAGACTATCAGAGATATGATTCTCAAATATTCAGGCTATGTAGACTATAGTCTGAAATTGTGCACTATTATGTTGTTTTACGCCAGTGGCGCCATTTCTTGGAGCTCGCCTAGGCACGAATGTTGGGGATTTTTCATTCAAATTTTCATACGATTGATCTGTTTCTTTTTATCAGTTGATATTTTGTTAAGACATATATAACAAAAGTGGTAGAGAATCAAAAGTTCTTTCCAACGAAATCAGGAAAAGGGGCTGGCCCCTTTATTTAGGGGTCATGACACTTGTAAACTCTATTACAAATAATTTAAAAATGATAAAGATTTTGTAATGCATTATAGAAGCAAAGTTGTTGATCGTAACAATATCTATCAGGAAAAATCATTGCCACGCCGATTTATTACGTAATTAGTGATTTTTAAGGACCAAAGTACTTAATCTTTGACTCAATATATCTAGAGAAGGATATTTTGTTAAGCATTGTAAAAGAGAAAATGTTTGCATTGATGATACTAATCGATTCCACTAATTAAAACACCAATGTCTGTTACTATTAAGGGTTTAGAGGGCTGGCCCCTAAATTATTCAAGCATTTGTATCTCAAAAATGAACAACAATTTTAGATGGGTGTAAGAACAAAAAATGTTAGTATTATAAGACATTTTCATGGAAATCAAGAAAAAGGGACTGGCCCCTTTAATTAGGGGCAAGACACTCGTAAACTTTATTACAAATAATTCAAATTCGATTAAGATTTTGTAATGCATTATAGAAGCAAAGTTGTTGATCGTTACAATATCAGTTTGTAAAACTCCTTGCCTCACCTATTGATGACGTAATTAGGGATTTAAGGAGACTAAAATCTTAAATCTTAAATGTGCTGTATGTGAAAAAGCAAAACACTTTGTTAAGCATTGTAAAGGATACTGTGGAATCATTTAAATTCGAGGGGGCCAATTTTCGTGGATTGACGGTGTTTTGCCTATTCGTGGGGATGTAATTTCGTGGATACATCGATTTTCAGTTGCAGTAAGAAAAGTTACTCTTTCATAATTTGTTTTCGTTGAGGATGTAAATTCGTGGGTGAGGACTACCCACGAATACCACGAAAATTGAGCCACCACGAATTCTAATGATTCCACAGTATTGATAATCGTATACTTTATCTGAAAGGGAGGTGTTGAGGGGGAATCCTGAAATTTCATTGATATTTTAATCGTATCGTTTAAAAAAATTGAACGGAAGACCTACTCGTTACAAGATCGTATCTAGTTTTATTTCTTATTTGTGAAGTTAAATAAAAATAATAAGTAACAATCCAATGATTTACAGGCTTTTTTCTTTTACCTTACTGTTGAATACGTATTTAACCTCTGACTGATTAGCTCACCTGAGCCAATGACTCAAATCAGCCTTTCTAATCAAAATTGGAACGCAGCACTGTTAAGGTCTACTTTGTGGTCGCGCCGACCAGAAAGTTCGGGAAATGTTAACTATGACATCACACAAAACAACAAGTCATTAAAAATGCTAAAAAATAAAGTAATTCCCGATTGTTATGGGTACGAACACATTAAACTACATTAAAAATTACCTCTGCGTGCAACTTTGTAGTCAAATAAGTCCAACAACGTTAAATATAAACAACTGACTGATCGCGATGCACTTCTCGATGTGACGTCATACTGTAAATTTTGACGCATATTATGTGTAGAAAGAGGCGGATCAATCAATTTTTTAACTTGGGAAAATGCATTTTATAAATGAACGGAGTATAATCTTAAAACTATTATTATACCATTAAATCCTATTTATTATGCTTGTTTTAATCCAGTATGTATTAATTTTTTAGAGCGTGTATTATTTCTTTTCGAGAGTGTTTAATGTACAAGTTCGATGTGTTTGACATCGGGAAGCCTATCTAAATCCGCTTTTTATAAGGGCATACACTTAACAGATTATTATGATCTTTTGGATATAAATTAAGGGAATGTTTAATTTATTAAAAAGTGCTGCTGCTTCGATAAAATCTATAGAATGAATTAATAAATACGTAAAATATTAAGCGAAGGTCATATAAATTTCAACCGGAGCTCATTTATTTGATATTTATTCTAATAAAAGATGAACTCTATACAAAGCAGCAGCACTTTTCAGAATCTACTAGATAAGTAGAATTTAATTATCATTTAAATTTTTAATTCAAATAAGGGTATGCCCTTGTAATATTGAAATTTGTTTATGACCTCCATTCGGGAGAATCATCAACACATATCACGTGACTGTCCATTCAGAGGACCACACTAAGTGTCATACAAAGTGGCATTTACTATGCTGTTTCTTTTAGTATCAAATTTATATCATGATAAAATAACATTACCTAAATATTTTGTAAAAATAGATGCATCGTTTTATGAACGTTTAAATCCGTTGATATTTTCATAGTAAGCCTTAATTGAGTGCATTTTGATAATATTGTGAGATTCTTTAAGATGTGCAATTATTGATCACAGGACGTGTGTTGTCAAGAAAGGAAATGCCTGTATCAAGTCAGTATTCGGTCATTCAATAGTTACCGGTATGTACATGTGTGAACAGTGATGAATGCAGTGTTGTGATTTTCACAGTTTGCATTGGATAGCAACAATTTCCATTTCAATCAGACTTGGGACAAAGCATCCTTTGGTAAAGGTTTTAAGTTTATTCAAAGAAAGAGCCAGTTCGCATTAAAAGACGAGATAAAAGGGAGAGAGCGAAAATAGAGCAGGGTGTTTTACTAAAAAATTCATCAGAACCACAGGGCAAACTTCAACTAACCTTGGCACAACGCATCCATGTGGATAGGATTTTCAAGTTTGTTCAGATGAAGTGCCACATTGTCTTCCAAGGGGAGATAACTAGGAAAGAATTAAACTGAGATTTGGTGTTTTGACAAATTTTCTTCTTCTGAACTGGGCAAATTAAAAAAAACTTGGCACAAAGCATCCTTGTGGAAAGGGCTTTCAAGCTTTTTTCAAATGAGGGACCAGTTTCCTTTCAAAGGCGAGATAATTAAGAAAGAGTGAAGATACGATGAGGAAGTACTAGTATTAACATGTTCCTCTTCAGAATCAAATATCCCGTAATAACCCAACTTTAACATTAATGGATTCAAAGTTTAAAAAAGAAGTAGAAGAAAGCGACGCTTAAATAATTCTCATAAAGAATCAAAAGGCTATTATTTGTGAAAAAGATTAGAGTAAAAAATTTATACTAATTTTATAAGTATATAAGTGAAAAGGGGAAAACCTGCCAGAGAGTAAAGGAAAAACTTTAAAAATAACTTTAATCATAGAATTCTCCAACACTGTAGAATTTCTTTTGCAGAGCCTCCTCCAGAAACCGTTGGTGAGGAAGTTGAAAAAGAGGCGTGTGTAGTTGGATTGACTGGCACATGCGAAAAAACACTGCCGATAAAGATCAAGAAATGTGTTGGTTACAACGTTTATTACCTGACTCCCCCAACAAACTGCTACAAGGCGTACTGTTTCCGTAAGCTAAAAAAGAACTTTAACCGTATTTTTTAAATCTAAATGAGTATTGACAGTTATAGCAATTCTAATTGGGTAATTTACCAAAATGAAAAACTATATGGATTGTCGTATACGTTAAGGTTTTTTGGAAATCCATATATTAATTAGCAAATTTTAATTCCAATATCTTATATGTACATGATTGAGAGTCATCACATTTTAATTTAATTTCATAGGTTGCAGTCTGATTTTTTGATCTGTTTATAAGAAAATATTCAATGTTTAAAATCATTGGATTTTTATAAATGTTTTATATATAGTAATGAAGAAATGTTTGTTATATAATAGAAAAATGATTGTTTTACATGTTCAATTTATAAGAATTCAACTGACCTATTATTAAAAATGTAATAAACGTATCCTTACATTTTAGAATATTCTACTGAAGGTAAGTGATATGTAACTTTATTTAATAAAAGCAAATGCAAATTAAGAATTCGCTTACATAAATGTAAATAACATCACTGATTATTGGTCATTTCTGCAAGAAAAGGCAGGTAATATTATGTAAAATACACATTAGTTTTAATTTAAGAGAACATAACCTTCAAAATGCATGTATCTGTTCAATAATAGTCATCAATTCCACTTCTATGCTGTATTTAGATGCTCCACCGACTGATGTGATACCACAACCAGGGGTACATCATGATTTGGTCAGGAAAGAGGGTTTTATAGCCTATCAAGAACTACAGTTCATCTGTTCCTTTTCTCCCATGGACACTGATTTCTACTATCAGGTGGTGTGGTACATAGAAGACGTACCAGTGGTGGTGACAGAGCCTGTCAAAAAAGATTCCATAATCAAAACAAATCTAGGCCGTAGCCTTGGAGATCCCACGAAAGGATATCTGAAACTTGGAATAAATGTAACATATTTTTGTTATGCATCAATAAACTACTTATGAATGCATCACTTCATTTAAAATTTTGCCCCTGTGTTTAACATTCCTCAAAAATGCTTATAATTATAGGATCAACGATTTCGTTGTTATAAATTGCCACTGCAATTGTTGAGTTTAAGAGAACAATCAACCATGCTTTGAATAATACTTGAATTTAATTGATTTTAGATCAAGTGCGCTGTACGATTAAAACTGGAACCTGAAGGGGCTCCCGGACCTCTCTCCACGCTCAGTGAAAACTTCTTTGCTGGCATTGAAGTACGCAAAAACGTTCAGAACGAGATTTCTCTCCTTAACTGATTTTGAACGTAAATAAAATTAGATTTCAATAATTTTTAACTGATTGTATAGATGAAACATTTTTCAATCGCAGGTTAAATCAACGAAGGTTAACATCAAAAGAGATGAACCACGTGGTCAGATCGACGTCAAGTTAACGGTGCCGTTTGGTTGTCCCTTCATGCCAGATGGCAGTGTAGAAAACTGTGGATTGGACATCGAGATGAACGTGCCAAGAGATCCAACGAAATGCTCGGCTGATGTTAAAGCAGTCAAAGCCTTGGAATTGATTGGTCAGGGAAAGAACTGTGGGTTTAGAATTCTCAACACGGAATGGCAGGAGACAGTTGCTCTTCCTATTTCATTCATCGACACGCCGGAATACGACTTGGTACTTCCGGATTCACCAGATTTACCAGATTCACCAGAAGGCGCTTTCCGGATTGGAATGATAACTGGACAGAAGGAAGGAAGTCCGGAGTGGAGTGGGATCGAACTCCAGGATATTTATGTTCATGTATGCCATTTAAATTTTCAGCAACATATATCGAAAATATTTAATTTCTGTCAAAAGTTGATTTCACTTAAATCTAACAAGAGCCTGAAACTTATATATCAGCTTATTAACTATAATTAAATATTAAGAAATAATAATTGAAAATGTATAATTTAATTTACTTAAATAAGTGAACAAAACCAACTGATAATTAATAATGAATTGCATATTATTTTAAGATTGCCGATAGCTCCGACATCTGGCAGGGCAAGAAATGTGCCGCTGTAAACGATCCCCATATGTACACGTTCGACGGAAGGTGGTGAGTTAATAATGTGAGCATCTTTTGAAGTTTGAGGGCAATCTATACGTTTTTACCGAAAGAGCACCACTGTATGTAAAATGCTAATAGAAAATGTGATTGGTTTGGATCACTAGCTATATTGATTTGGGTACTTTTGTGTATGTTTGAAAATGTAGAACTTCAAAGGGGACTAAGCTCAAGATTTCAGTTTTGAGCTAGTATTAAAAAATGTTTTTACTTAGTTGTTTCCTTAGAAGCATAACCAAACTACAATAAAAAGCGATATTTTTGGAAAACGAACTACCATTTGTTTTATAGTTAATGCTACAACTTGCAATAATATTCTTTTGAGAATGCTATACTTTTTGGCCACTCCTTCCATAAAACAATAAATGAAGTTTTATTTATTTTTGATGATATCATGATGATTTCAAAGTTCATGTAAATTTGTTTTGAAACAACATACATCAGTTAAGTGTGATAATTTAAATTAATTTATCTTAAAAGAGTATAAAATAATTCCAAATATATCGATTGCGAATTCATTAATTCCTATAGCAACACAATGTATCACTCTTCATGATTCAAATAAAAAATTTAATATTATGATTATAAACATTTTGATGGCAATAGTTATCAGAATTTCATATATTTACATATTTTGGCTTTTCGGGACTTTATGAGACCCCCCCCCCCCACCTCCTCAAGTAAAGATAAAACCTAAACAGCACAAAACACACACACACACACACACACACACACACACAAACACACGAAAACACCGCGATACTATTACAATAATCCCGAAAGTGACATTTGTGAGTTGGTGTCTTTATACTAATAAATGCTTTTGAAACCAACATTTGCACAATGACGCCTTATCTGAATAAAGTAGTATCGTTTGGAATTATAATATATTATTCTATAATCGTACTTTATTTGTAGTTCAAATGTGTCAAACATAATATACGCAGTACTCGTGATCATCCCGAAAAAAAGTCTAGTCGTCATTATATTACAAACAAAGATTAGCAATTGAAAAATTTCCTTGTAAACATAAATAAGCCTAAAAAAGCAGGAATATATTTGGTGTAATTCTCAAGGCAAGGAGAAAAACCTGAATTAAACTTAATTGTAAATGCTTGGTAATTATTCTTTTAACAAAATAGTAATAAATTTCTTTCCTTAAAAACGTCGAAAGTTAACTTAATGGACAAATAGTATATTATGAACGATCTGCCTTGTGATAAACGCCTGTCATTTGTGTTTTTTTTTTAAAAACCAGAAAATATTATAAATTTGAAAATAAATATAGTACTGCTCAAATCAAACAATTTGATGAAGTTTTAATCAAAGTCGATTGAAAATGCTAATAATGTTATTTTTGCCTAAATGTGCAGGCAGTCAATTCGAGATACCCGACAAAAGAATAGTAGTAATTAAAATCAAGCACATTGTCGATTCTGTCCATAAATTGGTTTTGTTATGATAGACTTTACATCACTGTTTATAAGAGTTACATGTACTTTAATTATATCACAAGGTACGAAAATCAAAACGAGGGGAGATTCGTTCTGTACTGGGGAAAGAGAAAAGATTTTCCAATGGAGGTAGATAAAATCATATAAGAGCTATTAAAGTAAATTAACCTCCAACAATATTTTTAAAATTCTTATTTAATTATAGAAAAATATATATGAATAATAAGTGAAATTCAACTTGTTTACCGGTAATTTATGAAGATACTTTTTCATGGGTTTCTAGTAACTTTTCTTCTGTAATTTGTTTTAAACATGCCATTTATCTTTTCGGTTAATCCATCCTCTTAGACAAGGTCTAGGGGTGTTTCAATAGAAACCGTACAATGTTCAACAAAACACATTTGAATTGCACATTGCTATTAATTTTAAGGATTTAGCCATAGATTGCAACATTAGAGGTTTTTACTTTAAAGGTTCCCTGATACATTTCAATCTGTTATTCTAGGTTCAGATTGAGACCACAGCATGTAACTTAAACAGAGGATTTTATCGACAGCCGTACTGTGTCTGCGCTATTACCGTGCGGGCGGGGGCGGACGTGTTCGTCATTGACAAATGTCCGAATAAACCCATACGAATAAAATATATGTCCTGTAAAGAGAACCTTTTGGACGCTCGTAAAGAAACAGAGACGGAATATAAAGTGGGTTATAAGAATGTCTAATGGGGTAACGTATTTACCTGAAAAATTATCGAACGCATGTTGAACTTTCTCACTGAATTTTTAATGTCAACTGTTGAGTTAATTATGAGCGAAATACAGAGCTCACGAATCTTTATATAAAAAAATATCATGCTATATTTTTTTTTATACAAAATTGTATTCAGAAAAAAACATAATACTTTTGAAGAATGCAACTCTTTTGAACACCATTTGGTATGATTAAACAAACATGAGGGGGGACTGATATCATGACTCACGAAAAGATAAGCCACGATTTGTAATTGAAAATTATTCTGTAATTATGAAAAAATAACATATGCAAAACAAAATCAACAGAATTAACTAAATAACTGTTGATTACTCTCTCTTTCACACACTCCTCTCTCTGAACCTAGATATATTTCCCGAGTGGTACATACGTTCATGCTAGTTTACAAGACTACACTGGAGTGAAGACAATTAACGTTCATGTGTATCCGTCCAAATCCGACCACGATCTGACGGGTGGACTGTGTGGAACTCTGAACGGAAACACAGCTGATGATTTTATGGACAGGGACGGTAATTTACTGAATGGTAATGAAGAATTTAATCGATATTGGAGGTATGCCCATCTGAATATCATTTTTTGGAAAGTTAAAAACAGCTTTTGTTTTTTTTTTATGTAGTTTCACAAAAATCTGATTACTAAGATAACACATTCCAAAGTCATGTGAGTTAATTATATATTTATCATTATATGCATTTGATTCTCTGACCATAGTCTGAAGGAGGACGAGTTTCTAGGAAACATGAACGAGGATCAGTTGAATGCTTTGCCTCGCTGGCAGAACAAAGTATTGTATTGTACGTGTCCTCACAAACAAGTCCAAGGCGACACACCGGAAGAAGTTGGCCAGTGTACCGAGGAAACCATTGTAAAATGTGCCAAGGAGGACAACCCAGCACTGAACAAAAACAACTGTCGAATCCGATCTAAACGATCTGCTGTTAAACCGTTCTCCTACAAAATGTTCCAGAGACAAGACATTAATTTTACAGACATTGACGCGGTATGTGTATATTATCTATAAAGAAAAAAGTTATTAAACCTTAAAGTAAAAAAGAATTGCAATGTACAGAATATTATAAAGATACGCAATAAATCATCAAGGGAGCGGTGTTTTGCAAATATCAATTAAGAAGGATTTGCGGTCATTTTGTATATTTGACAATAAAAATGTTAACATTTCTTGAACTGGCTTGTTTCTGTCCAAAACTGGCCAAAAATGTTGTCAGAAAATGAAAAAGTAATAAATATGAGGTCCTACCCGTTCTTTTGTATGCTTATTACGCATTCAAGAACAGAACAATGCCTTTTTAATTACTTAGAACAGTGTAGATCTGCGCAGCTGCAGACTTAATTTGAAGGGTTAAATATCTGAAAAAGGGGGGGGCTTATTGGTGTCCTCTCTACAACAATTTGTTGAGAAAAAAGTTAAATCTTGCACATTGTTGAACTAACTTTGCCTCAAAATAGGGTACTCTTTTTTTGTCAGTCGGCATGAGATCTATTTTTAGAACAAGAAAAATACAGTCTATACTAAGAACTCCCTTGTTTATGAAGGCACATTGACGTTATATTTTCATAGGAAAAAAAAATAAATGTCAATTCCAAACAATCTGTGTTGAATGTGACAGGCATCTTTATACCAGTTCCAAAATTTCTTTTTTCATTTCTATAACTAAAAATGAAATTTAAATCTTTTTAGAAGAAGGGTAGGGATCCAAAAGATTAAATAAAAAATAGACATACATTTTTCAATGAAAATTTAACTTTAATGTACTACCATAGACACAGACAAAAGCAGCTCGTGCGAATTGATGGTTGTTGAGACATATTTTAAGAATAGTGTACTCTCTTTTGAGACAAAGCTACAACTTAGATAAGCAAGTTTACATCTTTTTTGTAAACAAATGGTTGTGAGTGGACACTAGAGACCTCCTTTCATATTTTGTCAGATTTTTAAATCATGAATTTAAGTCTGTAGCTGCTCAGTTCCAAGTGATTACAAAAGGCATTGTTCTGCTCTTGTATGCGTAATTTGCATACAAAACAACATGTAGAATCTCATATTAATTACTTATTCATCTTTTGACAACATTTTGGCCAGTTTGGGCAGAAACAAGTCAGTTCAAGAAATGTACAAGATGGCCGCACATCCCCCTTAAATACGAATTTGTATTTTGCTAAAGGAAAACAGTGCGAAAAATCTACATGTAGAAAAGATAGGCCTTTGAACTGATTAAATTTAATGTTCGGACTACCAGTTTATAAAATAAACTCAATGTCTTATGAACTTTTTTGTCTCCTTTTTTATTGGATTTTTTTACTAGTCTTTATAATGTTCATGATGAAAATGGTGTGTGTAATGAAATTTTTTTTAACAGTTACAATAGTTTTAGTGTTTCCAAAGATACTAAGATGCACTCTATAATTCAATACAAGTTATATCATTACATAAATATGCATATTGCTCTTAATGCTAGGTTCCAGATTACCTGTCAAGGAATAAGCGAGAAACAGAAGTTATTTGGACAAAGGAAAAAGCGACAGAATTTTGTAATAACTTCATCAAAAAGTCTCAGACTTACAATGCTTGCAATGAAGTCCCTAGTGTTTCTGCAGATTTCCTCATAGAATCCTGCGTGTTGGATATAGAGGTGAGTACAATTCTTCAAGCATGTTTAGCATATGATCAGATTATGTATTATATCATATGCTATACATGGTTTAAAGCACGCTCGCTCGCTACTTACATAAAAGTTAAACAACGTTTCATCCGGTGTGGTTCATGTGTTTTATTTTTTCCTCTTGTTTTTGACAAGTTGACCAATTCTACAGTTTGGGCTGCAGGGAGTCGAGAGGCTTTGAGAACAACTTGTATGAAGGAACTTTCTCAGAATACCACACTAAAGGAAGTTACAGAGGAAGGAAAGCCATCCATAGCTGAACAAGTGAAAAAGATTGCCTGTGTAAATGAATGTAGTGGCAATGGCGTCTGTCTAAATGGTATGTTGAAAATTACGATGAAAAACCGTAGATATCATTCAAAAACCGTTCGATGATTACATAATGAAATTCTTCGTAATATTAAAAAACCGTTGCACACTTTTAAGTTGCTTCTATATCACAAATTTTAGTTTTTTGCTTTAGTAGTTATGTTTTAAAGCCTCTGTCTGGTAACCAAAACCATTAATATTTCAACCAATCAATAACTTGCAAGGCAAATGGAATTCCTGAAATTATTATATCTTTGAAAGTCCTGTAAAATAAATTTAAAAAATTTAAGCATTTTCTCTCCTCAACAATGAGCCAGATACAAATCTTCTAAAAGAAATCGTTTAACAGCGTCGTTAGCGAAAAAACAAATCAGCAATAAGTCTTTTATTTGTATTTTAACAACACGATTTTCATATTGCTTTTGTTTCAGGAACTTGTGAATGTGATGAAGGTTTCGGGGCCAAGGATTGTTCCATGGACCTGAACAAACCCCCTGTAGTGTATGGGGTGAACATAGAGGAGGGAGGTCTCTGTGATAAAACAACCTGCCATAGGGCCCTTGTGGAAGGCTACGGGTTTCTAAATACAGATACTCTCCAGTGTACTCTGACAGTTTTTCAGGTAAAGCATGCTTCGAGCATGCACAAATATTTCATTTTGAAATGTTTCCTAGTAATGAAAGGAAAGTGGAACAAAAACAAACATATAAGATGTAACTTTTCTATGTAAAGTTAATTATTGTGTTGAAAAACACTATACTGGGATTTATCCCAATTATAGTGGAAATAGATTTTTTTAATTGCTGACGAAGATGATATTGTAATGTAGGTTACAGAAAACAAGACAGTAGTCGGTGAGGTCATGAAGTACATGGTTCAAGCTGAACACGACAGTATAGCCGAGGTGTTCTGTCCCCTGGGACCAGCCAGAAGAAGACGTTCTGTTCCCCGGGGGTTCGTACAGGGAATCACCCTCTCCGTGGCCAACAATGGCCGTAATTTCAGCACACAGCACACCATTTATGTGTTGGACGGGGTCTGTCAGGACACGGTCAATGTGTCCGGGGATATCCAGTTCACACTCAGGGTACGTTTAGACCTAAGTACATGTATTGCTTTTCAGATGAAGTTAATCCCTAAAGTATAATTTAATCTTAAACACAGGAACAAATGTATGAGGCTCAGGATTTGTCTTTAAAGTATTGTACAGGTCCAATTTTTGATTTCCCAATGTCGATTGACAAGCGAAAAGCTTTTATTAAATTTCAAATAATATGGAGATACTTTGAATATTTCTTTTATTATTGGGACAATTTACACAATTTTGGGATGATTAGAAATGAAATGTTCATGGACATCAAATTTGAACAACTGGATTGGTAAGTATCTATTATCAAGTTGTTTAGAATTCATTAAGGTTTGGATTTGGCTAAACTTGCAATACAACAAGTGTTAAACAACCTCCTATCGTTTGTAGAAAGGGTATTGTTACATCAGTAGGAAATGTTACGGTGATGGTCACATCCATGAAACCGATGAATGCATGAATTGTAATTATAAAAAAAGTACCACCGAATGGAGCAAAGTAGAAGGTAGGACTTGTCATCTACTACTAGTAATTTAAACTTATCAATCGAACTACATTTTAGTGAAATAAGTTTCAGAAATAAGTAATAGTAAACACTAGTAATTAAAACTTATCAATCGAAGTACATGTTAGTGAAAAAGTTAAAGGTAGTTTATAACAGTTTATGATATCTTGTGATCACAGGTTGTGGCTTAGTGGTAGAGGAGTCTGATGGCAAACCGGAAGTGGAACCGGAAGAAGATAGTTTTCCGACAACCGTTGTCGTTATAGTACTAGTGGGTGTTCTGGTGCTAGCGGCTTTGATAGTAGCTTTAGTCCTTTATAGGAAGAAGAAACACTCAAACAGGTAACACGCATTGCTTTCTTCATTATACCTTAGCTTTTGAATCATAAGGCATTGGGAATCTATAAAAATTCAATTGAAAAAATAAAGTACCATTTTTTATTAATTCGCTTTCTAAAATTTTACAAACAAAATTAAAAACAGTCACCTTGATAATTATGATTTTTAGAAGTATATTATTAACACGTCCGATTGAAGTTTTGAAAATTCTTAATAATTTCATTGTATTTACATTTCATTGGATGTGTTGAGACTTGTTGATTGTTGTATGATTGTGAAATGTTTTACAGCCATTCCATAAAATTGGAAGATAGGGTCGCCTACAGTGAGGTGGCTACACATGAAGAGACGTGAAAGTTGGGCTGTCTGTCTGTCTGTCTGTCTGTCTGTCAGTTCAGGTTGTTTTCATGCTGCCTAACTTTAATATTTCCATGGCAAGTTTGTCTTGCAAACAATTGTAGTTGATCGAAAAACAAACTAAAGTATGTTAAACGAGAAGAAATCGTCTTTATTCCAAGCGATCTCATGTCATTTATTCTTTGATGCCATTTTATTCACAAAGGGAAATTGCTCTTTAAAAATATATGGACTTGAGCTTGTGAACGACCCTTGCATCTATACACATTTTTTTCTATTGTTAACGCCCTAAACACTGTACACAAAGTGTTATGCTTCCCGGTAATGTATAGCAAATAGAGTTATTTGCAAAGATGCAATGTACAACAAGGTTTTTATATGATGAAATTGATAATTTTAATGCAATATTTATATATTGATGTTCAAATAAAGATGTATTATACATGTTAATTTATATAGTGTTTCATTGGGGGGTTTTTTCAGGAATTGACCACTTTTTTTTACTTATTTTTAATAATCGAGAGGGAACACTATTACCATAGGATAACATAATAACATATAAATCAGTAGTTTTATTTCCAAAGTTATAAAGTAATTGCGTTTCTAGCTTCCTTTGATTTGCATGTGTATGATAATAGTGTAAACATTTCGGACTACTTTACCGTGATGTCTGTGTAAATTGTTTGAATGAGATACTATTACATGTATACACCAGTGTGCAATAAGTACTATATAGGACCCGTTAGTGATACTTGTCAGCTTGTAATTTTTCATTGTTCTGGGAGGCACTTGCAATAAAAGCTTTGTCCTGTTATAATTTTAGTATTAACTGCCTCCCGGTAAATTGTGTGTACCTCACAGCCTCATATGACATATAGAGGTCTATTTAAGATATTGACAAACACGTAAAGAATAATCTCGGGCAGATTTGGCCAATGAAATGACTGGATGTGCTTTACCGAATCTGAGAAAACTCCCTGAAAATCTCAGCCCAAACTCTGGTCGTTTGTCGCAATGAAAATATGATAAATATTACAGTGCAAAAGTTATGGGGGACTATCCCGAGATTTGGTAAAGGTATGTGTTCAAAATTCATTTCAAGCTGAATAATTCCGAGATTAGATTGTATTTTGTTCAAAGATTTTGTATGATTAATGAATGGATACTTTTTAAGAAATAAATGTTATCTTGGTTATTTTTTGTATTACATGTATACGACTTTCATTGAGTGTTTAAATCATACAAATGGATTATAACAAAAATAGATAAATGAATTGAATTTCTTTGTGTTTCATAACTGTGCGTGTGTTGGGGGGGGGGGGGTGCTTTCGTGCGTGCTTACGTATGTGATATAAGATGTTTTAATTGAGTATTTAAATTTTACAATATATCTTATTTTTGCCTATTTATGCGACCATTCTTGAACGAAAACATGGTTAAGTGTTTAATTAGTTTTTCATTACTTGCATCTCTACTTGAATTTTTCATAATTATCATTACCATGAAAATAAGTTTATTTTTTGGGGGTTTTTTTTTTTTGTTTTTGTTTTTTGTTTTTTTGTTTTTGTTTAATGTGACGAACTCGTGTTCCAGAGAAATAAAAAATTCCGTTGAGAAAAAGGATGTACACGTCATTGTATGTTTGTCTCACTTTAATGTTAAAGCATGTGTAAAGATGTTTTAATCGTCTGTTTCACTTGAATTTCATTTCTTATTAGATGCTGCGATCAATTTTGTACATGTAAAATAAGAAAAATTAAAAAGATTAAAACCAACTCACAAGTGTTATTTCTTTTTGTTTGGTAGTGTCTTATGAGAATACGGGACATTTTGAGATTTCATTATGGATGGAAGTACACAATATTCAAAATACATGTATAATCATTGTTCCAAAATTTAATAATTGTACAATGTGAACAAAATGTAAAAGTTTCAGGTGGCTTCGAACTTATGACTTCAGTGAAGATCAGTAGCTTACTCTTAAACCTGTTAAAAGTTATATATTTTTAATGAGAAAGAAAGTACGTCACAATTAATATGGAGGTGTCCCATGCCTCCTTAAAGTAGTCCTGTTACATACTAGTTAGTACGTATTCTCTTTTGAGAAGTGGACAGGCATAGCCTACATCCACTTCTCTTCGCAAGCCCTCATATTTTGATTCTGGAAAACGTGTAAATGTCGGAACCGAAGACGGTTTACGCTTCGACCCATGTTTCGACTCCAGTTTCTCTGAATTTTCGTAACAGACCTAAAATTTCCTCATTTTAAACATAAATGCACACATTAATCACAAAAAATTCAACACTAACCCGCTGTCAAATCATTTTCTCAACTTCTACATCCCGGGTTTGAATTATGTGATCGCTCGCTATTAGTGGTTTAAAAAGTAAAATATTTAAAGTCGGAAAAATTGGAAAATATATTGTTTTGTGTGTATGATTGTAGACTTTAGATAAAACGTATTCTTCTTATAATTTAAAGAGATATAAAGAATTGTTTAACTATTTAAAGAAAAATTAGCTAAAATAATTGTGTCACGAACACAAAAAACTTGATTTTAATCTTTCCTCCTATGTTAATCAGTTTGTTTTAATGTTTAAGAATAGATCCAGAGCAAATTTTGGGTATGTCACCAAACGAGATGGTTAAAAAGGAAAGAAATACCACTGTGTAATTTTGTGACTCACTGTTTTTTATACATTGTAAGATTTAATTAATTCAGTGACGTTTTCGGCATTATTTTCTTTAATATATTTCCAATTTTATCCGAAACACAAACATTTAAGCTGCACTGACCTAGATAAACGATGCGATACACAAAATTTAAACCCGGGATGTAGAAGTTGAGAAAATGATTTGACAGCGGGTTAGTGTTGAATTTTTTGTGATTAATGTGTGCATTTATGTTTAAAATGAGGAAATTTTAGGTCTGTTACGAAAATTCAGAGAAACTGGAGTCGAAACATGGGTCGAAGCGTAAACCGTCTTCGGTTCCGACATTTACACGTTTTCCAGAATCAAAATATGAGGGCTTGCGAAGAGAAGTGGATGTAGGCTATGCCTGTCCACTTCTCAAAAGAGAATAGTTAGTACGGTAAATAAATGCAGTAATAGTCCCATTTTCACTGATCGTACAACGTAGCTTGTTAAGTTAATGTACACTTTTCGGTATTTCGCAGATTAAATCAAGCAGTCAAGTTTAATAATTGTTTTGTTTTGTGTGGGTTTTTTTTGGGGGGGGGGGGGGTATTGGGCATTGGGGAACACCAAGACAATGATGTTAAGAAAATTCGTGTATTGCAAAAGTATTGAAATAAAAACGAAATCAGATTTAGTATATCACCATCGTCCCCCAAATAAAGTTATGGAGTCGAGAGGAATCATCGTGTGTCCGTTATCTTTCAACAACCCGTTCATCATGTTCATATACAATGCATAATTATTCTTTTAAATGGAAAAAGGCAAAATATAAACATTCGATTGCTTCAATATTGATGTTAAGTCAGAAATTTACATTTGCAAATATGTTTCCTAATATGAACCTATAGAATGGAGAAAACGTTCAATTCTGTATGAACGTTTTCGTGACGTCACAATGATCATAGCACGCGCTTATCGCTTGTCGCTTGGATTATTGTAAACATAAAATCTCGGTTATTTTAACAGTTCTGAACGATTTCTCTTTCTCAAACGTAAATATAAGTAATAAACAGCAATGTTAAACAGTTCACCGGGATTTGAAGTTGGTTGGTACGTGATCAAATCTACTGAGAAGCCCTTCGGGCTTCACAGGATTTGATCACGTGACCAACCAACTTCATATCCCGGTGAACTTTTTAAATTGCTTTTTATTTCTTACTTGAATTTCGAATGAAACAATCAGAATTTGTGAGTTTAAGCATGTTTTTTCCTTTGCATTGAAACTTATGTTGAACGCTCAAAGGTAACTGATCTTCATTTTCTTTTGTTTGTTTTTTATTTTGTTTTGTTGTTGTTGCTGTTGTTGTTGTTTTTTATTGTTTTTTGTTTTTTTGTAGAGGGGGGGTGGTTGGTTGTGATTTTATTTTTTTGGAAGACCGTCCCTCATTTCTATATTGATATATATCAATATATACAGTATACCAATTCTCGTCCTCCGCATGATTCATGAATTGTAATCACAACTAAATTTTGTTCAATAAGGCAAGTTTTTACTTTAAGGATGGCCCCAGTAAGCATACAAAATGAAAATGAATTTACGTTCAAAACTTCATGCCAATCAATACCGCAGTACTTTATAATACTTGTCAATATAGGTCTTGATCGTGGTTGTTACTGGAACACCAATGTTCAGAGGACACAATGCCAAGGAAATAATTCTGGAGTTTGTCAAGCAAAAAGAAAGATGAACAGAAATATGGCCTGAATAATTTCACGACGGACCATGAATGAAGCTAAGGACCCGCCCACGCGCTCTAGCCGCACGTGCATCCCCCGGACACAAGCTCTGACGTCCCGACCGTGCGGAGAGGCACTGCCTGCAGCTCCACATCTGACTCAAGTCAAGGATCAGTACAACAAAAACAGTGCAAGTTATAACTCATATATTTGTTTATATAAAATGGAGAAGTAATAAAGACATCACATGATACTCGGTGTGCATATAGAAAATCAAACACACTAGCAACAGAAACTAGACATTCTTCCACTCTGCTTATAACTTTTTCTTCCATCGTTCGTCAGTTCAACAGGACACACTTATTGAACCGAAAAAAAACTCATGCTTTTTAAGCCTTTGGCACAGAACACAAATAAAAATGTGACCAGTTCTTGTACATGAACAGTCTGCGCACGCACTGCTTTCAGCAGGAACATCCACTCCCTTCCGGTTCCTGTCCAACGTGGTCTATGGACGACGGAAGTAGTTCTATATCTGAAGCTGTCGTCAAGGATATCATAATAAATTTATCAATTTGTGAAATTTTTATTTTGCATGCTGGGATTTTCTCCTAATCTAAAACAAGGGATTTATAAAACAAGGGATTTATAACTAAACTAAATCGGCATTTACTTTATTAATAAGTCTAGCACGTTTCTTTCACAGTCATGCATTCTGTTTAATGGAAGGAAAATGTGTCTTCTCTTTCATTTTCTAACACATGAAGATTGCAAAATAACATTTTAAACATAATCATTCACAAAATATTTTTTTTATTGTGTTAACTCCGTCTCAGGCTTTTTAAAAGGGCTTAGCTGAAAAAAGATGTCCCAGTATGTAGTCGTGCACACGAAAAACCCGTATCTTGTATAATCTTTCTTCTCTCTTTTTTTCAAAATTTGACTGCATTACTAGGGCAACAATCTGATAATTTTAAAATACTTTTTCTGCACGAAAAAGACAAGTGACCAGTTATATACCGGTAAATATTGAATTTACGGACCTAGATAGTTTTGAATTTCCAATATGGCAATAAGTGGGCATACTGCATCTAAAGTACCACCTAGTAAATATAACCTTTACAGAAGACAACACCTTTTTTCACCTCCTAATAAGACAGTCGCCCGTCAAATGTTGATTCGATTAATTGATAAAACTGATTAACAACAATCTGAAACTTATATATACTGATCAATCATAAACCCAAGTCTTGCTTGTTTAAAATTGTTTTATTCCATACCTGGGTCTAGAAGTCTAGATAGAAGGAAACATCAAATTATTATGATAGATGTTTGATTCTTCATATAATAAGCACGCAGTTTAAAAAACTCGGGTTTAATTTTCGTGGGTTGGAATGCAAAAATTATAGAATACAAATCAGAAGTTTTAAATACGGTTTCAATAAGATATGACCCATGAATGTATAAAGTTTTATGTCTTGACAAGACCATTGCAAGACCAACAGCGCGTTCAGAAACAAGAGAACCATGCAAGAGCCACATCCATCACATAAGAAACAATGGCAAACTTACATAACTCTGGTCAAAACAACTTAACACAGTCAAATACAACACAAGAACGGCACTGGTATAAATGCTATTTTCATACCGCAGTTTCATTTTTTTTTTATTTTTAATCATCTCCTCTCGGAAGTGGGCCTGGCCATTTATTTGAACCACTTAAAAGCTTTGTGTAAGTTTGGTTAAAATTAGCCCAGTGGTTGTAAAGAAGACAAAGTGTAACTCCAGCATCTGGTTGACCACAAGGGTAAACTTAAAAATTCTGTTTAAAAGTCGTTTATTTATTTTAATGATGTACTGTTGACATAATAAATCAACTACATTTTAGGCAGTGAGAGTTAAGATATTACAAGCTCTTTAGGTCTCGAGAAACAGATGTGGCTTTTATTTCAAATTCCAAAATAACCAACGCCATTTTCATTCTTTCTTAACGATCTTATACTTGGAAGTGGGCCTGGTTCAATATTTGCAACGGCTCAAAATTCTTTGCCTAACAATGCTTTGTGTCAAGTGTTATTGAAATTAGCTCATTTGATTCCGAGAACATGAAAATGTGAAAAATTAACGACACGACAACAAACAATAAATTAAAATATTGTTAAGAAAAGATCGACGGCGTGATGGGACTTCGAGGTTTTGCAAATGGCACTTTCCGGACATCATAGTTTTACAATAAAATCATCGAATATGTTTTAACTGCTGTGGAAGCAGATTTGTGTTACAGCATATAGTTTATATAATGTATTTCTTCCTTTAACTTACCGGTAGCCAGTGTAATTACAGGCAAGCAACAATCTGCTTTACGAAATTTTCTCGAAACTCCAAAGAAAAAAAATGAATAATAAAGTCCTTGAATTCGGTCGAACCTGACGCAGTGTAGGAGGCTTTTGACATAAATTTGATCGAATCAGAAGTATCCATTTGACCAAATATTCTTATACATGCAGTGGTTCCAGTTATGTCAAACACTAGTATAACCCTATCATGATTCCACCTTCTATCATATGGCTGCTCTCTGTACCTCTCAGAATGTCTCCAAAGCCGAAAAATAATCTGAACAGATAAAAAATCATGGCATTAGGTCTACCCAAAGACCATTCATACACCACACTGGAGTTCTTATGGAATGTTATCCACCTAAAAACAACACACTTATACTGGGTAAGCAATATTTTTTGTCATCCTTTAAGGTTTATCATTCTACACAAAGTGCAGCAAGTTTGATTTCTTCCCTTACCCGTTATCACTAGTACAGATTGTGAACATCATCATGTCGGTACCGAGCATGATCAATGTTTCCCACCTGTAAGCTCCATAAATATTAAATTCTGTTCTAAGCATAATCAATGTTTCCAACAAACCTCCATAGGTTTGACCCACCTGGGATGACAGAGAATGAATTAGAATTCACAGTTTATTGGTACCAACAAAAACTTTGATGTTTTCAATTGATCATCACAATTTTACATTCTTTTTTTTTTTCCTGCTGGTCACAAGTATTTAATATACAATGTACATGCTAAAATGCAATCATAAATAACCAGATATGTAATGAAATTTATAAACACACCTTTCATAAAATAAGACTCAATGCCTGGAGCATTATTGAAGAGTTCAATGCATAGATTCGGTACATCCTTACTTGCAATAGTAAACCATTGTACATACAGATTCATTCTCCCATCAACAAAGGCAGGCTCTGATTAATTAGTTCTCAACAACATCCCGTTAACCGACAACTTATTAGTGTTCTTAAATTAAATCACGAATAAAAAATATACAAAATTCATAACTCAATATATTTCATGCTCTGCTTGTGAAAACGTTTGGGCTGTTGTTTCAAAATGTGACACGCAACTTAATGAAGCAAAATGTAAATGAAATGGTGTCATACTTTAAGAAGATGAAAATTGAACACAGGTAAATTCTAACTCACAATGCAAGCAAACAAAAATACTCATCACGTTATCCCTATTCAAAGTTCATTAATTAACAAACACAGGCAAATGAAATAGGTTAATGGAATTTGATCATAATCAGAAACATGCATAAAAAAAGAAATGGTTACAAACAATAGACATCAATTTTGATACAGGTGATATCATAGACAATGTATAGTATGTCTCACATTACAGCACCTAATGTCTCAGTTCAATAAGTTAGCAGAATTTCGGAGGGCGTATTTATAAATAGATAAAGGTGGTGGTCCTGCCCGGGGACCTCTCCTGGGGGTCTGCTGTTTGACCTGATTGACCGTCTTCCTGTGTAGCTGTCTCCACCCGATGTCGCCCCGCCCCACCCACTCAGCACGAACACCCTCCTTCCTTGTGTTCCGGTTCAATCGGCCCGGTGTCCTTCAGTTTAACCTCCGTCACTGCGGCAAAAGGTTAAGGAAACAAAAAATAAAATAACCACACGAAAATGAAAAGCAGTAAGCTTTGAAACTGAAAAATCTGACAACATTAAAAACAAATGTCTTAACCAGCAAGCCTCTGCATCCCCTGGAAAGAATTGTTTGAACAGCTTGAAATATTGAAAATTTAATTTACAATGCTGTAAACCTAAAACAATAGCAAATGGGTTTTTAATTGTTATGATTTTGTTATGTGTTTAATGCATCAAATTATAGCCCCCTATTTTTTTGTCTGCTTTTATTGTTTGTTGGTATTTTTCTTTAACATAAATGGTAATTTTTTAAATGGGAGGTGGGTGTTTTTAACATAGAAAAGAACTAATAGAAAGGATTTTTAATTCTACTTCATCAGAGAGGCTGTTGAGACCTCTCAAATTGAATGTCTAATAAAAATATTTCCATTCAAAATATTTAATTTCATATGGCAACTTCTTTTAAATTTGTATAGTTAGGACAGATGCTGAAACAGTACTTTCAGCAATTCTACTTAATCCAAATCACCTTAACTGCTATTTTTAGGCCGAGACATAGACAACAGGATGGGAATAGACCATATACTATTATAAGCAGCTATTAATATTTGACTATTGGAGGTCATGCACACAAAAATAATGCAACATCATGCCATGCAAGCATACAAACCACTGGATCATATCTGTGTTATGTGTATACAGATATTGGTGACGACCAGTGTGAGGCGGCAGATACACAGCTTATGTTGAAGAAGCAGCAACTGACAGACCACGACCTCTACAGATATAAGCCACGCCCTCTACTGATATAGACCACGCCCCTTACAACTCCTTGCTGGCTGTGATACTCAAAACAGCAGTTACATCACCTGTCTTTACACTGAATAGAGTTAACCTCTATGTTTCATCAGAATTTTTCCCACACTATAAGCTGTTTGACCAAACCTTGTGTAGACCAGGGTCACAGGTTTTCACAGCATAACAATTTTCTTTTTGTAGGCCATATGTGCAGCCATATTCAGAGTGTTTTTTTTTCATTGTGAGGGGATTTTTCACAAAACTAATTTTTGTATATTTCTGTCATTTAAAAGAGTTGGAAAAACTTAAATTTCAATAAGAGGACATTTTTAATTTTCAAAGTGTTGACTGCAATTGATACTCGTTGTCTTCAAAGAACTTGTTACCATCATGCCAGATGTAAAGATTTGGACACAGGCAACCAAATTAATATGACTGATCCGCAATCAGCCAAGTCCTCTACCCCTCTCTTCCAACAAATACTCTACCCACCTCAATCAACTGCATAATGAGCATAAATAAATACATGTAGATAAAAGAACAGACAAAGGATACTTTCTCCTTTCTTTGGCTCTGTTTGTTCCATTCCAGGCAGTGCTGCTGCAACCCTCCTAAACAACTGGAAGTGAGAAATAGCAATCAGTATCTACTATTCAATGGTATGTTGTGAAAACCCGGTTAACAAAATTCTTTTATCTGCTAATGGAAAATGTAATACATGTACCATATTATCCCTAATAAGTGCCCCTGCCCTTATAAGCGCCCCCTCCAGCTTTTTCCAATTGTTGGAAAAAAAGAGCCCCTTTTGTTACCTTATATTAATAAAGTGTTAAGTCTTTCATTGTGTAATGCTGGTCCTTAAAAAAAGTCATAATTAATAATACTTCTAGTTCTGACATATCTACCAGTAAATCATCCAATTGGCTGAATTCTCAAAGAAATGAATCAAAAGTAAGCAATTACGAAAAGATAGTGAAAATGAAAATATGAAAGTAATTTGTATATAGATTAGAAACACTATAGTATCAAAAGATTAAAGAATATTTTATGAACTTAATTAATGATGAATATTTTCTGAAACATTACCTAGCAGTTGTGTATTAATCCAATATTTAGATTTTTAGATTGTGAAGAAAAGTAAAACAATCATGAAGGAGTTTTCTGAATTAAAATATTTTTTCCAACCATTTTTGAAGTATTGTAAAGTCTCCTGTATTATACACACTTTTTTTCAGCCAAAATGTGATCAAAAGTGGGATGTGCATGTTATATATAGAAACAAAATTTTTCTCCATTTTTTCATGCCGCGATAACATGAAATATGACTGCCGATATCGCGTGTTATTCAAATCATATGAGTGTAAACTAACCTTACTTTGTCAGAAATACCTGATTCTTAGTTTTATTTCCATTTATTAAAATATTTATCCATTCTGACCACTATTCCTTGCATCAAACAAGTTATTGCCAGTGTATTCACCAGTACGTAACCATCCACCTGTTGACTCAGCGTGTTGTCAATGTTTGTTTAACAATTTACGGTGTCAAAAGCATGATCATTTGTACGACTTGATAATGATGATATGCGACATTATATAAATAGTGCCTGCTTGAAAGGGTACCAGTTGAAATTGACACCCCGAGAAAACCATTGTCAACCAACGCGAAGCGGAGGTTGACAATGGTTTTCGAGGGTGTCAATTTCAACTGGTACCCTCCCAAGCAGGCACTACCTATTTTAATTATACTGAATGTCTTAACTTTATAGCAAATTTTACTGCTTTTATATAGAAAAGACGCGAATTCTACATCGAACCGTACGCACATAATTTACGCGCATGTAACAATTCGTTTTAATATACTTTCATGTTAAATACTGAAATCTGATTGGTTTAGACACAGTTGACAATCCATTCTCACACCCTCAGCGTTAGCAACACACTTGACAACAGGCTGATAGAACGAATTGTTACATGTGCGTAAATTATGCGCGCATGGTTCGTCGTAGAACTCGCGTATTTTCTATATAAAAACAGTAAAATTCGTTATAAAATTAAGACATTCAGTATAATAAAAAAGATAGTGCCTGTTTGGGAGGGTACCAGTTGAAATTGACACCCCGAGAAAACCATTGTCAACAGACGTGAAGCGTCTGTTGACAATGGTTTTCTCGGGGTGTCAATTTCAACTGGTACCCTCCCAAACAGGCACTATTTATATACTATCGGCCCGTTGCCAAGTGTGTTGCTAACGCTGAGGGTATGAGAATGGATTGTCAACTGCATCTAAACCAATCAGATTTCAGTATTTAACATGAAAGTATAATAAAGAGATGTTTCTTCACAATGTTTATTTAACAACAATCAAACAATTGGACTATAATCAATCAATTAAATCATTTCTTTTGATGTTGGTTTGGTTTAAATCTGCAAACATTATTTCTTTTAAGCACTTTAACTTCATTATTAACACATGCATATCAATGACTTTTCAAAAATCTCTGTTGAAAATTTCTTCGGTTTTTTTGGGTGTGTATTATACATAGGAACAGCAGGTTTTTTTAAGCATTTTACACCCAACTTTGGTGGTGTGTATTATACATGAGACATTACTGTAAAAATATTATTATCATGGAAAAGATTTTATTACAAATACCAAATAACCGCCCCCTTTTTCACCATATTCTACCGAAAGTGCCCAGGGTGCTTTTTAGGGATAATATGGTGTAGATAATCCTTTTGACATTTCTCTCCAAAAGTTCAAACTATATTAGAGATATGCTTGCTAGCTTGTCTGAATGTGTCCTACCTGCTTGACATTGTATCCAGCTTTTGCACTTGTCTCAATAAACATGACACTCAATTCTTTTGCCTTCCTTTCTCCTTCTTCTGTTGTTATTTGCCTGAAAGGTTTCATAAGAAGATCATAATTGATATTCATGACTCATCTAAATTGGCACACACACACAAAATTTAGCACAAGTTTTCTTAAATAGTTGGATTATACTCGGTCCCAATATATTCGTGAAACATATTTATCCAAGTTATTCAATATTCTTAAATTCCACTGAGTTCAAACTATCTATAATTCATTCACTGGAATAAAAAAAATCCAGATCTTTCCTTTGAAATGCCTTCTTCATCTAGTCAATTGATAAATGTGACAAAAATAAAAAAGTCTTTGGAGATTTAGCATCGCAAACAAAATGAAAGAACCAGGATGATAACGTTGAAAAATTGTGCGAGGTGTTCTGAAAACTTACGACTTCAAATAACGTGTTTTCCATTATAACGTTGAAAAATTGTGTAAGGTGTTCTAGAATGGAAAACATGTTTTCCATTATAAAACTCATTAGTAGAAATCTGTTTTCTTTCTTGTCAATTTCTCTGGGTAAAAGGAGATGACATGTCAATAAAGTTTAAATTTTTCCTCTAATATCTGTTTTAATTGTACTTCTTTGACAAGTATGTGTAGTTTATGAAAATTGTCAAAAAGTGACTAAAATGCTAACCTGGGACAGAATATAAAACAATATGAAACCCCTCCTTTCCCAACCATGCCAACCCACCTTTTGTCAGACAGATCTGTTTTGTTTCCCACTAACATAATTATGACATCACTTCCTCTCTCTGTCCGAACATCATCAATCCACTTTGATGTTTGTTGAAAGGAATTTGCATCTGCAATTAATTGATAAACATTGATATTGAAATAACATGATATTGAAATAAAATAAGAGAACCTGTCTTTGGTCTTTTGACTTAAAAATAATATGGGTACCATCACTAATGGGACATGAATAAACATCTTATTCATGAAACAAGCTGACAAGGAAAGATAGTTGACTATCAGCTGTTGATAACTCAAGAGCCAATGGATAATATACTAACAGACAACACGCATATTATTCCCACAACTGTTCCATAACTTCTTCTTACTAATTCTAATATCATTAAAATCCTCTCCTTCTTACGAGTGAATTACTTGGTGGTAACACATCACTCTGCTACTCCCCTGACTGAGATATTGTAGTTGACTATGATACTACTACTGCTTATATAGCTGGGTATTCAATGATACGTACTTGTAATATCATACACTACTACTGCTACAGACGAGTCCCTTATATAACTGGGTATTAAACTCCGAAATCGCTCCTGGCCAGCTGTGTCCCAAAGCTGTAGTCGTATCTGTAAATACACATACAATTTTTCAATTGTACAACAAAGAAGTCACAGCAAACAAAATGTGGTGTTCAGATTATTACTCTCATGAATTAGGGTACTCTTGAACAGTTAGATATGAAACCAAACAACCAGTCAAACTCCCTTGGAGAGCAAAATTTTGAGTGTCTAATTTGTACTGAGTAGTTTTATTACACTTACAGTTCTGTCTTCTAAATACATGGTCTTTGATAAAAAGTCAATTCCTATTGTGGCCTGGAAACATATAAGAAGAAAAAAAGTTATATTACCTTATATGCAATATATATAAATTAAAAAAAACCACACACTTATTTTTCAAACATTATCAAATTCTTACTGATATGAAAATACACTTGTTGGTATACCATTACTTATTTTATTACTATTTTGATTCAGTCAAACTGATATGTTAAATTCATGCATTATTCTTTGAAGTAAATAATGAATCTTTTAATGATGTGTCTAGAACAGAGAATCTTCAACTGCAGAAAGCAGCCTGCCATATCGACCAATTCATTGATTTTCTGAGAAGCATGCATTCAATTTTTACCATCCTTTGCTTTGTAGATCTATAATAACCATCAGCCTTGTCTCTGATGTCAACGATGTGTATAGTGCAGGATATTTCACAAAACATTTCATACCCTTAATAAATATCATGTGTTTTTGTAGAAAGCAGTAAATGTTACAATACCTGATAGGTGTTGTCAAAACTGTCATACATGAACCTTGTAATAAGGGAGGTCTTTCCCACTGTAAAAGAGGAATGATCAATATAAAAGAAGGATGGTATATACCATGTATATTACAAAGAAGAAGGATGATATACATGATATATACTACAAATGCATGATTCCAAGGCTAATTGGGCTCCCCGACTGACATTTGACTCAGGGACGTATATTTGACTCAACCATGATTTTATTGATTTTACCTTCATCACTTCAGAGACAAAAAACATGATACAAGACACGGATACTTTTTTAAAAATATGTGTGTAGTTAAAAAATCAACAAGATCAACTTCTTTCTCTTGGATTATCGAAAAATATTCATGTAAATGGGGATTTTATACATAGAGTATCAACATACAGCTATTGATTTCACTGTCTAAAAAACCATTAATGCATTATCAACCTAAGTATGGTCAATTATTAAAAGAGAGAAATATGATACCTTACCTCCCATTTCACCAAAAAGAGATAATTTGAATTTGTTAATGTGATTCCAATTATTCATTTTGACACAGTGATACTACTAAGAACACACGGGATATCACAAGAGCAGATCACTTGTTTCTTCTTTTAAAGTTTACTCATGTCTCCACGCTGGAAGCAGGCAACGGAATACACACGCGCATGACTCATAATCTTAATCATGGTTTGTTTACAATTTATCGCCAAATTCTATCAATAAAGAATTTTAAAGAAAATCTCCCACTTGATGAATGTATTCTCCAATATCAAAATGTGTCCATTATGCAATGGAACACCCAAAGCCAGCCCTGCCTCAATGTGAGACGTAGCAGGATGCGTTTGACATGTATATTGACAGGTTAACTTACCACTTTGTTCCCCCAAAAACACAAGCTTGAATTTCCTCAACGGGTTCCCGAATTCACCCGAAGAACTCATTTTAAAATGTTGTATTATATAATATCACAGTCTATAGCACAGAGTTTACAAATAATTCACAAATCTCATCTATATTAAATTAATTATAATCAGTCTTGACGTAGACACGTTATACGACTGGATATTCCTCAATGCGCTTGCGTGAAAATGACGGATAGTTGTCTTAGTCTTTGCAGCGCTTATGTTTTGATAGCGCGAAATTTTGATTTCCCTAAATTAATGCCACTGAAAAAAAGTATTAAGAAACACGTCTGTCGCTCAGACAATTGCAGTTATCTCATTAGCTGTAAGGTTTGCTGAAAACAATACGTTGGAGAGAAAAGTGACCTCCGCAAAAGCAACCACAATTTAACCATAAAGATAAAAAAAAAAAAAAAGATTTCGACGCCGGGATCGAACATTTCATTTCAACCTAAGTGCAGGCACCTATATATAACTAATAAAACGTCAGACCTGTGCCTGTACCTCACTGGGAAGATATGACAATACATGTGTGTGTTTGGGTTTTTTTTTTTATTAAAAGAAATACTCTCATTGGCGAGATCGAAGAAGGGGGTATTGGGATTGGATTGTAGATATAGAAAGTAAATTTCTCAGTATCTTGGATTTCTCGTATTCTAGACGACAAAGGCATTACATTCAGAACCCTGTCTAATATTCTTGATAAAACAAATCTCTCAATTTATCATGTGTTTCCGTTAAAAACAATTGATGGTAATCTTGGTAAATCAGACTTTTTTATAATGACAGAACTTCAACACTTTTATTTTGAAGTTTATACTGCTCTAAACAAATGAAAAAAAATGGAGACAAATAAATCACATAAAGAGAGATGAATTTATCTGGAATAATAATCTTTTTACATACAAATCAAAACCACTGTGCTTTGAAAATTGGATCAAACGTGTTATTTTATATGTGAAAGATACTAGTATTTTTTATACAGATGGAAATTTGTATGATATAAATTATTTTTCCAGCATCATGAAAAATAAAAAAAATATTTTTGTGAGTATATTATGATTATAGAACGTATTTTAAGAATTACTTAGATAGATTTGATTGTTCTTAAATAAATGTACAACAAAATGCTAGGTTTGTCTTTTAAGACGGCCTTAATAGAAATACAGAATGTTTTTAAAAGAGTAATTTTTATAATTCTATTTTTGGGAATATGAAAATTTAGAGATCTGTATATGAAAAAAGATGGAACAAATTGTTTGGTATATCGGCTGGAATATTATTTGGAAAAATATCTATAATCAAAAAATAAAATGCATGTATGATAAGAAGATTGCTGAATTCAATTATAAGTTATTGAATTGTGTACTCAACAATAATTTAAGTGTTAGAAGGTGGAACAAAGATGTATCAGCTGAATGTGAATGTTGTCAAACGATCGAAGACTGTGAACATCTTTTATTTAGTTGTAAATTAGGCCTTTAAAAAGTTGTGCGTTTAGGGTAACCCGACATAACCTACAAAAATGCCCTGATCCTACCATTTTTAGACGATTGTGATTTTTATATTATTTCTATTAAAAACACGTATTTAAATATGACACAAACAAACATTCTTAGGATTCATGCAGAAAAAATATAAAATAAAAAATCCCTACCTACCTAACCAAATTTTTTTATCCGTGTTACCCTAAACACACAACTTTTTTTTATAGGCCTTCGTAAAACACATATGGCAAGAGGTGGGAAATAACATTATATCATTTATCTGCTTTTTAATTCATAAATACAAAATGTCTTGTAGAATAAATCAAGAAAAAATATCAAAAGAAAATTTAAAATATTTTGTGAAATATAACTTAATTGTGGAAAATTGTGTTCTTTAAAAAGGCCGGAAGTATTACATGTACTGATAATATTTACTTTAATTTAAGTAATTATATGTAACTTTATGCACACATCATTTTTATTCCACCTTCTGTGGGGTGCAGTCCTCCAGTTGGAAGACAAGGGATTCAGTGGACTACAGAGTGGACTATGTATAACTCCCTTGTCTGTAGATTATACGTTATATCTTGTGTAAAACAAAATTATATATTTAATATTGTATTGCTTTTGAAAATTGTAATAAATTATGGGAAAATGAAAAAAAGACAGTACATGTGTTTATTGACATGAATCCTCACTGGACGGACACAGAGAGGACAGTTTTCGATGCCAGACTTGCACGCGGACTGATCTCAGACTTTCAAGTAGTTTTAAAAGTAGCCAAGTTAAAGTTATACCGTGGTAACCTTCACATATAAGGAGAATACCCGTACTGTATGTATGACTTGCGCCACAAGTGATTTTTTTGTCAATAAATTAAATTGAATTAAGTTCATCAATTTTTCCATAACAGATTTTTTCTTTTAAATCGTAAGGTTTACAAAAAAAAAAATCAATGCTTATAAAATTCAGTAAAAAAAAAAATCCTCTTTAAATTATCTCCCATCCAAATATGTTTTGTTTTTCTATAATCCAGACACATTTACATATTAACTAACTGTTATAATAAATTAATTATGCTGGTTTGGTTTGAACATATTTTATTGTATATTTTTATACAATGGGATTGGGCACAAGTTCCATAACTTATGAAGCCCTCTCCCTACAAAATTTTTAACAAACATGTTATAAAGCATAGTAAAAGGTCTCATATTACATTAATCATGTTAATTATGCTACTTACACGTAATACTGCAGGCTGTAATAATACACGGTATTTATATTTTTATAATTTAAATTGTCAATCAAATCAAGCTGGTTTTACTCTCATAAAATTTAATATAGTTTTTAATAAGATTTGTTCCAGGGGTGTTTTAAAGGTCATATGAAACGATATCCTGACCATATTGAGTTATATACGGGAACTAGAGACGAGCTCGTTGCAAGCAACGATTAGGTTTTCCCTCGTAGCTGCGTCATACTTGTGACGCATTACAAAAAATTGATAGCTGACCATCGTACAATATTAGATGTGTTAACACTGAAAAACAAAGTATTACATTTCTGTGACCGTGTAGATTTTACGGTGATAGAGAATTCGTCTGGATCTGCATCGGTCGTGTGCAGTACGAACCGGGTGAGGGAATGTTGGCGTAAAGTGTATAAGGTATAAGGTTGGGGCGCGCTGTGGGCCGTAAGCTAAAACGAAGGGTGGGTTTGCCGTATTCCCGAAGGTCCACCAGTATACAGTTCCAGAGAAATAAACAGGCAATTGATGCAGGATTCCACATTATTGGACGAGACTCAACGATGGCAACATTATAACAATTTAACAGACAGACATGTTACAAACAAGTCGGATATGGCCAGAAGTGGCCTCTGGACTCAAGACTCTGGGAGAGTCGGACGTGGCGGGGCTGGCCGCCGTATTCCAGACTGCGCATTGACAATTGTACATAACTATTTATAAGAATTTTAACAATGAGAATAAATTGCAATTAACAGGTAATGATATAAGTAAGCTGAGTGAAAGGTTCACAGATATAAAATAATTAAATAAACTCAATGAGTCTTTGATGTCCAAGAAATGAAAATCTGATAATTGCACAATGTTGTTTTAAGAGATTAACAGTCCTTGAGACATGACACTCTGTCTCTATAAAGTCTAATAAGTGTCAATCACTAAATAAACAAAAGTAACTATGTAAGAAATAAACTGTGAGAAAAAATTACGAAACAGATGTTGAATTTTACAAGTAAAGTAAAAAAAAAAATTATAATTGAACAGTGCATTTTGCACGATGATACTACATGTTTATAAGCAAATACAGATCTTAACACGTTGTCTCTAGTTTGATTCGCCGCATTTTATTCACAGAGTAGGACTGTGGTTATGCCCGGTACGATGGTAAAAAGACCACTGGCAAACGTTTTACACGCATTTTTATCGAACGCAAGCGCCAATGAATCTATCAGTATATATGCGGAGATCCTGGAAATTTTACAAGGGGTTTTGAAGAATAATTTTGTATTTCGAGGAGGGGGAACATGCGCGGATCAGAAAATTTTTCCGGGGTGGGGGTTGAAAAGTCAGACGGTTATTTGAGTTTGCCAAGGGATGTCCGAGGCATATTTGGTAAGTTTATAATGTACACGTAATTGAAAGAAATTTCGCTGGGGGGGGGGGGGTCTGGAACCCTTCCCCTTCTAGATCCGCGCACGGAGAAGACCGATGCCGGTAATTTTACTGTTATTTTAACCATTTTTATTTAATTATTCATGTTCATAATTATCAGAAAACCAATATTACCTTTCAAAGCAGTTAAAACTTAAAACTTAAGATACGAACCATTTAGTCTCGGTGAGTATTGCGTCCGCGTACGAAAATAATGGCAATTTTCAAGAAATTCGGATGGACGATCTGTGTCCTAGGTCGTCCATCCGATTCTTTTTCTGACTAAAAGCTACAGACCTGCAGTTAAAGATTTTCAAACTCTTATTGATTATGTCAATTTGTTTGTCTCAAAGAATCAATAAAGTTTTACCTTAAAAAAAAGAAAGAAATCGGGCACAATTTTCAATGTTAGCATTTTACAATTTTATGGTCTAATAAAATTTCAAGAAACAACTCTTCATTGCTTTATCCGAAATATTGCATGAAAAAAATTTACATCGCATTTTTTAAATTACAAAAGGATATTCAAAATGAACTTGGATTAACCGCTAACAAACAGGCATAAAGAGAGACTGAGAACCAATTCCTTCTCTTTTTTTTTTTACATCAAAAGAAATTCAAAAATAAATCAAAATATATATTTTTTCTTTGTATGCGTTAATGAAAATGTAGATCAGCAAGGGGTTCGTTTTCGTGCAAGCACCTACATAACAGATTGTTACACGGGTCTACAACGATGACAAATATCGAAAAGGCAATATTGTGGGTAAAGGATGAATGTGTAGTTGGTTGTTTAAGTTTATTTTTGATACATGTAATAATATTTATCTGGATCGGTTATGTTTGTTAGTTTGTTTTGATTATTAAAGAGGGGAATAAAGAAATGAGTAATTTCCAAGCACGTAGCATCGTTTTTGAAAGTGGGGGGGGGGGGGCAAACTCATCCAACAAATCTTGACAAGCAAAAAAAGAAAAAAAATTGAATTTTCCAAAATTTTCAAAAATTCACTCATAATTTCATGATTTTCATACCATTTTTTTTACATGCTACCAAAATGGGGTTGGGGGGGGGCAACTCCATGATAATTCAATTTTTTAATGTAAATTTTATAAAAATAGTTGCTTCGAGAAAAAGTGGGGAGAGGACATCTTTATGTCATATAACATGTGAAACTGATTTCATTCCACCCACAAGCTGGAAATAATGAAATAATTTTAATGAAAACAATATAAATAGACGTCATAAATCCCATATCAAACGCCATATAACCACTTGATTCTGCGCGTCTTTTTAATGAATTTATAAACAACGGCAAATTCTAAAATGTATTTTTAAAGGTAATGTTAGCTGCAAGTCTGTAGACCTTGTATGAAAAATTTCGGATGGTAGTCAATTTTTCCGGGATACAGACAGAGCGGTACATATATGCAGCTAAGGTAACTAAGAATGATCCCAATAAAATACTTTGTTGAGTAATGCAAGCTTTTAAGAAAGCAATACTTACATTTGTTTAAAATATAACACCCAAATACTTCGTCTTACATTCGCTATTTGTAGAACAAGCAGAACCAGTATCAGTCTGACCGGCCTCATCATATACATTGTTGGAATTTTATTGTCCTAGCATTGCAATGCTCTGCATGTACACAATTTCTTTTAAAATTTAAACACTTAAAGTGTTCATCTATATGGCTACACATAACGTACACACGTGATTCAAAATAACCCAGACGGAAAACGGTAAAGAATTCAGTCATTGAGTCTACGTTTTATAGAACTTGTAAGAAAACACAATGCGGGTCTGAATGTTTGTTGATATGTCAATCTATCAATATACAGTTTGTTAATTATTTTCTATTGCTAAGGCTACAGCGTATTTGATGAACAATGAACAACATTTTTTCCATGCCACTTTTTTCCATGGAAGATAGCGAATACAAGTATAAAGCATTTATAAAATTTATTTAATTACCTCTTTAGAATTGTGTATGGAATAAATAATTTATAAGTTGCTGCTGAAGGTTGTTTGGTATTTTCGTTTGTAGATGCTTTGCAAGTAAAAAACCTGAAACGCAGGGCAAGTCATAATTAATATCCCTAATAACCGTAACTTAAAACTAGCGGCTTTGGATTCAAATATTATCGTATACGAATATTAAGTTCACTTTTTAAAATCATCTCCACGATGATAATTATATTATATCCATTGCAAATCAGTATTTTTTTTTTTTGCTTTAAAAGAATTGTTCTATCGGGAGCAATCCCGCGTTCGTTTAAATTGTCATGTCAGTAATACACATTGTGCTTTATATGACGGCGGTGTATACGTATTGTAGAAAAGTTGAGTTTAATTACCATGCATTGGAACCATTTTATTAACACATCTCCCAGTACTGAAACAGTTCAAAATGTCTCTGTTACAGTAACACAGTGGGGTGTTAATCGTGTACGTCCAGCTCTACAAGCACATGCACTGTCGTCTAGGCGACGGCCTGAATACAGCTAGCGACTCTCCTATCGATCGGTTACCTGAGTCTCGTAATGCATCTAAATATAGACAGGGGCACAGTTATGAAACAAACAACAAAAATAAGGTCAAAGAGGTTTATCTATATGAAATGAAAATGTACATTTGTATAAAAACATTTGGGAATTTTATGTGGAATTATTTTTGCGCGCTACATGTATCAGTTAGTGCATTACAAGAAGCCCTTTCATAACCTCATAAACGTGCGCACCCCCACAAAAATGGACCGAACTGACAACAATTGTTTCTGCAAATACTGACTATAAATTACGAAAACATTAAATTGAATACTATAGAAGGATTCAAAATTAATTTCTTTACAACTTTGCTTCAATAATGCATTAGAAATATTTATTCCATTTTAAGTTATTGACAAGAAACTTTGGACGCCTCTAACTCCCTAATTATAAGGGCCAGCCCCTTTTTTGGTATACCGAATGAAAGGTCTGGGTAAGACCAAGAACTTTTAAAATACATGTTATAACAAATTTTTATCAGGTAGAAAACTAACACGGAAAATACGCGAATTTTTTTGATTTTTTTTCTTACCTTTGTTTCAACATCTATACCACCCCTTTTATTTGCATTTAAATAATAAATAAAATATATCTCGCACAAATTCAATGTATTAGCTTCCAAACCAGCCCATCTTTGAGACTCTGCCAGTCATCGTTAAAGCTAAACCCCCTGGACAAAAGAAGTCGTTAAATTTTACTAAAAGGGGAATAACTCAAAACCGGATAGGAATTTTCCTCAACTAAAATATGCAACGACAACATCACGCGGCATGTTATCAGTCCTGAAAATTTCAAAACAATCGGTGAACTAACGAGCGAAATATTAAGGATCAAAGTTGGCGTCTAGAAGAAAAAAAAAAATAATAAGAAATTTGAAAATTTTTCAGAATAATAGTAAGGTTTTCCGCTGAGAGCGGAAAACCTTAATGAGTTCATAAGTGCCTATTTAATAAGACTGGCATTGTTTTTTGGATATTTTATGCAAAATGTCAGCGCCACAGTCGATCAAAATCACTTAATCGGGAAAAGGAACATTGACTTACGCGGCTTACCTCCCTTGCTTATGACGTCAGTAAGACCCAATGGCCTTATAACGCTCTGTAGTGAATACAAATATCCATGTCATTTTGCAGTATTTTAAAAGAAAAAAATTCTATTTTATATAAAAACTTATATAATTATACAATAATCAACCACGACAGTATATTTTCTCTCAAGAAATTCAATCGCATGCGTCTATATTTGATAGCGTGTACATGAGAGTAGAGACTCGAGAATGAATGATTTTCTTTATAGATCTACATGCAAGTATAATATAAGTTTTATGTATGAATGTATATGTTTTGTTTCAATTAGTTTAAATGAAATTGTCAAATTCAAAAATAACTGATCGTTTTTTCCAATTTGCACGTTCATGCAATTCAACAGTACTGGGGTTTTTTTTTTCTTAACAGGCAACATGCTGACTCATTCGCTTCACGATTAAATTGTTTGTTTCGTTTTCAAATTCACAAATATGTTACCATTTAATAATTTTTAGTCTAAGAGAAGTTTCTTCAAATGTTTTGATTTTGAAACGTGTACTTGTATGTGCGGTGTTTACTCACAGATTCCTTCTATCTCCCTTTCTTCCGCAATTTTTTCTTTCGTTTTATTGATGCTTGTTCTTATAATGAAATATGTTAATTCCCGTTCGTTCACACATATTTTTATCAAACAACCAATTTATTTAACCGGTACATTTCTAAATCCTTAAATGCCATATTTCCGCGATCTAATTTGATAAAACGCTAATACTTATACGTGTACACAAAGAATTTTCTAAAGATATTGCTACTTAATTGTATATATCAATAAGTCAGAAATTTATAGGCCAAATTAATTAGAGTTTATATCAATAGACCTATTTTTAAAATAAAATTTAAGATTATTTTTGCGGTATTTTACAGCAGCTTTTAAATACAGACTATACACAATGCCTCAAACATTTTCATTGGTCTGCCTTATACGTTTTTATGTCACAAAATAAATCAAATGAATTAAAATGATTTAATTCTATGTAAATGTAGCTCAGTCATGATACGTATCGAAAAAGAAAATGTTGTTTCTGTTTAAAAAGGATTAGGATAGTTCGTTAATCAGCTGTTAATGTTGTTAAATTTTCACTGCAGTACGGGATCTTCATCGTGATATTACTCTGGTGAAAAGCTGATAGTTTTATTCATTAACGACCAATTAAAACTAAGTCATCTGTACTACGAAATCAGATCATCTCATATGAAAAGAAAGACACGTTCATATATGCAAAAATTACTAAAATCAAATCGATAAGCTACTGTAAAATTACACTAGTTTCATTGCATTGTTTACATCGGTGGGTCTGTGTGACGTCATAAATCCACAAATTCAAGAACGATAAGCGGGGAAGAATTTTTTCAGATGCCGAGTTTCCACGGTTATTTCTCAGTAATACAATGACAAAAAAATCTTGCTACACGTATTTTAACATTCGTTTATACCAAGCTTCATATTTATTAAAGAAAATCATAGTGTTAAAAATCGTTTCATATGACCTTTAAGATTAACCGTGTTTTTAATAAGTTTATCGGGTTACCTCCCTTTACTAAAGTTTTCTATAAAGGAGATAGAAAAGTCGTTACAACGACATTTTCCTCTGTTGACCATTTGACTTGACTCACATGATGTTTAATGTTATCCTCATCTTTTTCTTTGCATAGACGCTAATCCCAGACACACAAATGTAAACAGGATAGTATGACGTGTAAAGATGCCAAGTTTACTCCTTTATTCTGGCTGAAGAAGAGAGAACTTGGACAGAAATTATCCAGCTTTGAATCCAGAAGTTTCCGTGGAGGGCTATATTCCTCATTGAAAGCTGTCCATAAATGGGACCCGCTAAAGACTGTGGATTCTACACACCACGGTGGAATATTTAACTTCGACTTCTCTCCAGATGGGTAAGATGATTCAGTTATTTTTTTTATGTTTTTTTTTACAGGTCCAGCACAATCTCCTTAATAAAGCTATTCAGAATAGCTTGATAAAGCTATTTTTATGCAGTTTTTCACACAAATGTTAATTGTCAGAAATATACAAAAAATCGCAAGTTAATTACCACTCATATTTATACCATGGACCATTAAAAAAGCAGCCCTAATTAAATTTAGTTTTCACACTGCTGCTTTTGAACACTTTTAAGCCAAAAATATATTTCCATTGTTTGGGTAACTGTCCACCACCTTGTGGCCAGTGAGGCGTGGATAAGTATGATTTCTTTGCATTGTGCTTAATTATTACCAATCAATTATCTTGTTTACCATAACTGACCTTCTTTATATTTCATTCAAGAAGTAACTGTGAACTCATGAATCAATTGCCACAAAACTTTAAGAACTTTGAATGCAAAGTCTCTAAAAGAGACATAGATTGTTTTGGGGTACGGACGTGTCGGCCCAACGACACCTCGGCCCAGGGCGGTTGACACCTCGGCCCAGACGGGTCGACCCAAATCTATTGACACCTCGGCCCATGTAAAAGACACCTCGGCCCAATGAAAATTTCGGTTAAAAATGTATAAATTTAAAAAAACATTGGCAGATAATTACTGTATCTATTCGATCATTTATATATATGTGGTTATAATAATGCAGCTTCATCAATTTTCATTTCGTATGAACATTATTTAATTTCGTGCTACTTAAAAAGTACTAAATCTACGGTTAACGTTACACAGTAGCTGACGTGCTGAGCTGACCACAGGTGCGTAACTACGGTTTGTGTCTTAAATTGATTCAATTTAGCTTAATATTTCTTATCAAAGTAATATAAGAATAATATATAGTTCATTAAGAAATATTTTTCTCTTATATTGGAAAACTGGGTTGTTCAATATCTTCGGTGGTTATATCGTCTCATAAATAACTGCTCGTAATTAAATCCTCATTGTCACCCCTGACACGCGTTTGAGACTCCAAAGGAGACTGCTGCATCCTCTTGTTTGTTTTACTATTAGCACTTAATTGTCGTCATTTTCATAATTTTAATTTCTTGTTTGCTTAACAATTAGCACTTAAGGTTTCTCCATTCTCGAGGTTTTTATGGTTTAATCCGTGTAATTTTTGTTTAAATTTGAAGATTAATATGTAAACATTCAAATTGAACTTAAATATTGGTATGTTGCAAATATTTTGTTCATGCTGTAGGAGCTAACACAGGTACACTATCATGTCAATTATAGCGACGACTGCTCTCCATTCCAACATAACTTTTTTTTTTACTGATATCGATATAATAAAGCAATTTTTAAAAGAAATTAATCACAATCCTTTATTTTATGTATTTTAACATTTTAAGGCCATTTAAACTTCCCAGTATGAAAGCTGTCACATTTACAGTACATTTTAATACAATTTTCCAACCATGAATAAGTACAGTTTAGCAGCATAAACAGTCTATAACTTTTGAAATAATGGTTCAAACTCACTGAAAATTGGTACATTTGTAATTCATTATATATCCTATCGAAATCTGCAAAGAAATGTTTACCTTGCCAGGTAAAAAATTATGAATTGTAGTCTCTGTCAAGTTTGCCTATGTACAGTTTTATCAGTTTTCCATTGAATTCAGCGATTTCAACTCGTACTACTCTCTATAAATTGTTAAACATTAGTGTCATATCACTTTACATAGCTTACAATGTGTTAAACACTAGTATAAATCAAGAAATATTGGCAAAACCATGCATCACATAACACTAATATTATAACCGATAACGGTAAAATATTCCGGAATGCTCACAATGACGTCATGCGACAATCGAAAGACATGAAAATCATTTAAATTTTATTTCAATTTTGCTTGAGCCGAGATGTCTTTTACGTGAGCCGAGGTGTCTCAAATTTTGGGCCGACCCGTCTTGGCCGAGGTGTCCTGGGGCCGAGGTGTCGTAGGGCCGAGGTGTCGTTGGGCCGACATGTCTGTATTTCATTGTTTTATGGCGTGTGTGATTCAACACTTCATTTATTTGCTTTATTTTCTATGTTTTTTAACAATTTTACTATTTTTTCTCCAAAAATTAAGCAAGGGGAAAACTTGTAACTTTTAAAACAAGTTTTATTTATATTTTGACTATAATTGATGCGTTATCAAAGAGAAAAATCCAAGGGTGTCCGATGCATGGTGAAATCACCCTATTAATTATTGTGTTTTATTTTTCACTTTCAATAAGTGATTGTCAATGAGTATCGATGTGTTGTCATATCCATGAGTTGTCTATTCCATGACTTGACAATTATTTAAATTTACTTGAACAATAGTTACCACATCATTATATTATATTTAATTATCAATAAATTAATTACTTATAAATTTAATAATTTATACTAATAAATCTGTAACTCGATCCTACATGTATCAGTAATGTTAAATAAACCAGAGGCAGACCAAAACATTTTACTATACTCTAAATTACGTAAGTGAATATGAAAATATAATACCTTTTTCATAATAATTTCCATCAATACATTACTGTCATGCTAATTTATTCAAGAAGTTAATTATAATGTACATATAATTCATGTCTTGAATCTTAGTCAATTTCTAGGCCATGTTTTCTATTTATCAGTTAAAAGTGTAAAATGATTCCCATCATGGCATCAAAGCATCATCGCCATGATTCTGTTACAGGTCACTTGTGCATCTTGACCTTTAGTTCTATTTTAAATGTCAAGGTCATTATGGCATTGGAATGGAAAGAAAATACAAAAAGCCTTTACAGGTCAATGAGGTCTAGTAAACTTTGATACTTTTAAAATCATAATTGAAATATAGAACTGGTATGCTTTATTGATAATGCAATTTTATTTTTTAATTCACACGGTCACCAATGTTTTTAAAAAATGACAAGTTTTTTGTATGTATACACTTCTAAGTATAAAAACCATTGTAAGAAAAAATACACATTTCTAATGTCAGAGTGATAAAACTCAGTTTTCTAATTTCAACATTAATTTAAATATTTGTAATGTTTGTAAAGTCCAAAAATGGAGTAATGTAACAGCATGCTGACTTATAAAGCATGATGATGTTGAATTAAAAAAACAAAAACATTTCCCTGTTTGCATGAAATAGACTGTAATGATTTTATAATTTACTATTTTGTTGTAAATTTGTGTATTTGGTAGATCACTGTTGGCAGCAGCTTGTGAAGGACAGAGCATCTTGTTATTCGATCCCTTCAATGGCCGTCTAATTGGAGAAAAAAGCAAAGCACACACTGACTGTGTCAACATTGTTAAGTAAGGATGTGTATATTTTTAAAGAAATAAGGAAACCATACATGCTTAAGTCAAATGACTGTTACATGTACAATATCAAACATGTCAAAGAAAAATACATATTCTGATTGTTAATGCTACATGTTTTGGAATCATTAGAAATCACAGTGGCTCAATTTTTTGTGGATTTCATGGGTACCTTTCACCCATTTAATATCTTCAATGAATTTTGAAATGCACTAGTCTACATTCAAATGAATCCACAAAATTAAATTTTTTACTTCCCTTTATGAAATTGACAATCTACTTAAATTGGCTCCCATGAAATTAAATGAATCACAGTACATGTATTATGTTGATTCTGTTTTTAAAAGTATACATTGTTATTCTAAAACCATAAAATCTTGTAGGTTTCTGGACTCTAGATTATTTGCTACATGTTCAGATGACTCAACTGTTGCACTGTGGGATGTCCGGTTCTTGAAACATAAACTGCATGAGCTTAAAGGTCACACAAACTGGGTCAAGAACATTGAGTATGACCGCAACACTGGCCTCCTTCTCACCTCGGGTTTTGATGGCAACATTTTTACCTGGGATATAAACAGGTAAATAAGAAGATCCTGTCATTAGCAAATTCATCTCATTATGCCATAGTTTATTAGGGGTAACATTACTCCCCTGGCTGGTTCTATTGATACAAATCCCTGTATACAAACCATCCTACAACCTGTGTAGGAGTAAATTACTCACACCAAATGTGGGATTCTTTTAGTTGGAGTTGCCTATTGTTTGTCGCAAAGGGATAAAGAATGGAATACAAGTGTTGGAAGGTAGAAAAAAATAGTGCTGAATTGCTTTTACCTTGTTGACAAGGAAATACATTTTCTGAATTCCCTTTTTTGGGTGCATCTCAGTTTTCAATATAAAATGCAATTATGTTGTATTACATATTCAATTTTTGGCCCTTGTTAGCATTTTTGTAGTAACACATTGCTGCCGAATGCCATTAATTGAAAGGTCAAATTCCTCGTGGGCACTTAATGAAATGAGTTGTGTCCTTGGACAAGACACTTGTCCCTGTCCTGCAATGGACTGATGTCCCAACCAGGGGGGAGTCACTGACTCTCATCTACTTAGCATTATATAGACCAGGTATAAGCTCTAACCTTATCTGCTCTCAGGGTTTAAGCTAGAGCGTTTTTAACAAGAGCTTGGACTTTCATTGGGATGTTTCTGGTTTGTGCATCAAAACAAGCTGTTGAATATTGACCTTCTTTCTTCTAATCGCTAATATAAGCTCATTGTTATTCCTAGACAGTCAAAATTGGGGAAAAATTTTCAAACATCTTCTCTGTTGTGTAAAATTAACGCCGTTTCAACTGAAATATACATCCCTGGATGAGGTCAGACAAGTGTCATTGCATTTAATGTATTTATATCTACTAGCTAACGACTGGACAGTTAACCATAGGTAGATCCCGCCTTCATCAAATTGGAGTTTGTCATGCACTGCCCAAAGTCCAAGCTCTAGTTAAAATGGCTCTAATTAACCGTTAACATTTTTGTGCAGGTACACAGATACAGAGACTAAAGGTACCAAGGTCTTCACCTACAAACTGTTGATGAGATCCAAGCTCTCCCCGGACTCCTCCAAGCTTGTTGTCTCCACTCAGAATGGCTACATTATAGTTATTCATGACCTTGACCTACTGACCCTGGCAGATGACCTGAAAAATTTTCCTCCCTATGGATCCCCATCTTCCTTTCCTTTCCAGAGGAATCAGCGCCGGAATCGTGTGGAGTTGATCCGAGAGTGGCCGTCGGGGGACAATGCCAGCGACATAGCTTCCCTACAGGTTGTCAGCTTATCCTTGACTTGGACAGAACCATTGCATGTTTCAAGCTGTACTGGGACTAATAGAATCATTCATTATTACGAGTGTGGAATTTCACTATCCCACACGAGTATATAATGAATGATTATTTTTCTCGCATTATTTTACATTTAAAAAACGATGTCTGACAACTTTCTGTTATGACATTAGAAAATTTACGTTCGGTTTACTCTTCCGCGTGCTTCAAATAGTGCAAGTCAAAATAAGAGCATACGACAATTTTGTACAATAAAAATACGATAAATTGTTATTAATTAAGCAAATCAATTACTTAATGGATAATCTCAATCAATAATTTTGCATTTTCCACCAGCAGACAACGTTTGTTTACGTTTTAAAGTGGCGTAGTGATACACAGTGTAAGACAGAAAAATCTCACACTGCTGTCTCACACTGGACAAACCGATCTTACACCGGTGATAATGCGAGAAAAAGTCATATCATTTCTACACATTGTCATAATAACCACTACTGGGACTGAATCATGGAATTTCTACACTTTGTCATTTTAACACATCATATTATTACATTTTGTCATATTAACCTTTATTAGGGTAGAATCATAGAATTTCTACACTTTGTCATTTTAGTCTTTACTGTTACTGTAACGTTCACTGTGGCAGAACAATAGTACATGTATTTCTACTGTAACACATCAGATAAACCAGTGATTGCATTTTTAAATACCGGCTTTGTGTGCGAACAAAATATAACATAGGGAAATGATGAAATGTAAATTTGAATTGATCAGAACTGATGTAATCTTATGGGTCAAGTGTTTGTTAATATTGTAGATTGTTGTTATTTTGTAGATTCATCCACAAGGCTGGTGTGTGATGTCTAGAAATGTCAGCAGGGACAAGAAATCAGAGGTAAATCAAAATCAGTAATAACAAATAAATAATACTGTAAATAAAATTATTCATTGAAATGTGCAGTTTCTAGAGCAAGTCTTTTATTTTCAGTGGACCTGCATTCATGACCTCCAGGAGCCAATCAGACGACGGGAATCCCAAGAGTTTTCTGTGATGCCCCACACTTCCTGTAGCCAGTCCCCGTCCACCTACACCCCTGCCTCAGCTTCGACTGCCCCCACCACACTAGTTACCACCTCACCCTGCACCTCAACCTCCCCAGGGACGTCCATCAGAACCCAGACGCCTCGCTCCATCATCATTAACCGCAGCTTCTCTGATGACAGTGCAATGGGCACAGTCAGTGCCCCCTCTATAGTGATCAATCCACCGACCTTCAGTGTGGAAGGACGCCAGTTATCAGACAACTCTCCACAGATCGCTAGAAGTGGACAGTCTGCGCTTGTGATCAATTCCAACCCCTCGAGCGGATCGGACGATTTCCAGTCTTCAGTTACGATCCACATCACAACTCAAGCGGGGCCGTCCACTTCTCAGGGTGGGTGGAGGAACCTGTTGACCTCATCTGAAACCTCACCCCCGAGCCCAGTAGACTCAGACACCCACCAGGAGTGGGGGCTGAACCACCCCAGCGACCGTGAGATCGAGTCTCTTCTCCAAGACGAGTTGAGTTCTGAGTCCAGTGCTGATGAGAGTGATGGTGAGTTTGTGGCTCCAGAGGTGCAGCGGAGTGAGGATAATTCCTCTGAAAGTCCCCGGTACCAGGATCTTGTGGCATTGATCGTCAGGTACGATGTGACTCGGGGCATTATAGACGTCAATCACAGGGTAAGACTGGGCAGTGCCTACGAGAGCCCCACCTCACGGACGACAGACAGACTCATGTATTACACGGAGGAACCCAATGTGGCCAGGGGGTTCATCAAGGAGCTGTGCTTCAGTTCAGACGGCCGCTTGATCTGTTCACCGTTTGGATTTGGCGTGCGTCTGCTGGGATTTGACCCGCTGTGTAGCGAGCTTTGTGATGTGGTGCCCAGTCAGCCAGTCAGACTGTATGAAGTAGCTAACTGTCTGTCCCACAGTAACATCGTGGTCACCTGCAAGTTCTCGCCCAGACACTGCATGTTTGTGTCCGGCTGTCTGAGTGGCAAGGTCATGTTTCACCAGCCTGTACTCTGATTCCTGAAATCTCAGCGTACTCTTTTATTTGGTTTGTTATTTAATTACTTATGAGTCATCTCTGTCTAGCTTTTGTTAATGACTTTATTACAACACTGTAGTAATGATCCTAACAGTGTGCTTGCGACATGACATGCGCACATTGATGGAGAGTTTTTGTTGTGTAATCTTGAAGCATAATATGAAATTGAATGATATATGATAAACATGCCTGGTGCTTTGTTTAGATTGTAAATGAATGAATGTTTTTACATGTGAATGAATAAAATTAATAAATCTGTCATACTGTTACAGAGTTTTGGTAATGTCAATATGAATTACAATGCAAGTCTGTTCATGCTAGGTTCCCACTGTCGTGCGATCTGTCATGAACGCCACAATGGACAAATCGTAGGTGATTGTGGAACTTCTCTATAATTTTAGGCTTAGATACGAGGTGATGGAATCGATACGTCTTTATGCGTTTCATTGAGCTTTGATATGTTAAGGTCACGATAGACTATTTCAGGTGACACGATATCTGACTATCTCATTGCCCGTTTAGATATGAATACATACGTTCTGATAAGATTGTCCATGTAAGGTTCCCGATTGGGTCAAGATCTGATCCGAACATCGCAGCACGAGTCCCCGATTTGTGTACGTGCAGATACGTTCGTATGTATACATTACGTTATACGTTTATTGCGAACCAACGCACACTTTTGCAATAGGGCATGATGATGATGGCAATCCCTTCACGAATAAGATGAAAGATCATCACGATTTGAGCTAGGATTGGAACCCATCGGATATATCTATATTTAATATAGCCCGACTGACAATATTTACACATCGCAACTGCACACAGCGCAGCGTGCTGCTTGTCCCCTCCAAGATTGATCCAGATCATCACGATTAAATGCGACACGTTGCGCTTGGTAACGATCCATTGCGATCTGATACGATGATAACATATGATTAAGATTAAAAATTAATCGTGTTGATCGTAGAAAATGTTGAGAGTCAAAAGTTTTTCTACGATAAACACGATTGCCGCGGTGCCCCCGACAAATTTCAAGATCCAGTTAGATTTGATACGATAACAACGATTAATCTGCATGTACATGTGTACGATTACATGTAACTCCGCGATTTCAATCGCGCCGCGAATAGTGATAGTGGGAACGTAGTATCAGATCTACAAAACACATCCGAAAGTGATGGAAGATGCCTTCCGTAGGTTTCACTAAAGAGACCTTTATAATGTTTATAAAATAAAAAAGGGCTTTATTATTGATTTTAAACATGCAGGACAACCAAACATATTGTTTTTGTACCAAAATAAATTATCCAATTGCAAATCCCTGAAGTTGATTTAGGGCCTCAAATGTAAAGTTTCTGAACTTTGAGTTGTGACGGTAATGTATATTTATTCCTGACATGAAGGTAACCCGATCAGTTTGTTTGGTCGGACGATGGACTCGGACTGATTTAGGACTATCGGCCGAGACGGAGAGTATAGGGATACGCCTTCCCCTATACAGTTTAAGTATTAATTATCAAAGTATGTGTCTGTCCCGAATATATTTAGGAATTTGGAGATCCGTTACGAGAAGGTTTAGATGTTTTGAGACAGTTGAGTTATTTCTAGAACAAAAAGTTTTGATAGTTGGGATCAATGGGCTCTGTGGACATAATAGGCTTAGCGTGGTTTAGAAACCATAGCTTGAAAGGTGCAAGAACTTATGTTGAAACCTTTTGTAAAGTAGTATACCTGTATGTTCAGATTAGTATAGACATCCCCCTTTTCTTAATTAGAAGACTTTTGATATTTAAAGATCCTCCCCAAAAAGGGTCAGACAGGTTGAGGTCACCGCCGTAGAAGTTTTATATTAGATAAGCGTCAATAATTATCATATTTTTGAAGATTTGCTCCTAAGAAATTTAATAACTAATTTTAAAGCGGGTCTTTAAAATTAGTTATTAAATTTCTTATAAATTTCCATATATTTGGAGATCCGCTTTTTTAAATTTCCATATGTTTGGAGATCCGCTCCTATACATAATTTCATTTGTTTGGAGGCATTTAGAGATCCGCTCCTATAAATTTTTACATGTTTGGAGATCCGCTCCAGTAAATTTTCAATTATTTGGAGATCCACTCCTATTAATTGGAGATCCGCCCATGTTTGTGAGATAACGGTCTCTTATCTAACGCGACAAACACTTCCTTGGAGAGAGAGAAAACACGTCCTGGTCTGAATACTTCATGCTTTACTGGAACGCGCACCTGACTCGATCAGGAGTGACTAGTTCGTTTTCCGGGGATTCTAAACTTCTAACATGGATACACTAAGAAGGACTTTCCGAAGACGACATCGAAAGGATTACTCGGAAATCAACCCGTTGCTGAAGTATTTCTTGTTCTTTGAAAATTTTCTTATTTGGGTAAGTGAACGGGTGCCAGATCTGTCTGTGAAATTGATTTATTATGACCCGATTGACGGATTAAATTTTTTTCGGTGCATTGTAACTACAGATAGGATGACAACGGCATTAAGTTTATATAAATATACAGGTAGGAAACCCAGTATCACTGAGTGCGTGCATACCTGGGCCAGGTCTACAGGAATTGTGGTCCTGTTGACGTTCGCGTGGTCTCTTTGAGTTCTACTATGGATGTACTTGACAGTGTATTATACTTATATACACGTACTGTACTTAGATTTGATCGACCACTACCTTTGATTTTACCTTTAGATCTATAATACTTTTAGAAAGAACCTTTGAGCTACCAGGGTCTTGTTATTGATTCTTGATCTTAAGATAAATATTGGAGTTCGACAGTTTTAACATGTGGCTATAAGTTCTAAAAAAAACTTGTATACATTATAAAACAGATAGGAAACTTGGAAGTCCTATACTTGGATTGTAGTTTGAGTTGGTATGTGGCACTGAGAATTCAGGGATTTTTAATAGGGGTACTACAAGTATGTTTATTAACAAAAACCAGAACTACATAGAGACAGAGGTAAATATATAAATGCAAATTCAGATAATTTATTGCCCAAAACAATTACAATACATTTGGCAAAGTCCTATATTTAACATCGACAAGTATTGTTTAGATAATACAATTGTTTACATTGCATAGAAGTGACATTATCATAGTCTGATAAACATACTACCCAATATTATTACAATAGTTGATGTTCAAAACTATTTCATTACATTTTATACAGCAATTTTCAAACCTTTATAATACAATTTTTTTTAATTTATCGGACACATGACATTACATTTTTAAAACTTGCTATCTTTGTCTAAAAAGTAACATTTTACATAAAGGGGTATTTTTCATTTCTAGGCATTTGTTCACACATTCACATATAACATGTCTTTCCTTTTAACTTACTATGAACCTGAACAATGCATGGGTACGAGAAATGTTACTAATTTCAATATATAAATGAATATAAAAAATACCATGTGTTTACCCATAAACGTCGCAAAATATAAGTAAACTTTACAGATAATTAAGATTATTATAAATTTTTGAACCGATTTAACTAAACTTAAAAAACGCCTATTTTGATATTTCTTTCAATAATATATTGGTTGATATTTTGTTATTCAAACTCATTTCACGTTTAGTTAAAGACCTGAGCTGTGTTATAATTTTTGTTCCCGTGTTTGGCTGTTGTATAGTACAACACGTGTTATAATGTTGTACATATCAACCAAGTATATCACATTTTTCTTGCTGCAAATAAACCCCCCAAAAAACACGTTTTTTAATATGTTCATTCCACCATAAAATTTGCGAAAATTTTCAAAATTAATAGGAAGGCCAAGCACTCTGAATAACTTTAAAAATAAAAGGAATGTATCCTTACGAAGAAATATTTCTCTTCAGCTTTGTTGGAGATGTCTCTCATTGTTAAAAAAGAGACATATCTTGTTTTTTAAGCGTTAAGTACAATTATCAATGTGGCCCAAATGTCCACTGTGTTGGCACACACCATCCCAACCATTTTATTTAACCTTTTCCCAAAGAAGATTCACTAACAAAAGGTGATAATTTATGACAAATATTTCAAGATTCCGTTAGTTATTTTTTTTTCTGACAATATTTTTATTAAATATTGAACAAGTTTTAAATTTAGAACTACGTGTGTATCTCCTTGTTTATGATAGCATCCAATAGATCTTTGTGGTCGAAAGTGGTGAAGGTGGGAACCTACAACTCATATATATATTTCACCTAGAAATCATAATTTAAGAATCTTCAATGACACCAGAGGAATGCAATAAAGAAGCGACATTCTAGCATACTAATAGACTGAGACAAAAATTCATACTTGTTCATACGTTTTTTTTTTATTACAACCCTTCCAAAGAGGAGGTTCATTTAAATGAATAAAAACTGTAGAACTTCTCTGTGATGAATTTTATTGCTTATCGCTACAGTCCCCTGTTTTTCTAGCTCGTGGGTCTTGCAATGACTGCTATAGGCGCCTATGTCCTGTATATCAAGAAGAAGGTGGTGAAGGATGCGTTCGATTTCTTCCTGGACCCGTCCACGCTGATGACGACAGGGGGCGCTATCGTCGTCTTCATCACTTTCTTTGGATGCATGGGAGCACTGAGGGAAAATGTGTGTTTTCTTAAAACAGTAAGTACAGTAATTTGTATATAGTTTAAAGAAATGTAAAACTTAAAGTTGTTTAGCTGATGAAAGTAATTATTGCATGTTGCATGCGCACAAACACTGTGTACTATCAGAAATGGTATAATAGTTCTAAAACTTACAAGCGCTTTGTTTATATCAAATTACAATCTGTTTCCAGTACAACTACATTTTGGGCTTCATCTTCTTCGGAGAGATGGCGCTGATTATCCTCATCTTTGTGTTTTATTACGTCCCTGAGTCACGTGATAAGCTTGGGATTTTCCCGGAAAAAAGTTTGAGTGAGGCGATAGTGAAATATGGCGTTGAGGATGACGATGATATGGTTAACTTGATAGACAACATTCAAAAAACGGTAGGTTCATTCCTGATAGACAAAAAAAAAAAAAACCAAACAAACCCCGGTATGACTACAAATCTTTGATAGACAACATCCAAACAAAGAAAAAAAAAACACCCACAAAAAAACAATCCCAAAACTGTAGTTCTACAAATCCTCGCCTCAATAGACATTCAAAACCGGTAGGTTCACAAATTCCCTATCGATTGACAGTGATATCGATGGTTCTTACCGAATTAGTTTTTATTTTATTGTTTCGTTTTGACAAATAAAAGTAGGAAGTGAAAACCCGTAGTCTTGTGCAGGGTTTAACAATCTGTCTTCCGACGGACTTGCATCTCCTGTAAATAGTTCATATTTAGATGCGACGACAGTAACGGTTACGTGTGGAGTGACGAATTCCTTGCGGCTCATTAGACGTCATTGCGACGTCTACATATTGATTCGGATATCATAGAAAAGTTAACTAGACGTCTTGATTTTACTTAATTCAAGACTAATATATACTAGCGGGGAAAAAACTGTGCATTATTTAATATATGAAAAAAAAAACATTTAAAAATTACAATGAACAAATTTTATTTTTTGTAATACTGTTAACACATGTATTCGTAACAACATCTCATAACACATTAATGTCAACGTCGAATAACGTCAATTTCAGCAAACTCGAAAGTCACTGTTATTTGAAATTGAATTAACAAAATTAATAACGCGTGTGACCACCATTTGCGTTCACGCATGCTTGACAGCGACGCCTCATTGATGCCACTAAAGTGTTTAGAATGGCTTAAGGGATGTTGTTCCAGATGATGGTTAAAGCCTGGCCTAAATCAGCCAATGTCACTGGCTGATTTGGTAAACGGCGTAAACGTCTTTCCATTTCATCCCAGACGTGCTCGATCGGCGACAAATCGGGGGAAACAGCTGGCCAAGGCAAGACATCGACATTCTGTTGAACAAACAAGTCCCTGACTACACGTGCAACGTGTGGCCTTGCGTTGTCTTGCTGCAGAGTGATGTGATTTTGATGTCTCTGTATGAAGGATATCACATGACGCTGAATAATTTCATCTCGATAGCGTACGCCGGTGAGATTTTCATTGACAATTTGTAAAGGGGTCCTTCCACGTGCTGATATTCCACCCCACACCATAACGCTACCTCCACCAAATTGTCGACGTTGCACAACACATGTGTCCTGGGAACGCTCCCCAACGCGATGATACACCCTACAACGGCCGTCACTGCTATCCAAATGAAATCTGGATTCATCAGTGAACAGAATATTGGCCCAGTCCTGTATTCTGAATCGCAGATGTCGTGTGCACCACGCTAGTCTGGCGATACGATGACGTTGAAGCAGTACTGGGCGCACAGCTGGACGTCTTGGTCTGATGTTTTGCTCGCGCAGACGATTACGCACAGTTCTTGGACTAATTGGTCGAAGCCCTGGAATGCTAAGGGCAGTCAAACTTGCTGTCTGGAAACGATTTCTCAGATGCACAAGTCTAATGTGGTTGTCCTGTTGACGTGACGTCACACGAGGTCGCCCAGAGCGCGGTCGATCCTGGGTGTTGCCAGATTGTTGAAAACGTCTCCATAATGACTGGATGGTGTTCCGATGAACTCCAAAGTGTCTTGCTACAGTATTTTGTGCCATTCCAGCTTGCAGCATCCCAACAGCACGATTACGTTGGTTTTCGTTGAGTCGTGGCATGTAGGGGTAAATTTTGTTGAAACTAAAGTGATTTCCTTAACAAAAAAAGTTTAAACAAATCCTTTACAGTTCTTATTCCAAACAGAATTGGCCCGTAAAACTCATGCGTGCAAATTCTTCAATAAACAACAGGTGCTCACTAACCATGAAAAAGTCCGTGCACCCGAACGTTTACCATCCGATATTGTCAAAAACAATACCATTATCGATTGTTTAAATTTTATAAATACAAGCAATAGATATAGAAAAATTAAACTAAATTTTATAATGCACAGTTTCTTTTTTCCGCTAGTATACATGCTGATGTCATATCAACTATGTGACCAAATAAAAATAGATTTTGCGTGACAAAAAACTGATACCATTGGTTTGTTTACGTACACTTGTCAGTATCAGCATTGATTTTTTTGTTTTGTTATAATATTTTATAATACACTATAGTGTATGTACATATAGTAAACATTCTGTTTTATCTAGTTAAACTACAATGATTGCGAATGCGTTTTTAATCAAACAGTTACAGTAATAAAATTTGACGATTGAAAACTATATAGACAGAACTGCATGAAAGGCGCAAATCTAGCTTTGCAACTAGTTTCATGCATTTTCATATCATATTATATAACTCAAATAAGCATGACATTAGACTTAAAATATACTCCTTACTAGATCAGTGCAATGAATTCCTTACTAGATCACACTGTCCTTCTGACATACTCGGTACTTTATTTTAATTTTGACAATAAAAATATGCATTATGACTACTTAATTTAAAAAAAAATATGTATTATGACTACTTTAAGAATGCATATTTTTATTATTTAAATTTAAAATGTGTCAGAAGGACAGTACAATAAATTCCTTACTAGATATGTACAAAATATTCCTTACTAGATCTATGCAAAAAAATCCCTTACTAGAGCTGTGCAATAAAATCTTTAGTGATAGATCTTAACAATACATTTTTAACTAGATCGGTACAATAAATTCCTTACTAGATTTGCACAATAAATTCCTTACTAGATCGGTACAATAAATTCCTTACTAGATTTGCACAATAAATTCCTTACTAGATCTATACAATCAATTCCTTACTAGATCGGTACAATAAATTCCTTACTAGATCTATACAATCAATTCCTTACAAGATCTGTGCAATAAATTCTTTACTAGATCTGTACAATAAATTCCTTACTAGATCTGTACAATAAATTCCTTACTTGATCTATACAATAAATTCTTTACTAGATCTGTACAATAAATTCCTTACTAGATCTGTACAATAAATTCCTTACAATATCTGTACAATAAATTCTTTACTAGATCTGTACAATAAATTCCTTACAATATCTGTACATAAAATCTGTACAATAAATTCTTTACTAGATCTGTACAATAAATTCCTTACTAGATCTGTACAATAAATTCCTTACAATATCTGTACAATAAATTCTTTACTAGATCTGTACAATAAATTCCTTACAATATCTGTACATAAAATCTGTACAATAAATTCTTTACTAGATCTGTACAATAAATTCCTTACTAGATTTGTACAATAAATTCTTTACTAGATCTGTACAAAATATTCCTTACTAGATCTATCCAAAAAAATCCCTTACTAGAGCTGTGCAATAAAATCCTAAGTGATAGATCTTAACAATACATTTTTTACTAGATCGGTACAATAAATTCCTTACTGGATTTGCACAATAATTTCCTTACTAGATCTATAGAATCAATTCCTTACTAGATCTGTACAATAAATTCTTTAATAGATCTGCACAATAAATTCCTTACTAGATTTGTGTTTCTTACTAGATCTGTGCAGTAAATTCCTTACTAGATCTGTACAATAAATTCCTTACTAGATCTGTACAATACATTCCTTACTAGATCTGTACAATGAATTCCTTACAAGATTTGTACAATGAATTCCTTACAAGATCTGTACAATGAATTCTTTACTAGATCTGTACAATAAATTCCTTACTAGATCTATACAATCAATTCCTTACTAGATCTGTACAATAAATTCCTTACAATATCTGTACAATACATTCCTTACTAGATCTGTACAATGAATTCCTTACAAGATTTGTACAATGAATTCTTTACTAGATCTGTACAATCAATTCCTTACACTATCTGTACAATAAATTCTTTACTAGATCTGTACAATAAATTCCTTACTAGATCTGTGTAATAAATTCTTTACTAGATCTGTACAATAAATTCCTTTCTAGATTTGTACAATAAATTCCTTACTAGATCTGTACAATAAATTCCTTACAATATCTGTACAATAAATTCTTTACTAGATCTGTACACTAAATTCCTTACTCGATCTGTACAATAAATTCTTTACTAGATCTGTACTTAAAATTCCTTACTCGATCTGTGCAATAAATTCTTTACTAGATCTGTACAATAAATTCTTTACTAGATCTGTACAATAAATTCCTTACTAGATCTGTACAATAAATTCCTTACTAGATCTATACAATCAATTCTTTACAATATCTGTACAATAAATTCTTTACTAGATCTGTACAATAAATTCCTTACTAGATCTGTGTAATGAATTCTTTACTAGATCTGTACAATAAATTCTTTACTAGATCTGTACAATAAATTCCTTACAATATCTGAACAATAAATTCTTTACTAGATCTGTACAATAAATTCCTTACTAGATCTGTACAATACATTCCTTACTAGATCTGTACAATGAATTCCTTACAAGATTTGTACAATGAATTCCTTACAAGATCTGTACAATGAATTCTTTACTAGATCTGTACAATAAATTCCTTACTAGATCTATACAATCAATTCCTTACTAGATCTGTACAATAAATTCCTTACAATATCTGTACAATACATTCCTTACTAGATCTGTACAATGAATTCCTTACAAGATTTGTACAATGAATTCTTTACTAGATCTGTACAATCAATTCCTTACAATATCTGTACAATAAATTCTTTACTAGATCTGTACAATAAATTCCTTACTAGATCTGTGTAATAAATTCTTTACTAGATCTGTACAATAAATTCCTTTCTAGATTTGTACAATAAATTCCTTACTAGATCTGTACAATAAATTCCTTACAATATCTGTACAATAAATTCTTTACTAGATCTGTACAATAAATTCCTTACTCGATCTGTACAATAAATTCTTTACTAGATCTGTACTTAAAATTCCTTACTCGATCTGTGCAATAAATTCTTTACTAGATCTGTACAATAAATTCTTTACTAGATCTGTACAATAAATTCCTTACTAGATCTGTACAATAAATTCCTTACTAGATCTATACAATCAATTCTTTACAATATCTGTACAATAAATTCTTTACTAGATCTGTACAATAAATTCCTTACTAGATCTGTACAATAAATTCCTTACAATATCTGAACAATAAATTCTTTACTAGATCTGTACAATAAATTCCTTACTAGATCTGTGTAATGAATTCTTTACTAGATCTGTACAATAAATTCTTTACTAGATCTGTACAATAAATTCCTTACTAGATCTGTACAATCAATTCCTTACTAGATCTGTACAATCAATTCATGACAATATAACTTACTTTACAGCTTCAGTGCTGTGGCATGGACAACACTGATGACGGTTACAGAGGCTGGAGTAAAAACATTTACTACAACTGTTCAGAGTCGAACAAAAGTCCAGAGGCATGCTCCGTACCACACTCCTGCTGTAAGATGAAGCCGGTGGGTAGAGAGAGAGAGAGAGAGAGAGAGAGAGAGAGAGAGAGAGAGAGAGAGAGATTTACAATAGTTGCTTCATCATGCATCACTGTTTACAGGGAGAGGAAATAAACATTCTTTGTGGTAGAAAAGTCATGCAGTATGATAAAAACGTAAGTCAATCAAAATTAGTTTATTAAAACATGCATGATTCAATACCATTGTATATCTATATAAAATTCTTCATTATATACAGCTAACAGATATAGGCCTTGGTACCCATTCAGAACATTTATTAAACTAACTGTAGGGTCAAATTATGGACGGCCCGTACATCAGTCGTATTAACAAGGAGGGCTGTGTGAAGTCTCTTGGGACGTGGATCCAGACCAATGCTATGGTACTAGGGGGCATTCTGCTGGGGATACTCCTTCCACAGGTAAACACAATGCTATGGTGCTAGGGGGCATTCTGCTGGGGATACTCCTTCCACAGGTAAACACAATGCTATGGTGCTAGGGGGCATTCTGCTAGGGATACTCCCTCCACAGGTAAATCCAATGCTATGGTTCTAGGGTGCATTCTGCTAGGGATACTCCCTCCACAGGTAAAACACAATGCTATGGTGCTAGGGGCATTTTGCTGGGGATACTCCTTCCACAGGTAAACACAATGCTATGGTGCTAGAGGGCATTCTGCTGGGGATACTCCTTCCACAGGTAAACACAATGCTATGGTGCTAGAGGGCATTCTGCTGGGGATACTCCTTCCACAGGTAAATCCAATGCTATGGTGCTAGGGTGCATTCTGCTAGGGATACTCCCTCCACAGGTAAATCCAATGCTATGGTGCTAGGGGGCATTCTGCTAGGGATACTCCTTCCACAGGTAAATCCAATGCTATGGTGCTAGGGGGCATTCTGCTAGGGATACTCCCTCCACAGGTAAAACACAATGCTATGGTTCTAGGGGGCATTCTGCTAGGGATACTCCTTCCACAGGTAAATCCAATGCTATGGTGCTAGGGGGCATTCTGCTAGGGATACTCCCTCCACAGGTAAATCCAATGCTATGGTTCTAGGGTGCATTCTGCTAGGGATACTCCCTCCACAGGTAAAACACAATGCTATGGTGCTAGGGGGCATTCTGCTAGGGATACTCCTTCCACAGGTAAATCCAATGCTATGGTGCTAGGGGGCATTCTGCTAGGGATACTCCCTCCACAGGTAAAACACAATGCTATGGTGCTAGGGGCATTTTGCTGGGGATACTCCTTCCACAGGTAAACACAATGCTATGGTGCTAGGGGCATTTTGCTGGGGATACTCCTTCCACAGGTAAACACAATGCTATGGTGCTAGAGGGCATTCTGCTGGGGATACTCCTTCCACAGGTAAATCCAATGCTATGGTGCTAGGGGGCATTCTGCTAGGGATACTCCTTCCACAGGTAAATCCAATGCTATGGTGCTAGGGGGCATTCTGCTAGGGATACTCCTTCCACAGGTAAATCCAATGCTATGGTGCTAGGGGGCATTCTGCTAGGGATACTCCCTCCACAGGTAAATCCAATGCTATGGTTCTAGGGTGCATTCTGCTAGGGATACTCCCTCCACAGGTAAAACACAATGCTATGGTGCTAGGGGGCATTCTGCTAGGGATACTCCTTCCACAGGTAAATCCAATGCTATGGTGCTAGGGGGCATTCTGCTAGGGATACTCCCTCCACAGGTAAAACACAATGCTATGGTGCTAGGGGCATTTTGCTGGGGATACTCCTTCCACAGGTAAACACAATGCTATGGTGCTAGGGGCATTTTGCTGGGGATACTCCTTCCACAGGTAAACACAATGCTATGGTGCTAGAGGGCATTCTGCTGGGGATACTCCTTCCACAGGTAAATCCAATGCTATGGTGCTAGGGGGCATTCTGCTAGGGATACTCCTTCCACAGGTAAATCCAATGCTATGGTGCTAGGGGGCATTCTGCTAGGGATACTCCCTCCACAGGTAAATCCAATGCTATGGTTCTAGGGTGCATTCTGCTAGGGATACTCCCTCCACAGGTAAAACACAATGCTATGGTGCTAGGGGGCATTCTGCTAGGGATACTCCTTCCACAGATAAACACAATGCTATGGTGCTAGGGGGCATTCTGCTGGGGATACTCCTTCCACAGGTAAACACAATGCTATGGTGCTAGGGGGCATTCTGCTGGGGATACTCCTTCCACAGATAAACACAATGCTATGGTGCTAGGGGGCATTCTGCTGGGGATACTCCTTCCACAGGTAAACACAATGCTATGGTGCTAGGGGGCATTCTGCTGGGGATACTCCTTCCACAGGTAAACACAATGCTATGGTTCTAGGGTGCATTCTGCTAGGGATACTCCCTCCACAGGTAAAACACAATGCTATGGTGCTAGAGGGCATTCTGCTGGGGATACTCCTTCCACAGGTAAACACAATGCTTTGGTGCTAGGGGGCATTCTGCTGGGGATACTCCTTCCACAGGTAAAACACAATGCTATGGTTCTAGGGTGCATTCTGCTAGGGATACTCCCTCCACAGGTAAAACACAATGCTATGGTGCTAGGGGGCATTCTGCTAGGGATACTCCCTCCACAGGTAAACACAATGCTTTGGTGCTAGAGGGCATTCTGCTGGGGATACTCCTTCCACAGGTAAACACAATGCTTTGGTGCTAGGGGGCATTCTGCTGGGGATACTCCTTCCACAGGTAAAACACAATGCTATGGTTCTAGGGTGCATTCTGCTAGGGATACTCCTTCCACAGGTAAACACAATGCTTTGGTGCTAGGGGGCATTCTGCTGGGGATACTCCTTCCACAGGTAAACACAATGCTATGGTTCTAGGGTGCATTCTGCTAGGGATACTCCTTCCACAGGTAAAACACAATGCTATGGTGCTAGAGGGCATTCTGCTGGGGATACTCCTTCCACAGATAAACACAATGCTATGGTGCTAGGGGGCATTCTGCTGGGGATACTCCTTCCACAGATAAACACAATGCTATGGTTCTAGGGTGCATTCTGCTAGGGATACTCCCTCCACAGGTAAACACAATGCTATGGTTCTAGGGTGCATTCTGCTAGGGATACTCCCTCCACAGGTAAAACACAATGCTATGGTGCTAGAGGGCATTCTGCTGGGGATACTCCTTCCACAGGTAAACACAATGCTTTGGTGCTAGGGGGCATTCTGCTGGGGATACTCCTTCCACAGGTAAAACACAATGCTATGGTTCTAGGGTGCATTCTGCTAGGGATACTCCCTCCACAGGTAAAACACAATGCTATGGTGCTAGAGGGCATTCTGCTGGGGATACTCCTTCCACAGATAAACACAATGCTATGGTGCTAGGGGGCATTCTGCTAGGGATACTCCTTCCACAGATAAACACAATGCTATGGTTCTAGGGTGCATTCTGCTAGGGATACTCCCTCCACAGGTAAAACACAATGCTATGGTGCTAGGGGGCATTCTGCTAGGGATACTCCTTCCACAGGTAAAACACAATGCTATGGTGCTAGGGGCATTTTGCTGGGGATACTCCTTCCACAGGTAAACACAATGCTATGGTGCTAGGGGGCATTCTGCTAGGGATACTCCCTCCACAGGTAAACACAATGCTTTGGTGCTAGAGGGCATTCTGCTGGGGATACTCCTTCTACGAGTAAAAGCCGTTGGTGCGGACACAGATATCTGAAGTATTAAAACTATTTATCTCCCAAAACTGATCAATGACTACTGGAGTTTTATCATGTTTTGTTACTCGCTTATTTCTGTGTTAATTTCGTTGTTGTGAAATTCCATGTAATCAAATATTGAAAAGTAAGAAATATATGACAGAAGTTTGGGTTGGCAAGGCCAATGTTCACGAATTTATAGTTCATGTCCGTTTTACAAACTCCACAAAAATTGATGCCCTCGAATATTCTTTAAACCAAAGTGGATTTAAGTAAAATAAGTGATGAGAATGTCTTAAGATTGTTTAAATGTTTTGTCTTTTTTTTGGGTGATGTGCCTTCAATTAGTTTGATTGATCATTTATGTCATGATTTCTGCTTACCATATTAATTTGCAGAACTGCAACTCTGCGGGAAAAAATAATAACTGTTACAGCTTTATGCTGGTAAAAACGTAAATAGAAAGACTAATTAATGTTAAGAACAAATGAAACTGCTGACAGACTTTATAGCTTTTAGACACAGGCACCTGACGTTATAAATTTTTCTCATAAGGCTAATAAAAATAAATACCCTATACCTAATAATAGACCGTGTATTATTAGATATAGGATATTGATTTTTTGTTACGTCAGGTGCCTGTGCTTTTAGCTGCGATTCCCGATGTCTTTCCTTGTTGAGCTTCTAAATAAAGTATACTTTTTTCTGAATTTTGCATTGCAGATGTTTGTGATGTGCATGTCAAGATCTCTGAGAGATCAAATCAAGATACAGAAATCAAAATGGAATCGACCGAAACGTTACCATGACAACCGAGCTTTTGAGCGGTACTAAAGCTAATCACAATTGAACCTTAACTAGATACTTTCATGACTATTTAGAGATTTTTTTACCTCAGAATTTCAAGTCAACACAGTTATCATAAAAAAAAGTTTTGACTTATATAATTACTATATTTGATTTACATTGGTAATTTATAGCAATATACCAGAGACATAAATAACATGTTATTTATGTCTCTGAATATACTAAGGGTTGTGATGTTTGTTATGAAGTTTTTAATTTTCTTTGAGAGAGAGAGAGAGAGAGATGTGGTGATTCTTCAGAAAGTTGAATTTCTTTTTTATAAAAAAAAAAAAAAATAAAGACTTGTTAGTTAATGTTACTTTTTTTTAATTTGTGTTCATTTGATTTAAATTTGTTAACAAAATCTGCCATAAAACAAGGTACAACCATATTGTAAATACTGTAGAATAAACCTGTGAATTCAAACATCAAATTAGCAAGAGGACAATCTGATGTAACAAATTAGTTAAAATACAAAAGCAAAAATAATTCCCCTTCCCAACATCATTTTCTTTGGCTAATAAACTTTAAACAGTCTTAATAAACTGGTTTGATAATCTTACAATATGAGATTTTTTCTAAAATGTGTGGATATTTTGGTAATATAAATAAAATGAAAATGTAACATAAAGAAAAACATTTGAATAGGATGTGTAAAACATAGGTATATACTGGTTCAGGACATCTTTGATTTTCCTCTGTTAACAAAAACAAAAAAATATGGCTCTATATTTATGCCTAATGCAAAACCCAGAGAGTTGAATCTGAATAATTACTAAATATCATGAATATTTCTTAACAGTTAAAAATAAACAAAATAAATAAAAAACAGGAATAAAAGAGAACAATAACTGGAGATTGAAGGAATCCGAGTCCCACTCTAGTGCTGGTCACTGAATATGCCCTTTGACTTTGCACTGAATTCCAAATCGAACCAAATCAAAACAATTAAACAAAACATTTAAATTCTGTCAACAAAAAATGTAAACATAATATTACTGTAAAGGGCTAAAAAAAAAAGAAGAAGAAAATAAGATGATTCAAGATCAAAACAATGTACCTGGTAATAACCCCATTCTCCTATCCTGATATCATTTATGTAACCTGAATTTAACCCCCTTTGTTACAATATTTCTGATGTACATGTATGATTCTATTTCCTGGTTATGAAAAGCATACAATGTATGTTGTTAGCAGCATAAGTCAAAACTGCTCAAAACAATTAATATAGTATTAAAATATAGATAGAAATCCAGATGTCGGTGCTTATAAGTGAGAAAATATGATTATAACTTTTAAAGAGATCAACCCGTTACATGTAGCAATTTCCAATAAAATAATGTTCAACCAAAAGATATTTCTTATATTTGGTAAATCATTCATTCTTCACAGAGTAAAGGCTAAACTGTGATTGATTGTTCTATTCTTAGGGAGGATTTAATATTCGACTTAGGCTTTGTCAAAATATATATAAACTAGAATTACAATGTATCTTAAACAACTGCAAGCATCATTTGGTCCGAGGATCTACTCCGAGTGAACATGTACCAGCATTGTTCGAGGATCTACTCCGAGTGAACATGTACCGGCATTGCCTTGTTGGAGGGCCACCGACACACCGGACAGTAATGGTTGTCTCTCTGTAACCAGACCACGATACAGCGCTGATGAAAGCTGTGCTTACATGGAAGCCCACACAGTAAGACACCTTCCTCGTAGTCCTCCAGACAAATCACACACTGGCTACACTCCACAAAGTCCCTCACATAGAGAGGGGGCGTCCGGGCCGGGGGGCATCTCTCTGTAGTAATGTCAGACAGAGAGGATGTGACGTTATCTGATTGTATCTCGGGATGATCTTGCTCTGTTCTATTATTAGTTGAACTGTATGCGGGCTGTGTATTAGATCCAGCATATTCCATATTCTGGTCCCTGTTGATGTACGACCACGTGGGCAGCAGTTTAATGTAATCAGAAGACATGTGAGCGGCCATCCATAGCGACGGAATCTCTTGTTCGTTCCACTCAAGGAACGCGTTACGATTTAGGTGACTCAAGCTCCGTGGATGTAGAGGGTAGAAGAGATGCTCTAAAGTACGAAACTGTGCGAAATTCCATTCCTGGCCAGCCTCTTCCTCAGATCTCTCCTTATAGAACCACAGCCCAAGTAGTAATAAATACAGGCCCAATGATAACTCGACCAGTAACAGATGATGACAATAAAACTTAACATCAGCCCTAATGAATGTCATGGTATCGGTACTACCAAACAGACGAATCAACCTAAGGCCATAGGGAACAAGATTAGCTATAAAGGGAATCTGGAAAAGTGTTAAAAGCCCCATCCACAGGAGAATCAATACAATATTGTACTTAATGGCACAGTATAGTAACATTATGATTCTCTTAACAAATGAACCTTGAACTAAACAGATTTCGAAAATAGTAAGACTATTACAGATAAAAAGTGTCAATATAAATACATCATTAAGACTTGGATATAAACATTTTAAATATGTCTCCATGGATTGAAAGGTGATGGATTCAGAAGGTCGCATTCCATATTGAAAAATTTTCTCTTTTGTGATAATAAAGTATGTCAAATTTTTCTTTTCCCGAAGTATCTTCCAAGCATTACTTCTTATCAAAACTTCTTTGGAAGTCACTCCAAAACGAATTCTTCCAGGAAAACGTACACTCAGCGCAGAGTAAAACAGCGGAACTTGTGAATATTTGGAGACCATGATGATTCGAATTTCGGGGTCCTCTGCCTGCGTGTAGGAGATCCAGTTCTTGTTGAGTTCGCCATGGTCGGAGATGACCAGGACCTTCCTGTTGACAGTGTCCTTGATCCAGTGACTGATACTGGCCAGTCTGTGGTTGCCGCTGTAAGTGTAGAGCTGGACTTGGGACTTGGACTGGAAGTTTTGGGGTAAGCCAAGGATCAAGCGAGTGGAGTCCCAGTTCTTCATATGGCAGAACCTACACAAAAAATTAGATAATGTAGTTTTAATCAGTCTTTAGACTACCAAGTCACAAATTCATTGCATAAACTGGTGTCGCATGTTGTCAGTAATAAATTCATACTGGTCATTTCACTTCTTCAATGTTCATAATTACCTCTACATTTAAATGTATATTCCTTGTTGCTAACAGTTACCACTGCAATTATTTAATACTTAAACATTTTTTATTGTTTTTAACTGATATGTGTATACATGTAGTAATCATGAAGATAATTATGATGTTTCTAAACACTGACATCAATGACTCATGAAATAAAGTATACATATAAAACTATGTAAACTTTGTATTTTAATGAAAATCCCACTTGTCATTCTAATGATTCTTTAACAATTACCTGTAATCAGTCTTGCAGTGAAAATTGCCGACTCTGACCCCAAACTTTGTGACCTTGTTGATAACAGATGTCCATGTTCTCTCGGAAGGAGGCTGGAAGTTCCATTGCTTAGCGATGACCCTGACCAGCCAAACACTGTCCTTTGCATCCTCCACCTGCTCCAGGAAGTGGGACCCCCCTGTGAAGTTGGTGGCCGTACAGGGTTCCTCCGAACCAGCGTCTATCACCTCCCCCTCCGTCACAAGGCCTAGAATTCACAAAATAATTGGTCCATGCAAACATGCTTTAATTCTTGCCATTTAATCCCTATTTTGGTCCTATACAATCAATCTTCACTGTCATTTAATTCCAATTTTTGTGAAAAAGTATTTGCAAATTCCTTAAAAACTGAAATCTATATAAAAATAGAGATTCTTAACCTTTTGCTCTACCATACATGTATGTTTAAAAAAGGGGTGTTTTGATTTCAAATGTTCTCTCTCACAGAATTGTTTTAACTGCATTGTCTAAAAACTCAAAGAGATCATGGGCAAGGGTTTTTTTTTTTTTTTTTTTACAACAACCTGCAGATACTCTCCTTGTACTAGGGTATAACAATTTGTCACATAGAACATTGCAATACCCCTTCCCCCTCTCTTCTATGACTGTTTATATTTTTACCTGTGGTGTCCACAAGCTCACTGAGTTCTGGTTTCTCCACCACTCCTTCATAACTGACCCCCCTCTGCTCCAAGAGTGTCTTCAGCTTCAGCACGGATAGGGTCATAGGGTCAAGCAAGCGATGTGACAAAACACCCGTCTCTATCCAGCTCACCGCCTCCAGCACACGTGCTAAGACAAAAAGCACGGCTACGTAAATCAGCAGTAAAATCAACTTAAACCACATGATTTTTTTCCAAGTTTCAGAAGAGGGGACAAAAATATGACACGTCAGCTATGTTTTCTAATCTCCAGATCTGGAGACATGACATCCTTTCTGTGGGTTATAAGATAGTATTTAGTATCAAATACTACATATACTGAATGGTTCGCTCATCAGACGTCAGTAATTAAAACGAAAATGGCCAAGGAGGGGGATGGCGAAAACTGTCAAATTTACCGGAAGTAAACAAAAGCAGTATTGTAATTTTTGAATAGATCATGTTTCCTAATCCCGGGATACTTGATGCAGTTTCTTTAGGGTTACACATTTTTTTATTGTGAAAATGGAAATGTATTTACGGGATTGAAACTGTGTGTAACGTGCATAAAATTTTATTACTGCCAAGGATTTAGCAATCTTAAGAAATGGAACTATATTAACTGACTGACTAACCCACAATGTACAGCCTTTAACCATTTTCTTTGGGTGCATATTAACGTTACATGTTCAAAAACTAAACACATGAACTTCAAACAATCAGTATACTTTATATATAAATAGTTACATCATTTTTACAATGTAAGAGGGTTTCTTACCATGCTTTAAATGGTTGATAAACTTTTCAACATTATATACCTACTTGAACATGTAAATATGCAGGGACGTTTTTATAGTTAGTAAGCTATATATATATACGTCCCTGGTTTTAGACTTTGCTCTGAATGATATTTATTTATTTCAGGTGTATATTCGAGTTTAATGATCAAATTCATTATAATCACGATGAAACTTTTAAAGACAGGTCCGACATGAATCAGCAAGCACTGTACAAACTAAAGGTAAAATGTTCTGCTGTGGAAAAAAATTTCTCCCGTAGGAATCAATACCCTAAATATATTCAGATCTAGAGGAAAAATATCCTGCCAGGCGATACGTATAAAATCCGCAGGCTATGAAAGCGTACAAGTAAGGATTTTTTAAAGAATAAACTGCGTGTACAATATAACTTTTAGACGGATGAAAAAGGATATATTGGTGCGTGCCGTCACACAGGCACTTTTTTCTGTAATGAAAGTTCATTCTACATGTGTATTACAGAAACAAGTTCATGTGTACTGTATAGGTTTTTTGTTTTTGTTTCATTCATTGTGGTCTATTTAAATTATGAACTTTTAAAGACTTGTTAAATTATCGAAGTAGCAAATTTTGGGCAATGCTACGGCTATAATTAAATTTCCATCATATAGCGTGTCAATTATGATTTTCAAAGATCATATTTTTGTAAAAAAAATTTCAATTGTAAAAATTGACATCAAATATGTTTAAAACTTTTATAATTTATCTATACAGTAACTAGCGGTCACCGTAGCGTTGGAAAAATATCACAATCATTTCTAATCAAAGTACTGAAACAGGGGTATTTGTTGAGAGTCAAAGAATCAAACAAATGCCTGTTCGGGTTCTGGGCATCTCCAGTATTTATTGGTATAGATAGTAAAAAATAAATATATAGCCCTACAATAAAAATCTACGGCATAAAAATGGTACAATAATATGTTTTACGGTGCTACCGTTGTGGCGAGCGCAGCCGCAAGAATTACACATACATGTACCTTGCATCATTGTCAACTTAGTGATATTTTGACAGTTATCATTTAACATCAAAGGAATTCCTTTTTTTTAATAATAAGAATAATATAATATTTCTAAGTTTTAAAAAAAATCCTACCAAATACATAGACTTGCTTCCCCCTAAAACCGTTCTTTACTTTTGGAGAAAATTGATCAGTCTGTAAAGTGAAATTTCTGTTTAATTTAGTCAAAAGTGTAAATACAGTACATATGTATTATTTTTCTTTTGTACCTTGTTGTTATCTGACTTTCATTTTTTTTTTAATTCCTGATTCATATTTTTTTACTGAAGTTTATTTTGGCATACGTTGTATCCGTGCCCCGGTCCCTGTTTGTAGGTGTGTAATTTCCCATTTTCAAAATTAATGGTTAGAAAATAGGCAATATCTGCATATATTTTTTTAACTGTTTATTTTTTCTCTGCGTTCTTTACTATTTAGTTCAAAACGACTTTTTTAAATTTTTTAATTTCCTCCCTACTTATACTTTTGTTTATGCACGAAAAAATTAGCTTAACTCTTTCTTGTAATTATATAATGATCTCTCTATCAAAATAAAAAAAAACACTAAAAAAAACCCACAAATCATCTAAGGCAGGTATCGAAGTTTATACTGAAATAGCTATAGAAGACGCATTACAGATAATGAAGTTTGATCCACTTCTAAATTTATCCCGGGAAAACTAGCGCGAGATCACTGTGACGTCACACGTTCAAATCTAAATTCATTTGTTTACGTATCTCGACTCAATACGAAGGAATGGAAGCATGTAAAAAATCTCTTGGGTCTCACCAAAGCTTGTGCGCTACTCAAAACGTGTCTTCAAACCTCAAGGCACCGTTAATTACGAGTTAAATTTTAGCCATTTTTGGCATAGCACCACGGGAAAAAACATTAGAGAGCACTATGGGACGTAGACACAAATTTTTTCTTGATGAATCTATAGGTTTAGCTCGTTCTTTTTCCCGCGCGCACTGGTTCTTAGAGCTCGCTTCGCTCGCCGGCGCTGCGCGCCGGCGAGTTGCGCTCGCTATAAACTATATTTAAACAAGTTTCGTTAAAGGGGTATAACTCTTTACATCAATCCTCCTTTATTACCGTCTTCCTTGGAAGACGGTATAAAGAGTTGAAATAATTTACAGTCTCCGGGTTGTGTACTTCCTCTCCTTTGTGATTGGTAGAAAACACATGATGTGAAAATTTACATTTATTTCATTGGTTGAAAAACTGTTCGGCGCAAGGGAGATAATTTTCTGATGGTCTTTTTTACGTACGACTTAACAATTTTCGTAGATTTTAAATCTTAAAAAGTGAGAAAACGAAAAAAGCAATAAAATTAGCTATCAATGAAATTCAGACTTCAATTTTTCAGTACAACTAGTTGAAAGCAATGTTCTATATTATCTATTGAAATTTTTTGTTCTTTTCTTTTTGGATTGTTTATGCAAGTACAAAAATGTGAAAATTTGATACGGTATGTCTAATATCAGTAAAACGATACGGTATCGGGTAAAACTAGAACCATTTTAACAGGAGCTTGGACTTTGGGTAGTTGCGGCAAACAGCATTGTGACATAGGCCTGTCTATTTCATTGCTGGCCATACAACCATGGCTCTTTGAAAACAACTAGATTTGTCTGGCTTCGGAGCTAAGACTACGCAATCGGTGTATATTTCGCTTGAAACTTTTTTTTACGCAAGAATAGATAGTTACGTCCTACTGAAAGTCCAAGGTCTTGTTAAAATGGTTCTAATATCAGTAAAACAAGTGCTAAATGCTGTGGTTTTAGGTTTGATTTTATTAAAATAATACGGTCCTCCTAAGATCTCTTTTTCCTTACTATAGTCGATCTCAACTCACAAGCACGTGGTACGCATTTCTCAATTTAAGGCACGCACGCTTAAGGTACATGTACATAAAAAAAGTTTCAAAAGCCATGTAGAGGAAGGCGACCTTATATATAAAAAAGGAGAATTTCCTTTGATAACGTAATGCTGTTTAAAGTTTGCTCTAAAGACGGTAAGCTTTTTTAAAAAGCTAAACTTGTATATGAATTACGTTATAATGCATTCATATACAATTAATGATATTTATCATATTCATCTAATAGAAAAATTATAATGTATACTTTAGTCTGTCCCAAGATATTTATGCTGCACATTTGGACGATTTTTAATAAAAATACACATACCTGTGAAAGAAGTGCAATTGAAATCGATGAAAGGGAAAATTTCCAAGATACATGTAACTTCATTCACACATTATCATTTTTCCCTCGTAAAAATTCACAGGAACGAAAACAGATTTCCTACGGAGATTTATCGGGTGGCAGTAAATTCAAAATTTACAACATGGAGTTATCATGTTGTAAATTTAGTATTTACTGACAGGTAAATTTACAGGATCTCTAGATCCATGCATGCAAGTTTTAGGTATAGGGAAATATTTTGATCCGCCACCTTTAACTCCGGAAGTTACGTTTTATTTAGGAGCAACAGCAAAAAACATGGCGGCTGTTCTCTTTCGGAAAAGCAGACGGGTAGCATCGAAGCTTAGTTTAGAAAATGTCACCAAGGTATGCCTAATATTTGCATTGCCATCGATGTTTTTAATGATATGGCAAATTTGATTACTTATTATTTGTGTAAAAGAAGCTGCGTTATGTTAAAAGTGTTATTATCGGAATGACTTTTTGCCCTTGTTGAGATCCCGATGCCGATCCGTTAATCCTAAATGCCGATCTTAATAACGACAATCATAGAATGGTTTAATAAATCTTTAAAATCCGCCAATTTTTAACCTCTTGTAAATTAGCTGTGCTACGGGTTTTTTTTTATTGGAAGTTCTGCAATTCTTTAAAGTTTAAAGTTACATCCATCATTTTCCATGCATGCCATGTCTTCTGCTGATGTTGTATTTTCTGTTTTCTCCTATAGGTGCTGGGCACCAGTGGAGTCAACCATCAGGACAGACGCCATCTGTCTTTACATGAGTACCTGAGTTTCGGACTCCTTAAAGAAGCCAAAGTACCAATCCCACGATACAAGGTCTGTGATCACACAGAGGAAGTGGAAAAGGCTGCCAGAGATTTGTGTATGTAGTCGCCACATATTATCGTTAGTATGTGAGACATTGCTATAAATTACATTTAAACCTCTTTGCAAAGTCTGTAGATTTACTTGAATATCTCCCTTCTATCATCTTGATTTTAGTTCTTAGACTGCTGAGATGCTCTTTTATTTTTTATACAGTGGAGCAGACTAACTCCCCAGATGTGGTGATAAAGGCACAGGTTCTAGCTGGAGGGCGTGGCAAAGGACATTTTACTAGTGGTCTCAAGGGAGGTGTCAAAATATGCTTTTCGTAAGTCATGTCTTATGAAATAAACTTCAGTATTGATTTTAATGTTTGACATTAAAACAATATGAACAAAATTGCAAGGAAACTCACCTCAGAGATGATTAAAAAATTAACATATGAATATAGTCAATATAATTGTTTGTGTCTAATGAGATGTGACATTCTGGCATATGTGGTCTTGTCTTTACAGCCCAGATGAAGCATCAGATATTGCATCCCAGATGATTGGCTCAAGGCTGATCACTAAACAGGCCCCCATGGGTAGAATCTGTAACCAGGTCATGCTCTCAGAGAGACTGTATGCCAGACGAGAATTCTACTTTGCTTTAGCTATGGAGAGGTCATTTATGGTATGAGAATCTGAATTGCAGTAACATTTTTGTTGACATCCTGAACAGTTAAGATTGCATGTACAGGCTTTAGTGAAACAAAAAAATTGATTAAGAATATTGTTTGTAAAGTGTCCCTTTAAGGTAGTACAAAACAGTATCTGAAAAACAAACACTTCGGAAATCCTCGCGCAAGTCAAACGTTTACGAGATACAAATAAATGATGTACGTCACGTTCTATGGGTCTTATTATGACGTCACGCCGTGCAAGAACTGTTCAAAAAATACTTTGTAACAAAGTGGGGGAGGAAGGTTTAAACTTCTTTTAAAAAATATCTAGTGGTGGAATTGTTTTGGTATTTACATATTATCTACATATTCCAACAATTTATATGATAGGTTTTCATGGAATTTGAATGATAGGAATTTAAATAAAAACCGTAGTTAGTATCGCGAATAACTCCAAAATAGGGCCTTCTTGCATATACTTTGGACTGATTTTATTGGTAAAAAATTTATCAAAGTAAATGATTATTATTTTTTTAATGTTGAACGTGTCTTAGTCTCTTTGTTAATAGATATTTGCCCCCAAAAAATATTTTGACATTATTCTTTTTTTAAATCATGTATTCTGATAAGCCTAGCCCTTTTCTAACAGGGTGTTGGAAGCCATAGTTTTGACCTAGATTACGACAAAATTAATGGTGAAATTTTTTTTAAACTTTGACAAAGTTACTTTGTATATGTATACAGTTTAATATGATTAACATTTGGTGCAATTTTAACAAAAAATGAATTATGAGAAAAATTTTCGCTGTTTTGTACTACCTTATTAGGTTTAGCTTTATTTATGAACCATGTTTGGTTTGAAATTAATACCAACACTGGTTTTGAAAAGTGTTAGAGTTGGACCATAGGTCATTTTCGTATATAATAGATAATAATATGTATATATTAGAGAGGTTAAGCATTTGAACGTTAACATCTACGGGTACGTGTGAAGTTACAAGTACTCTATACAGGGTAATTTTTGCCCCATATATTTCTCATCCTTTTACACTTGCATAGTTTTGCCCTGTCTTGAATTTGCCCAGATACAGCTGTGTTTGACAGAGAGATAATTAAAGACATTGGAATTCGCTCAGTCTTAAATTCGCTCACTGACAACAAGGGCAAAATGGGCAAAAATAAAATGGGGCAAATATTTCCCTGTATACAGTATGTTTACAAGTACATGTTGCAAAATTTGGGTTATGTTCAATAAAATGTATGCGTAAAACAATTAGATTAAAAATTTTCAACATGTTCACTTTCTATCACTGTTTTTGAAATAATTATATGACTTTGATGAAACCAGTAGCATAGTTGTTCTTAATTTATCATCTGCTCTACTTTAAATTATGTTTGATATACACAAAGTTTATATTTTTATAAAAAATTACTTCAAGTTTTTACCTCTGTATACTGCATAATTCTACAAATTTTGTTCAACTTGTAGAATTATGCAGTATTAAAAAATTATAACATAATACGCATAAAATTAGGGGATTCCCTTAGTTTCATGTACTCGTATACATACATGTTTCAATGCTTAACCCCTCTAATCTTAGGTACACAACACATCAAACACCCTTTACAGCAAGTATAAGACAATTCCGAAATTCTATTTTTGTACCAGCTCATCGTACATTAAGTAAAACATCATTAAATAGATAACCAGTTTAGAAATCTTTGCATGTTTTGATCCACAGGGACCAGTGATGGTTGGTAGTTCCCAGGGAGGGATGAGCATTGAGGACGTGGCCCAGGAAAACCCAATGGCCATCTTAAAGGAACCAGTCGATATCTTTGCAGGACTGACGAGACAGCAGGCTGTTAGCATGGCTGGAGAGATGGGCTTCAGTCCCGCATGTATAGACCAGGTTTGAACAAAACTCATTATTTAATAAATATAATATACCGGTATACAATGTACAATCCTCATTGACATTTTTCAAACATTAAAATTTTTCTTGTATATATTAAAGTTGATTATTCTCCAGTATAAATGTATTTAAATTTTTAAAATTATGAATATTTGATGTAAATTAATAGTTTTTGTTGGAAAATATAAATGTATTTAAATTGTTAAAATTATGAATATTTGATGTAAATTAATAGTTTTTGTTGGAAAATATAATAATTGCAAATGTTAAGTAACAAATCTTGTTGGTTTTATTGCTTGATTGTTTGTTTCAGGCAGCAGATATTTTCCTTAAACTCTACCATGATATTTTCATCAAACATGATGCTACAATGATAGAAATAAACCCGATGTCAGAATCTAACGATGGAACAGGTACCTGTCTTCTTCTGATTGATATGTTACCTTCTACACACACCTAATCAGTGATTGGGATAAGCATGCACCCTTGCGCCATAGTCGCATCAATTTAAATTTAAATAATGGCACATCCCTGTTAAAACGCTGGGCCCTGCTTGCGCATATTCTTTTAAAATACATACCGGTACTTTTTTAAACTTTAAGCTTTCCCCATCAGCACTTGGAATCTCTTTCACTACATTGCTTTAACGATTGCTGTTATTTTATGCCTTTAAATTAAAAATCATTAAAAATAATGAATTGAAACTAAATAATTGTCTTCATTACTGAATTAAATATATTTTTGGTAGCTTTTTTCAGTGTCATGCAGTAATTTGACAATTGCAATTAAGTCTTCTATAAACTCATCAAATTCTAACTTGTCAATTTACAATTTATGTCCCATAAAATTTTCATTTGGCGCATTGATTTTGGAAATATCACATTGACACTGACTTGTAACATGCCATTGTCACATTTAGCCCACTGTTTATCCCAATCACTGCCAAATATTTCATATTTCCTTATATACATGTACTTTATAGTTATAAATATGATATGAATATAAATATGTAACATTTTCTATATACATGTGTTTAGACTTAATAAATGAAATGATCCAAATTTAGGAAATAAATGATGACTTAATGCATTTTCTGATTATTTTAGTCTCTGATGTAATATATACTGATTGCCAATATGTTTGCTACAGTGTACTGCATGGACTGTAAAATCAACATTGATGACAACGCATCATTCAGGCAGAAACAGATCTTCCAGCTTCGTGATTGGTCACAAGAAGATCCCCGGGAAGAGAGGGCTGCAATGGCCGACCTGAATTATATTGGGCTGGACGGGAACATCGGTTGTCTTGTTAATGGGGCTGGCTTAGCCATGGCCACTATGGACATTATTAAATTGCATGGAGGAAGCCCGGCCAATTTCTTAGATGTGGGAGGTGGGGCAACAGCCAAGCAAGTGATGGAGGCCTTCAGACTCATCACCTCAGACCCTAATGTATCTCAGAATTTACTTTGTTCCTTTCATATCTCTTCATATATGAATTAGAATCAAAAGAAATTTAACTAGTGTATGCAGGGGTTTTTACAAAGTTATGACATAGTTGCACAACAAATTTGTAATGAAAAATATAGAAAAGGTATAGATTTGTTATTAAGTTTGGAAAGGCAGACAGGAAGGTTGAACCTACAAACTTCTAACATGAAGGAATACCAATGAGCCAAAGTCTTTAATTATCTTCTTAATTATCCTCTTTGTGTATTAGAATCACCAATTAGACATCCACAAGTTCTAACATAAAAGCTAGATTTTATGATGTATTAAAACTAAAGATTTTTAGAGTTATTTAAGAGTTAACCTAATTTTGCAGAGGGATAGAGAAATTTTTTATTTCATACAAATAAAATAACTGACACATTTTATTGTCAGTAATTTATTTTAAATGTTAATTCATTCCTAACATCTTTTGGAAAATTCATTCCAATGAATGAATAAAAGAACTTAATACTCTATGTAAGGATTTTTTATACAACACTATTCATTTTTAATTTGGGTATTTTTTAGGTGCAAGCAATTTTAGTAAATATTTTTGGAGGCATAATGCGATGTGATGTTATTGCTCAAGGCATCATAGCTGCTGCAGAAGAACTGCACTTAAAAGTTCCCATCATGGTGCGACTTCAAGGTAAAGCATTAATTGCTTCTTTTTTTTTTTTATTGGTATCAAAGTATACCTCTAGTTGCATGTACATCAAGGTTTCTTATGCCAACTGGTTTTTGCCTAGTGATCAAGTAAGTCAACCCATTAAAAGTATATAGACAGAAAGTTAGGAAGTTATTTGTAGGGATGGGACGATTCACCGATGCACCGGTGCATCACGGTATTTATTTTGACGATATTTGGATCGATACATCTATAATTAATACAACAATACCTTAGTGAACTTTTTTTATTTTCCAAAAATATCTGAGCTTCATATATATTGATTATTTTTAGTCCGCGCGCCTAATATGAAAGTACAAAGATGGCGGAAAACCTCGACAAGTTGTCAGAATTGTGATGAAGCTAAATCTGGAGTGTGGAAAACTTTCGGATTACTTGTTTATGAAAAAATAGTGTATACAAGACTAATGTATTAAGTAAATTGTGCAACGCTCATTTTAAATTTAATGATTCACTTTGGACATGCACTAATACATAGACAAATTAAATATATTCTAAACCCTTATTCATGTTTTCATTTAGTTGCAATGTATCGTGATATGTATCGTATCGCATCTCATGTATCGTGATATGTACCGAATCGGCCAAGTACAGTATCGTCCCAGCCCTAGTTATTTGTCAAAGAAACTCAATGATGTCATACTCTTTCAATAAGAATGGTTAATATGAAGCATGAAATGTCTGCAGGAACAAAAGTAGAGGATGCCAAGGCTTTGATGGCTGCCAGTAGTCTCAAGATCATGGCTGACGATAACCTGGATGCAGCCGCTGCAACAGTAAGCTTATTTATTCATCAGAAACCAATCCCAATATAGTTTACACACATTGTATGAGCATTTAATGGAAAGATGGAAATATATTTTCTTGTCCAATTCAGCTGGATTGAGAAATTTTTCATTTTCAAAATCAGACATTGCCGTTAATAGTTGTCATTTACCGGTAACCATACATGTAGCCATGTACTTTCATATGGGTAGCTGAAGATTTTGATATTGATTCCATAGTCTTTCAAGTATGTAAACCTTTTTATTTAACAATTGTAAAAGATCTTGGTGTTTGAAAAAGTTTGCTGGCATGTTGATTCTTGATGATTTCAGGTGGTGCGACTCTCCAGAATTGTGGCCCTTGCCAAAGAAGCCAACATTGCTGTGAATTTTGAACTACCACTATAGGATGACTTTTATCAAAGTTGTTACAGTTGAATATCAAATAATCATATATATACAAAATACACAAGAAACAAATTGTGCAAGTAAATTGTCTAATTTCAACTTGGAAATCGTGCTTGCCTTTAATTGATTTATTCTACAGAATCTCCATTTCTTGAAGCATAAAATGTAAGCAAAATTTTAAGAGAAATTGCATGAACTAACAATCCACCAAATTTACTCATGAAGTTATATTGTCAAAGTGCAGCATAATAATCCACCTTAGCTTTGGTGTCCAGTGAAACTCCCTAAAACTTTGCATGCTGCAGTGGTTAACACAATGTGCTTTTTTAGACTCAAAAGAACAATATTTTGTTATTTATTACTACTATATGCAGTCATTTGTATTGAAATGTTTTGCATATTTGATGTGTTAGGTTTATAAAATAATAAAAAGGTAAAAAAGAAAAGTTTTCATCTTTTAAAAATGCAAATTTTGCTCTTTCTGTACATTGCTACACGGATCTAGAGGAGTGGGGGGGGGGGGTCCCCCCCCTCGGAAAATGAAAATTTATTTAATTTACGTTGTTAAAATATCGCGAATATGCCTCCCCCCGGCAAACACATATATCCTTCGGATCCCCTCCCCCCTGGAAAAACTTTCTGGATCTGCGCAAGCTACACACCAATAATTGGTTGCTAAGGGTACCAGTTGACACGTTACATGTAAAAAAAAATTTTGATATCTCTATCAACGTCCACAGCACATATAATGTGTAAAATTCAACACCCATATAGCTCTTACGACAAGGTGGAAATATAGTGAATTTGAAAGGTCCGCATGCCTGTTTTTAACATTTTGGTTGTATTCTTTGTTGCTTATCATGAAAACTACCTAAACTTTTATATTCAATTAGTTGATGCTGTTGCTAGAAAAAAATTGTGGTCTTGGATTTTTAGCTCACCTGAACCGAAGGTTCAAGTGAGCTTTTCTGATCACCCGTTGTCCGTCGTCCGTCCGTCCGTCCGTCTGTAAACTTTTCACATTTTTGACTTCTTCTCTAAAACCACTGGGCCAAATTTAACCAAATTTGGTACAAAGCATCCTTATGGAAAGGGGATTTTAAATTGTTAAAATAAAGGGGACAGCCCTTTTTAAAAGGGAGATAATTGCGAAACAGTGAGTATAGGGTGTGTGGCTTTAAAAATCTTCTTCTCAAGAACCACTGCACCAGAAATGCCAATATTTACACAAAAGCTTGTATATATAGTGAAGATTCTAAATTGTAAAAATCGTGACCCTCGGACCAAAACTGGGGCTCTAGGCGGGGTTCAAAGTTTAACATACAAATATACATAGAAAATTGTTTACAAGATTTACAAGATTTTTGTTCCATTTATTCAACAAAATTGTGCACCAAAAAAACCCAACTGTGTCTCCCTGATTATTGACAACTCATGGCATAAGTATATAAGTTTGTTTAATCAAGAAATGACGGATGAAAACGATAAGGTGTAAAAATTCACTAAACATTATTTTAGTTTATCGCTTACAGTTTATTTGGAGACCGTGCCCGATAAAAATAAAAATTAATATGTAAATTTATTTTTTGTCGGGCACGGTCTCCAAAATGAATGTAAGCGATAAATGTATCTTGTGATTTTGTTGCAATATTGGTTTAGCATTATAGATACGGCATAGACTGGTTCGCCAGCCATGATAACGCGTCATAGGAAATAGCAGTGACGAGAAAAAAATATTTTTAGGCCCACTAGTTATCTTAACACGCTTGCGATTCTTTCGGAGAGTCAATAAATTTATTTTAAAAGTAAAACGGCTTTAATAGTTATAAACAAAGAAAGAGAAACATCTTTCGATTAAGTAAAACCGCTACAAAGTGTTAGCCTGAAGAATTCTCTGGAAGCCAGACAACTGTATATTTATTTTACCTACTGGTTATGGAAAGTCCTTATAACTTAAAAAAAAAAGAAAAAACAATTTCTACACTGACACGATCCCACTCTCTAAGTTAATACTTCCATATTTTATAAACACATGATAAGATAATATGTACAGACCATGTGCTAATTGTGTGTAGCCTGTGTGCATTCAATTTATATGTGCTTACTTATTCTTATCGGACCTTTACGAGAAAACGGAGCTAAATCAGATCGTTACCATCCTCAGCAGCCCCATAAATAATTGGCATGGTTTGGAATGCTCAGTACGAGCAGTCTAGTGCTCCGAGTCTGCTGACCCAATTATACTGAACTTACTCAACAATGAAAATATTTATACATTTCCGATGTAAATTAATATTTACAATACCAACATAAACAATGTATTGTCAACGGTGTCAATATAAATTTGTTCTTGTTAATTTGATATTTATTGTCAAATTCATGTATAGTTCTTCTTAAACCTTCTTTCTTTGATCCGCCTCAATCTTCTTTCCGATTTATTTTAAGTGTGCGCATTTGCTGTGCGCGAAGCTGCAGTGAGTTTTCCCACTGTCATGGCGGTGGTGGTTACCTGTCCTTGAATTTCCTAACGGCAGCGTTTGGAATCAAAGGCAGGCTATCCAGTCTAAGATACGGCAGATCAACGCACGTGGTGTAGATTTATTTGTAAACAACACTAGTCTTGTTTCACACAGAAATTGAAATAAATAAGTTTTATTATAATTAGGGAAACACTGTTAATGTGTTACACTCGTATACTAATGACGAACCCGTGAAATTTGTTCAAAGACTTTTTAAAGCAGAAAGAAGTTAATTTATTTTTGAACAAATTTCTTCGATTTTTGTAACCATGGTGAGTTATGATTCATTGTATTACATCATTTTAATACAATGAATAAGGAAATAGACAGAGTATACAATCACATGGTGATGTTAAAATTGCAAACGTAATACTGATATTATTTGATATACGACTATTGGTACAGAAATTTAAATTAATGATATCTATATTAAAGAAAATGTCAGCTCGACGCCTTTGTGGCCGTACCGGCCTTTGATATGGATAGGGAAGATTCTAGATTGTAAAAATCGTGACCCTCGGACCAAAACTGGGGCCTTAGGCGGGGTTCAAAGTTTAACATAGAAATACATAGGAAAAATGTTTAAAAATCTTCTTCTTAAGAACCACTGCACCACAAATGCCAACTACGTATTTTATAAGGAAATATACTGAGTATACAATCACATGGTGATGTTAAAATTGCAAATAAAAATATAGTAGCATATGTGCGAATTTAGTTACACAAACCATTTTTATTCTGATATTATTTGATACATGTATACGACTATTGGTACAGAAATTTAAATCAATGATATCTATTTTAAAGAAATACTGGGGCACCAAGAGGGGTTCAAAATTTAACATTTTAAAAAATATATAGAAAACGTTTAAAAATGTTCTTCTCGAGATTTACAATGTTACAGTTTGTGGAATTACTATGCATGCATCCCTGGCTTATGTAGATTCTTAATTGGTAAAATCGTGACCCCCGTACTAATACTGGGGCCCCAAGAGGGGTCAAAGTTTAATATAGAAATATATAGGTAACATGTTAAAAAATCTTCTTCTTGAGAACTACAATGCTGCAAGTTGTGAGATTACTATGCATGCAACCTTGGATAATGTAGATTCGATAGTTTTAAATAAGTGACCCCTGGACTAATACTGGGGACCCAAGATGGGTTAAAAATTTAATGTAGAAGTATATATGGAAAATATTTAAAAACCTTTTCACGAGAACTACAATGCTTCAATGTGTCAGATTACTACGTAAGCATCCTTAAATAGTGTAGATTCGTAATTATAAAAGCTGTGACCCTCGATCCAATACAGGGGCCCCAAGAGGGGTTCAAAGTTTAACATAGATATATAGAGGAAAAATGTTTAAAAATCTTTTTCTAGAGAACTACAATGCTTCAACTTGTGAGATTACTATGCAAGCATCCTTGAATAATGTAGATGCTAAATTAATAAAGCAGTGACCACTGGACTAATACTGGGGCCACAAGAGGGGTTCAAAGTTTAACATAGAAAAATATATGGGAAATGTTTTTAATAAGTTTTTCTCGAGAACTATTATGCTACAGTTTGTGAGATTACTATGCAGAGATCCTCAAATAGTGTAAATTCTAAATTGTTAAAGCCAACCATAAACCTCGGACCAATACTGGGGCCCCAGAAAGGGGTTCAAAGTTTAAAATAGAAATAACATATGCTATACGAAATAGAATGTTACAAGGAACTGTTGTTCAGGTGAGCGATGTGGCCCATGGGCCTCTTGTTAGAAATCGTTCCTTTTTGAAAACTTGAAAACAATGGCCATTTTTCTTCTAAAATTCAGTCTTAGTTGGTATCAATTAGTACGGTACATGTCTGGTCTTTCACATCAAGTAGTTTTAAAAGTATCCTGTCTGTAACATGCACATGTTAAATGAGAGCTTTAAAACTTTCTCAAAAAAATTCAAAAACTGCGTCATACAAAAACATGAAAATGCATATTTTTGCCTTATTTTCATTCGACTGCAAAACGTGACAAGCGTTAATTTTGACGTTGTAAACGGCTGATGCGTACATATAAAGATTTCATTTAAAAAGTTATTAATCAACTTTTCTAATACCATAAAACAATCTAAAAAGGTTGAAACCATTTATAAAACTGTCGTAATTGAGGGGCCAAATTCGATTCTTGCCGTGTAGTCCTTGGTGAAATTGTCATTTTACCAATCTATTACCTCTGTTACCATTGCAACATGGCTGTTCTTTATACCTCACGTATTATTAACGGAATTAAACCTCACTTTACTAGCTTCATAATTACATTCCTTTTTGATATTTATTATACTTTCATGTTAAATACTGAAATCTGATTGGTTTAGACGCAGTTGACAATCCGTTCTCTTACCCTCAGCGTTAGCAACACGCTTGGCAACGGGCCGACAGAACGAATTGTAACATGCGCGTAAATTATGCGCGTACGGTTCGCCGTTAAATTCACGTCATTTCTATATATTTACATTTTCAACTGTCTTTGTCTGTGATAACATTACCAATCAATTTTGAACCCTAAAACCCAATAACTTCATAAATCATGAGTGACACAAAATGGGCGTGTCTTATAGCAAACCGCGAGACGGTATTGGCTGCGACGCGCAGTAATACATAGCATGTGCTCCACGAAAAAATAGTGGTTTTAAATAATGTTGTTTTAAAGTGTACAAGTTGGAAATAATGTAAATATAAGTAATAAGGAATCATTCTTTGAATATTATGAGGTGATAATTTCGGTCGGAGCGTGGTCAAATCTATCATAAAGCCCTTCGGGCTCTATTGGATTTGACCACGCCCCGACCGAAATTATCACCTCATAATACTAAAAGAATGATTCCTTATTCCTTAAATAAAAGCAGTAAAATTTTCTCTAAAATTAGGACATTCAGTATAATAAAATAAATAGTGCCTGTTCGGGAGGGTAACAGTTGAAATTGACACCCCTTGAAAACCATTGTCAACCTCCGCTTCGCGTCGGTTGACAATGGTTTTCTCGGGGTGTCGATTTCAACCGTTACCCTCCCAAACAGGCACTATTTATATATTATTACATATTGAAGCATTGTTGTTCTCAGAACATTTAAAAAATATTCCCCTTTATACGGTATATCTTTGTTGATCTTTGAACCCATTTCATCCAGATATAATTATATCTAAACTGTTAAAAGATGATACTTGTCTCATCTCTGAGAAGAAAATATTAAAAGATTTTCCCTATATACTCCTATGATGAACTTGCTTCCCTTCTTTAACCACACTAATCGTAATGGGTCACGGAAAACGCAACACTAATTGCACTGCATACAAAATAGCCTACTTGTAAACGAGTTCGATTTTTTTTTAGCGGAATAATATTGTTCTTCCTGAGATTTTTTTGGGACACCCAACCATTTTCATGTTTAAAATCATCCTTCTCTGCACTCTTCACCCAAGTTCGGTTTGTGCCAAAGAGACTAAACAGATTTTGATCAGAATAGCCCATTTGAGCTCTCAGCAAAGTTGAGCTAAAAACAAATATTGTAATAGAAAATAAAAGATATTTATTGAAACAAGTACATTGTATATGTAAAATAGGATGAGTTTAAGCACATGTCTTGCAACACAAGACGTTTCTGGAATGATCGTCGTATGTAGAACACTTGGACCTTTCACAGGAGCTCGTGTGGTCGCCATACTCGCAACCTACCGACAACAATACACACAAATATCATCTAGCCAATATGTATAAGTATCCACGATGATCGTATTATTTAGCTATTTATTTAAAATAACATTTATCATGTATACAAAAATAAAGTTTCTCTAATAGGCAGTTCCCAAATAAAGGTTTGATCTAAAGTAAACCAAACAGTTAAATCGGCTGACGTTACAGAATGTAAGGGGTGATTACCCTTGTTATTGGGAGCATGGACTCTGTTGCACATGTCACAGCACTCGTCCTTCTGACTGGTGTAACACACGTAGGTGTACTTGTAGGAACCGTCAGCCTTCTTGGTGGAGCACCAGCTTTGTACGTCTCCGGCAACACAGGAATCTGAACGACATAACTAGAATACTAATATAACATTGTCAACAACATGACCTGTATACGAGTATAAGCCGCAATTGTCAACATGACCAGTATACGAGTATAAGCCGCCATTGTCAACATGACCAGTATACGAGTATAAGCCGCCATTGTCAACATGACCAGTATATACGAGTATATGCCGCCATTGTCAACAACATGACCAGTATATACGGGTATAAGCCGCCATTGTCAACAACATGCATGGCCAGTATACGAGTATACGCCGCCATTGTCAACAACATGCATGGCCAGTATACGAGTATAAGCCGCCATTGTCAACAACATGCATGGCAAGTATACGAGTATAAGCCGCCATTGTCAACAACATGACCAGTATATATGAATATATGCCGCCATTGTCAACAATGTTTCCAGTTTACGAGTATAAGCCGCCCATATTGTCAACAACATGGCTAATATTCGAGTATAAGCCGCCATTGTTAACAACATGGCCAGTATTCGAGCATAAGCCGCCATTGTTAACAACATGACCAGTATTCGAGTATAAGTCGCCATTGTTAACAACAAAGCCATTTTACCAGTATTAACTCCTTTGACTGGTCAGTATGAATTATATAGTGTTCCATGTGAACTGGGTTAGTACTCACTTGGTAAGTTTGGAGCCTTATCGTCATGGACACATGTTGCATTCAAACACCACTTTATAGAAAAGATAAAAAGAAATGCTTTTTAATGGTTCTTCATATAAAACAAAACAAAAAATCACAACAATCTTATTTTGTATTTACAGATGAGTTTTTCGATTATATATTTAGACATGCATTTATCGATACACCTATTGATGTTGAATGTTGGGATAAAAATGAACGTCTAACTGGTCTGCGATTGTTACCAACCTTTTTGGGACCACAGGGCGTTCTGTCCGCTGCTATTACCCCGTGACACGTCTTCCCAGAAGCATCAGCACAATACATGGTTCCACAGAGAGGCTCAAAGGAAGTGGCGTAATCGTCTACCCTCTACAGAAATACAGTTCTAAGGTATCGACCTTATAAGCTGCTAAAACGCTTAATATACAGATAGTTTACTAGTTTACTCGTGTGAAATTAAACAAGCAAACAAATCGAAGGTGGTTAAGTAAAGATCCCCTCTACCTTGCAAAAGGAAGAGCTAGACCCAAATAGAACTCGACACTGCTCATCTAATGATGGGGGTGTTGACGTTCCTTGAACCAGAACGAAAGAAACAAAATCAAAACAGTTTTATCCTTTAGAAAATCACCCGTATCTACGATTATAAGCTGTGGTGACGAAAGATACCCGGAAGTGAGGAAGCGACGTTGTAGCAGGACTGACAACATCTCTCTCGGACGGACGACTCGTAGCACTGCTGGGGGGACGGGGTTACCAGCTGGTTACAGGTCAGGTGGTAGCGCGTGTACGAAAGTTCATCTCCATAGCGACAATCCGCTGCAGAAAAAATCAAATTCTTTTGTTACTTTGCTCATTTAGAAACTTGACCAATGGAAATGGAAATAATCATTTCTGATGAGAATGAAGTTGGAAAATGATAACAATTAGAAACATAACGAATATAGAAAAGGAAATTATCTAATTATAATTATTGGTAGAAAATGGTGATTGAAAGAAAATATCTTTTTGCTCATCAGTTCAGTATCGGTATGGCATTTATTTTAGCTTACGGTATGGACAAAATGGACCCGTGGTATTACAGCTGTAACGTTGGCGTACTTCTTAAAGCAATATGAGCTGTATTTTTTAGAATTTTATTTTGCCGCAAAACCCTGCTAGTATGCTAAGTCTGCATGTAAATTAAACTTTTATGATAAATAAGATTTGAAAAAATCATTAATTTTTGTCAGAAGAAAGATATCTCTTCGAATATATAGCAGTTCAATTTTTGTACAGGACGACAGTAATTCAATTTTGCTTCAATTAAGGCTTCTTAACGGCTTTTCCCACTAAAATAAGGCTAACAAATTTTTTTAAAAAACCCATGATATTTCTTGTCATTTTAGTAGAAAATAGTATTTTCGTAATAAAAAAATTTCAGCATGAAAATTAAGCCAAGTAAGCCATTTTTACAGAAAAGTACCTGACCGACTATATATACCCGGTACATATTTCTAGGATTTATACCTGTGTTTAAGGTGAACTGACCTGGCATGGACATGTTGGCGTATTTCTGACAGGTGTAACAACACACGTTCTCATTGTTACCAAAGGTACACTTAAAGGCCGTGTCCCGCCCAAGGATGTTAGCTGGGCACCAAGTACTTTTGTCAACAAAGAGGCAGTCGTCTAAAGAATCAAAACAATTCTTGAGCTTTCGAAACAGTAATGGGCTTGGAACTACGAAAGCCCTTTGAACTCATTTTCGTAGGAAAAAAAATCGCGAAAAAAGCTTAACTTTCGCAAAAAATCGCGAAACTTTCGCGAATAGACACGAACGTTCGCGAGAAAACGCGTTATTTTCGCGATTTAACGCGTAACTTTCGCGAATAAATGCGTTACTTTCGCAACTAAACGCGAAACTTTCGTGATTTCACGCGTAACTTTCGCAAATTAACGCGATACTTTCACGAATCAACGCGAAACTTTTATATAAATATTGTCATTTTATACAAATCCTTATGAAGAACAATGATTGAAAACAACACATTTTAGTTAAATCATGAAATACTTATTATTCCTTATTATTAAAGTATCCGTTTTACCTTAATTTATCAAGACAAAATATATTTTTTCTATATATAGATATAAATAAATATAATAAAGCTTCATAAAACTGTAACATGTTAGATGTTCCAAGTAGATAAGGAGGTAGAGCATCATTTTTCATTTGTTCGCCGACCCTGTGTTCGAACAGGCATTTTTCTTAAATTTGGATAAATTCAAATGTTGGAAGTTTTAAAACTCTTGGTACCGATTTTCAAACGACATATTTAACAATGGCTCAAAAATTGTATAGATTGAACTTATTTCAATTCACAGCTTGACTTATTTTTCTGATATAAAATTAAACCGTCAAACTAGACGTTTATTTATGTCGCGGCAATATCACATTAATAACGTTTTAAACAATAATATACTTTCAATTTTACAGTGATATTTGATAAAAATTTTGATTCGAATTAAAACTGTTATTATGCAAATGTTGATGCCTCATTTTCTACAATACAGCGCTTTATGAGATATGAGAAGCATTATGTCTTTTGAAAATCAGTAGTACGATTCCCCACGTTTGAATTTATATTAATTTGTATGAGTTTTATCAGATTTACTTATATCTATATATGAAATATTTATATCCTTATCTGGAAATGTTGTCCGTCTTACCTGGAAGGTCCAGTCCGTGAACACTATGGACACACTCTCCGCCCTGACACACCTGTACCATAATACAATATATATATATATATATATATATATATATATATATATATATATATATATATATATATATATAATCTCTTGTACACGATGTGTTTCATTCAAAATTTGATTAATGATCCTGTACGTCGGTAAAATTAAAGCATATTGTTGATGTTTATGACTTGTTAATGAACACCCACCATTTTCGTACCGCACGGCGTTCCATCTAATGCCATGATGGAATGACACAGTTTTTGTTCAGGTATTATGCAGTATAGTGATTTACATATCTCGTGATAATTCGTGGAGTATGTATCTGTTCTCTAAAAAGTCAATTGAATTCAAGCTTTAGGGTCAAATAATCATTCTCAATCCATTAAAACGTATATTATATTAATATTAGTTATTCATATCATTATTCATTTTACTTAAACCTTCGGTGTTCAAATGGAGACTTAATCAATCACATATTCTCTGCGTGTACGGCTGAAAAAAAAGTTCAGCTTTCCGGTCGTACGTACCCCGCAGAATTTGGCATCGGCGCCGTATGAATCTTGGCACTGCTGCTGAGGACCGGGGACGTGGCTGTAATCTGGGGGGAAAAACAAATGTATCATGAACTTGTCTTATATTATAAACTCGAGTCTGATCGAGGAATTTGGTTCTTCTTACAATACTCCCGTATAATTCAAATTTTACCTGTAGGAAGTAAAGCTCTTGGATCGTCCACGCATGCGCCATTTACACACCACTATTACAGGAACAAGTGATATTAGTAATATTTTTAGTTAAAACTGATATCATGCTATATTATTATACTTTCATGTTAAATACTGAAATCTGATTGGTTACGACGCAGTTTACAATCCGCTCTATTACCCTCAGCGTTAGTAACACACTTGGCAACGGGTAATGGTTTTTCGGGGTGTCAATTTCAACTGTTACCCTCCCAAACAGGCTCTTTTTATATACTGTATACATACAGAAATACTATCATATATAAGTAAAGTTATGTTTGATATTAAATACGTTTGGAGGGTTATACAATTAATATTATCACACCTGCATTAATGTTTTAACCATATCTTCTATAAACACGCTTCAGACACTATCTGTGACTTGCCTTGTTATAAGAACACCTGGTACCGTCCTGGGGCACCAGGTGATAACAGAGTTCATCTCTAGGCAGGTAACATCGCAGCTGGGTACAGAAAAGGTCGGTCTCATTGTCACCATACACCTTTCTCTAGGAAACCAATACAACGGAAGAGTTGGGAAAAAAAACCCAAGGTTTGAAAGAATAACGAAAACTGATTGATCGATTGACAATCGCTTCCTGCGAGTTGGAGGCATTTCAAACAAAATATCCAATTTAAAGAATTCCTTTAAGTCACCCGTGTTGTGTACGATATGTGAATCTGTCACGGCTTTTTGCTCTATATTTCAAAGAGCATAAATGAATCAAAATATGATTTGTTTACTAACCAACAGTTTATTTTGGCTTCCTTTAAAGTCGAAGCTACTGGAATCTTACAATATTGCTTTGCTAGTGACTTCCAGACCTACCCCGCAGTAATAGGACGAGCTCCCGAGAGTCTGTTTACACTGAGCGTCCTCCGGAAGTACGGCATTGTAGACAGATTCTGGCAAGACACCTGTAACCAAAACAAATCCGACCAGGTAATCGTACTGTACAAGGCAACACTAGCAAACTACGACGATTGTACAGATATTCCTAATAACTGAACATCAATAAGTCGTACCAAAACATCAACTTCCTCTATGAATTGATTACTAGTATGGTAAACATATCAGTTTTTAACCGAGTTATACAGGAACATCCACACCAGAATATTCCAGTTTTTTTGACGCAGTAAAAGTTTACCAATGAATTATACCAAAGTTATAGCACCTTCAATGTAATCAGAATTCAAGATGGTGTACCAAGGATTAACGAACCCGAGTACACCAACTGGTTCCAAACGTTTGAGTAATAATATTAGAGGTAAGCCCAACTGTTAGCGTACAAATATTTGAGGTAAGCCTTACCGTTAGTGTACTAAAATTTGAGGTAGGCCTTACCGTTAGTGTACTAATATTTGAGGTAGGCCTTACCGGTAGCCTACCAATATTTGAGGTAAGCCTTACCGTTAGTGAACCAATGTTCAGGTAAGCCTTACCGTTAGTGTACTAATATTTGAGGTAAGCCTTACCGTTAGTGTACCAATGTTGAGGTAAGCCTTACAGTTAGCCTACCAATATTTGAGGTAAGCCTTACCGTTAGAGTACCAAAATTTGAGGTAAGCCTTGCCGTTGGTATACTATTATTTGAGGTAAGCCTTGCCGTTAGTGTACCAATATTGAGGTAAGCCTTGCCGTTAGTGTACCAATATTTGAGGTAAGCCTTGCCGTTAGTGTACCAATATTTAAGGTAAGCCTTACCGTTAGTGTACCAATATTTAAGGTAAGCCTTACCGTTAGTGTACTGGGGTACATTGCTACAGCTCTGACAACACGAGTATTTTATTTCTGGAATGTAACACTGCTCAGGCCTGGCTTGTATGTAGGCCTTGCAGGATGACGTGAAGTTAAAGGAATGGAGTTCTGGTGAATCGTCGTAGTAATCAATTCTTAGCCATTTATCGGGGACCTCGCCTTGGGGACAACTATCTAAAATGAAGACAAGGCGCCATTTTCTTTAGAAGCTGTTCGATTTTTAAGTATTATGATATTTGTTTCCCGTTCAGAAAATCAAAGGGTTCGTAAAACTTTACCAGAACTGTGCGTCAAAGTCGGTTGATGAATACACGCCCCTGCCATGCACCACTACAAAAATAAACAAAAAGTGAGTGAATGCACGCCCTTGCAAAATACCTGTTCAAAAAATAAATAGACAGTGAGAGAATACACGGCCCTGTCCTATAACACTACAAAAGTAAATGAAAGTGAACACAAAAAGTAAAGAATTTATGTTGTTACGTTGCATATACATGTATAAACATTGTATGTACGTTCAATTGTATTTTATCGTATCAGACATGGGTATATGATTGGTGATTTCTACAGGGCGGATCTAGAGGGGTGAGGTGGTGGGGGGGGGGGGGGGTCCGGATGCCCCTGGAAAATTCAAATTAATCAAAATTGCTGAAAATGTCATAAATATGGGTACAAGATAATGCTGTTCAAAAGAAAAAAAAAAAAGAAAATGTAAAATTAAGGACTGAGGTAAGGTAATAATTCATGGATAGGTTTGGTCAAAACATGGTAATGTCAATCCAACGTCTTTGCAAGTAATGTCAAAATAGAAGGAGTTTATGTCTGATAAGGTTTTGATGTCTACGTAAACCTTAAGCACAAACATCTGGCTAAGATAATAATACATGCATGTTGAACGATATTAATGACTACGTAAGGTATAGTGATGATGAAGAAATTGATTTTAAGCGACTCGTTTTTTTTATAACTGTTCGAATTCTTCCTTTTACAAAAAATGTTCACCGAATTTTCATCAGACCAATTTAGCACATAAAACTATAGTTTAATTCAAAAATTAAAAACAGAACCCGTACTTATTTGGTTAGTCAATGCACTGGTGATTTATGAATCATAAATTATATATACGTCCCATGACTGACACGATGGATCGTTTTATCAGAAAAACGGATACTGGTATTCTATATTATTGATATTGATTCCAATCTGAATCAATTAAGCATAATTTTCATTCTCCGTCAACTCAAACTGTTTCAAAAACAACTCTTATCGGCTAACAACAATTTTTAATTTCCGTGGATATTTGGAAGTGCATTTGTAATTATTGCGAATTGATAAGCGCATTGATTCATCGGTTTTCTCCTCGTCAACATATGGGGCAAACAGACCCAGCGAGACTAGCCTGTGTAACCGTGTTTGTTAATCATAACTGACACTGGAGTCAAATATTAATGCGTGTCTAGAGAGTTCTATTATAAAATATTTTATTAACATATGTAAAGACATGTAAACTAATTGATATCAAGGAAAATTACGCAATGAAATATAAAAATATTGAATATATTGAAAAATAAAAATATTCAATTGATAGAATCGAATACTATATGTTGGATAACAGATTTAAATGCAGTTACCAAATTATATTTTTTTCTGTCAATTTCTGATTCATCCAAAATGGCCGTTATCATCACATGTGTATAGTTATTGCCATATCTAATTCAATTCTACTGACAGCAACATATATTGAGTTTTAAGAATCAGTATACTAGTATTTTCTGGAAACCCACACCATTTTGTTCGATACCTTTTGATGCCCACACGTTGTTCCGTCCCCGGGCACGGCGTACCGGTTGAACTCCTCGTGGTTGACAGGATCGTAACACACCATTTGTAGACAAAAAGCCGTCTGGTAGGCTCCGGTGAAGTTAAAATCATCCTGGAATTGTTAGTTAAATGGAGAGAATTTATCATGAATTATCGTTTATTAACAAGTTAACAGCAGCGATACTGAATACAGTATTATACACCTAACAGAACTTCTAAGTGTTCACTCTGATAAATAGAATAATTTGAAGACAAGTATAAAATAAAATTATATGAAATTTTCAACACTTCGTACCCGATGTGTCTTTTCAACAATAGAACAGAAAAAAATAAAACAACACTCATTGAAATCAATTACATGGACAAAACTTCAAAACAAGAAATCGTTCTTTTTCATCAAGGGGTTCATATAAATGGCAACTTTTTGCGATCAACATTAGTCTTTAGCAATGGTCTCAAATGAAAAACACTTAAAAAGTGCGGAATGACAATTGAGGAAAAAAATCCAGAGCCGTTGGAATGTTGGTATCTGAGTTGTTCTTACGACAGGTTGTACTCACTTTAGATCTACTGTTCGTTTTAGCCTCGCCAATCCGTATAAGAATTTATTTTGCTGAAATATTTTTTCAATGCTATAATTATATTTTCATTTCAATCGTCCAACAACAACCCGAAAGCTATGAGGAAAATTCAACCAAACCGGAAGTGTTCATATGTTATCCAGCAAAGACCCAGTATTGGGTCGCAACCAGAGGTCAAGATTGCTACTTGAGAGGTAGATGGACATAAGTCATTCCAACGGAAATACGAATGTATTTATTTCACATTATCAATACACTATAATGGGTGAACACTTGGAACTTTGATTCAGTATAGATGAATAAGTGGAGATATTGAGATATTCACCCTTTCCATGAAGGAGTCGTGGCCCAGGAAGATCTGGCACTGCTGGTCAGCGGAGAAGATCTGTCCGTACAACTCGTGCTCGTGTACGGTCAGGGACTGGTCCACGGCGTGGTTCTCCTGGGTCAGCAGACAGTTCTTGTGGGTTCTGTCCGTATAATATTGTTATGATAGGAAGATCGGGGATATCGCATTTAAGACGAGCTAACATTTGATCTCGGTCTCACTTTTCTACTTTATTTTTGCCTTTGTTAAAGTGACACTAAGACCGAAAGTGTAATGATCCCCGTGCCTGGTACCAAATGACGAATAATACAGTATACTCCATCTTCGCTAGCCAGGGGTTTACGATCCACTCTGCTCCTCTACAACCCTTGGCAGATTTAGCCAATGTTTACAGAAACAGCACAGCGCCGTCTAGCGATGTAGTTAAATTGGAGCAGCTAAAATACGTATTTTAAATCTAAAAGGTTTAGAAGAAATGGCCGTGTGAAAAAAGAAAAAAATAAGAATTATTCAGAAAACCCATATATAAGTAATTATATATCGTTTTTTATTTATTAATCGCGTAAAAATTGTAATAATGAATGTATTTATATTTCATATAAAAACCCAACGAACTACAACGCCAATTAGTAGATTCTCTGCGATTCTTCGCAGCCAATCAGATTCCGTTGCGCGAGTTTTGATTTAGTCGACTAAATCTGCCAAGGGTTGTAGGGGAGCAGAGTGGATCGTAAACCCTTGGCTAGCGAAGATGAGTATACTCTACCTCAGTTTCTCAACTTTTTTTTTTATCTGACAGAGTTTCTGATACTTCCGTCAAACGAGGACGGTACGTTCTAATATGATTTTTCATTACTCACGTACGTCTTATAACGTTCGATAGTTTGAAAAATTAATAAATGGGTTTGAATATTTCCTGTATTCTACATTATTTGGTCGATATGGATTAATTCGCTAAATTTAACGTATAAGTGTATAAAAAAGTTTAAAAAGAATTGTTAGCAATAAATTACATATAAAACTATGGTACCAATTTCTTACAAAATTAAAATTGAAATAGATATAATTAAGTAAAGCTGAGTAATTAAAGTATTTTTTCTGGTTTCATGAGAGATCTAAGTGAAGGACTACCCAAGTTTCTGTATTCTACCTGTCTAGTTTGTGCAGCAAAGCTTTCATATAAGACACAGAACAAGAGGAGAACTGCCATATATTGGATGTATTTCTAGCGGAAGTGGAATTCATCACGTGACCATCCTCGGGACAAGTATTGTTTTCACCATCATGTTCGCATCCAAAACTGCAAAGCAACAAAATTATCATTAAATATTCGACACCAAAGAAGTAATGTTTAACTAGAGAAATCGTTCCAAAACTAAGTTCACAGAAGGGAACAAATATTGTTGCAAAATTATAGTGTTGTTGAGAAGTAAAGAAAATACCTGTGTCCGAGTTCGTGAGCAATGGTAAAGGCGGGAGTGAAGTCAAACTGTGAGGACACGACGGACTGGGACCTCCTCCCACACATGGCTGACAGAGAGGCGATGCCTAATATCAGAGAAGGGAGCCACAGCCTTAACACATGTACATAAAACTGACTTATCCTTGTCCATCAATAGGGGGTCCAGGAAACCCAAGTTCGTATCGTAACGAGGTTTACAGCAGAAACATGTATAAATATATTGCTACTGTAGGTGAAACGTGTATTTGATCCATTTATATATTTTATCTGAAAAGTCTTCATAGTGATAAACAAAGTAATAGTTTCTGAGTAAAGTGATTATTCAAAGAAAATCGACCATTTACCCAAAATGTTCGTATAGTTATTCTTTCCAATGGTACTGTCTTTCATTTTATATCTGTAAACAAGAAAAAAAAAGATTATCTATCAATTCTGAACTTTTCATCATATAAGTTTCAACGATGCCAAGAGCACTTTTGATTTGAAGAAAGTCTATTTTAAAATACAGTTCATATTTCTTTTCTTAATACATTTAAGAAAATGATCGACCATCGGGATCCTCAAGTCATAAGGTAGATTGGACCCTTTTCTTATACATAGTGCTGTAAGGTACCCGGTGAGAAGCATGGCAAGGTTATCATTATATAAATCATACGTCAGTTACCCGATGAGTAGCATGCATGGCGTGGTTATCATGTAACCTTACATATTAGTTACCCGATGAGGAGCATGGCGTGGTTATTATGTTACCTATATGTAAGTATCCTGATAAGGAGCATGGCGTGGTTATTATGTTACCTATATGTAAGTATCCTGATAAGGAGCATGGCGTGGTTATCATGTAACCTTACATGTTAGTTACCCGATGAGGAGCATGGCGTGGTTATAATGTTACCTATATGTTAGTTACCCAATGAGGAGCATGGCGTGGTAATCATGTTACCTATATGTTAGTTACCTGATGAGGAGCATGGCGTGGTAATCATGTTACTTATATGTTAGTTACCCGATGAGGAGCATGGCATGATTATTATGCTACCTATATGTTAGTTACCCGATGAGAAGCATGGCGTGGTTATCATGTTACCTATATGTTAGTTACCCGATGAGGAGCATGGCGTGGTAATCATGTTACCTATATGTTAGTTACCTGATGAGGAGTATGGCGTAGTTATCATGTAACCTTACATGTTAGTTACCTGATGAGAAGCATGGCGTGGTTATTATGTTACCTATATGTTAGTTACCTGATGAGAAGCATGGCGTGGTAATCATGTTACCTATATGTTAGTTACCTGATGAGGAGTATGGCGTAGTTATCATGTAACCTTACATGTTAGTTACCTGATGAGAAGCATGGCGTGGTTATTATGTTACCTATATGTTAGTTACCTGATGGGAAGTATGGCGTGGTAATCATGTTACCTATATGATAGTTACCTGATGAAAAGCATGGCGTGGTAATCATGTTACCTATATGTTAGTTACCTGATGAGGAGCATGGCGTGGTTATTATGTTACCTATATGTTAGTTACCTGATGAGAAGCATGGCGTGGTAATCATGTTACCTATATGTTAGTTACCTGATGAAAAGCATGACGTGGTAATCATGTTACCTATATGTTAGTTACCTGATGAGGAGCATGGCGTGGTTATTATGTTACCTATATGTTAGTTACCTGATGAGAAGCATGGCGTGGTAATCATGTTACCTATATGTTAGTTACCTGATGAGGAGCATGGCGTGATTATTATGTTACCTATATGTTAGTTACCGGATGAGGAGCATGGGGTGGTTATTATGTTACATATATGTTAGTTACCTGATGAGGAGCATGGCGTGGTTATCATTTTATTAACTATATGCTAGTTACCTGATGAGGAGCATGGTGTGGTTATTATGTTACCTATATGTTAGTTACCTGATGAGGAGCATGGCGTGGTTATCATTATATTAACTATATGCTAATTACCTGATGAGTAGCATGGCGTGGTTATGATTATATTAACTATATGCTAGTTACCTGATGAGTAGCATGGTGTGGTTTTTATGTTACCTATATGTTAGTTACCTGATGAGGAGCATGGCGTGGTAATCATTATTTTAACTATATGCTAGTTACGTGATGAGGAGCATGGCGTGGTAATCATGTTACCTATATGTTAGTTACCTGATGAGGAGCATGGTGTGGGTATTATGTTACCTATATGTTAGTTCCCTGATGAAAAGCATGGCGTGGTTATTATTATATAAACTATATGCTAGTTACCTGATGAGGAGCATGGTGTGGTTATTATGTTACCTATATGTTAGTTACCCGATGAGGAGCATGGCGTGGTTATCATGTTACCTATATGTTAGTTACCTGATGAGGAACATGGTTTTGTTTTTATGTTACCTTATATGTTGGTTACCTGATGAGGAGCATGATGTGGTTATTATGTAATATATATGTTAGTTACCTGATGAGAAGCATGGCGTGGTAATAATGTTACCTATATGTTAATTACCTGATGAGGAGCATGGCATGGTTATTATGTTACCTATATGTTAGTTACCTGATGAGGAGCATGGCGTGGTAATCATGTTACTTATATGTTAGTTGTCCAATGAGGACCATGGCGTGGTTATAATGTATCCTTATATGTTGGTTACCTAATGAGGAGCATGACGTGGTTATTATGTAATATATATGTTAGTTACCTGATGAGGAGCATGGCGTGGTTAATTATGTTACCTATATGTAAGTTATCTGATGAGGAGCATGACGTGATTATTATGTTACCTATATGTTAGTTACCCGATGAGGAGCATGGCGTGGTTATTATGTAACCTTATAAATTGGTGACCTGGTGATGAGCATGGCGTGCTTATTATTATATAAATCATATGCTAGTAGCCTGATGAGGAGCATGGCGTGGTTATTATATCAACTTTATGCTAGTAACTTGATTAGAAGCATGACGTGATTATTATGTTACCTATATGTTAGTTACCCGATGAGGAGCATGGCATGTTTATTATATTATCTTTATGCTATTTACCTGATGAGGAGTATGGCGTAGTTATAATGTAACCTTATATGTTGGTTACCTGATGAGGAGCATGACGTGGTTATTATGCTACCTATATGTTAGGTACCTGATGGGAAGTATGGCGTGATAATTGTGTTACCTATATGTAAGTTACCTGATGAGAAGCATGGCATGGTTATTATGTTACCTATATGTAAGTTACCTGATGAGGAGCATGGTGCGGTTATTATGTAACCTTTTATATAAGTTACCCGATGAGGAGCATGACGTGGTAATTATTATCTTAATTATATGCCTGTTACATGTATCTGATGAGTAGCATTGCATGGTTATTACATTTTTTTAGTAACCCAGTGAGGAGCATAGCGTAATTGTTTTTATATTGATTATGTTTGTTATCCTGTGAGGAGCAGGACGTAGTTGTTATTATATTAACTATATGTTGGTTGTTACCCTGCAAGTAGTTTTGCATGGTTATTGAATTATATTAATTAAACGATAGTATGAGGAGCATGCCGTGGTTATAATATTATTAACTACAGGCTAGTTACCCTGTGAGGAGCATGCCGTGGTTTTTATTATTTTTATTATAGGTTAGTTACCCTGTGAGGAGCATGGTTTGGTTATTATTTTATCAACTATAGGTTAGTTACCCTGTGAGGATCATGGTTTGGTTATTATTTTTTTTAACTATAGGTTGGTTACCCTGTGAGGAGCATGATGTGGTTACTATTTTATTAACTATAGGTTAGTTACATTGTGAGGAGCATGGTGTGGTTATTATTTTATTAACTATAGTTTAGTTACCCTGTGAGGAGCATGATGTGGTTACTATTTTATTAACTATAGGTTAGTTACATTGTGAGGAGCATGGTGTGGTTATTATTTTATTAACTATAGGTTAGTTACCCTGTGAGGAGCATGGTGTGGTTATTATTTTATTAACTATAGGTTAGTTACCCTGTGAGGAGCATGGTGTGGTTATTTTTTTATTAACTATAGGTTAGTTACCCTGTGAGGAGAATGATGTGGTTACTATTTTATTAACTATAGGTTAGTTACCCTGTGAGGAGCATGGTGTGGTTATTATTTTATTAACTATAGGTTAGTTACCCTGTGAGGAGCATGGTGTGGTTATTATTTTATTAACTATAGGTTAGTTACCCTGTGAGGAGCATGCCGTGGTTTTTATTATTTTTATTATAGGTTAGTTACCCTGTGAGGAGCATGGTTTGGTTATTATTTTATCAACTATAGGTTGGTTACCCTGTGAGGATCATGGTTTGGTTATTATTTTATTAACTATAGGTTGGTTACCCTGTGAGGAGCATGATGTGGTTACTATTTTATTAACTATAGGTTAGTTACATTGTGAGGAGCATGGTGTGGTTATTATTTTATTAACTATAGTTTAGTTACCCTGTGAGGAGCATGGTGTGGTTACTATTTTATTAACTATAGGTTAGTTACATTGTGAGGAGCATGGTGTGGTTATTATTTTATTAACTATAGGTTAGTTACCCTGTGAGGAGCATGGTGTGGTTATTATTTTATTAACTATAGGTTAGTTACCCTGTGAGGAGCATGGTGTGGTTATTATTTTATTAACTATAGGTTAGTTACCCTGTGAGGAGAATGGTGTGGTTACTATTTTATTAACTATAGGTTAGTTACCCTGTGAGGAGCATGGTGTGGTTATTATTTTATTAACTATAGGTTAGTTACCCTGTGAGGAGCATGGTGTGGTTATTATTTTATTAACTATAGGTTAGATACCCTGTGAGGAGCATGGTGTGGTTATTATTTTATTAACTATAGGTTAGTTACCCTGTGAGGAGCATGGTGTGGTTATTATTTTATTAACTATAGGTTAGTTACCCTGTGAGGAGCATGATGTGGTTACTATTTTATTAACTATAGGTTAGTTACCCTGTGAGGAGCATGGCGTGGTCGTGAGCTGGCAGAGCTTTGTGTTGAACCACGTAGTCATGGAATTTATCCAAGGTAACAGACGCATTGGCAATATCTGGGAACTCGGTGGAATTTAACAAACTTGTCTCTGTCCATGGTGATGCGGTTTTTTGCTGAAACAAGTGTTATAGAAATCACATTGTATTTTTTTTTCGTATTGATTTTTAATTCATAATTAATAAACCAATATTGTGTCTTATTCATTATACTTATATCAATTAAATATATGCATGTCATTAGTAATATTACCTTAGCAACAACAATTCCTACAGGTTTTAAAACTAGGTGTATTCCACTGCTAACCAGGCTTCTGTATGGGATATTTGTCTATTACAAAAAAATATACATGTAAATATAATTTCTGTGAATCGTAGAAATTATTCATATATCATCTAGAGCTGTGAACTTGAGCGAGGCAGGTCTGCATGTATACCGGTATTGTGATGGTGTTTTCTTGTGAATTTTAGACCAACATGTCCAGCCATATATCTCAAATCTCTTTACAAATATACTCTTGTATAAATCCTATACCGTGTCAAATAGAAGAGCGATGTACTCGCTGAGGAAAGCGGAGACTCCAGAGGTTGTTCCGTGCGTGTAGTCTGTCTCATTTGCAACGAGGCTGAAATGAAATTGAAATTTAAAACATCGACGTTAAGTATAAACTTTATCATTATATTTAGATTATTAGTTATCCAGGTCCAATCAAAGCCTTTAGGTGTACAGGGATTTACCCCGGGTTGTATTCCATACACCCTTCTGCCTGCGGCCTCAAGGTGTATGGAATACAACCCGGGGTAAATCCCTGTACACCCTTGATTGGATCTGGATAACGAATTTATTTCCTATGTTATTCAAGTTTTAAAATTATATTGTTTTACCAGTATTTTAAAACTTGAAAATCTGGTCTAAGATAAATAAATCATAAAACATATTTTATTTATTAATCATTATAAACTATAGGGCGCCGTTTTAATATTTTTGAGGTATTTTCTGATATCAGAAAATGATTTTTTGATATAAGAAATTCGAATTCTTGATATCAGAAAATACGATCTATTTTCTGATATCAAAAAATCATTTTCTGATATCAGAAATTCGATTTTTTTATATCAAAAAATGATTTTTTTCTATATCAGAAATTCAAACTGATTTTTTGATATCAAGAATTATATATTCTGATATCAGATATTCAAATAAAATGGCGAATAAATTTCACATAGTTAATGAATACTCCCTTTACCCAAAATTAAATTGCTGAACTACAGAGACCAATTCGCATTTTAATATTTGTTTTTTATTTGAATACTTAGTTTTTATTTAATGTAAAAATTTAATAAGTGTTCTTGATAATTCTGGTCATATGTATTGAAAGCGCTAACTGTGTTTTATTTCTGATAGACTCTTATCTGATATAGTTGTTTTACTGTCCTTATGTTTACCTGCTATAGAACTTGTAATCCACTACCACCAGGATCTCGGCCGTCTGGAGGGGTAGGGTGGTGGATCCCTGGGGAGCAGCTCTTCTGTACATCTCCTGGGGCGTGGCGAACCTCTTGTCTTTGTAAAGAGTCCATTGTATATGACATTACAGGGGTCCGCAACGCATCAATTACTTTCTTGTAGATACAACGGTACATACTGTTAAGCCGTTTTAAATTGGGCATTGTTTTCAGACTTTTTGGCGGAATATTAAGTACATCACTAAATGTCCTGTATAAACTTACATGAATTGGAGGACACAGGAGGGGTGTTGCTAAAACGCGGAACGGAAAGCGGAACGAAACGGAAAACGGAGAATATCATATCACGTTTATCGCTTTAAAAGGGTATAGATTGGCCCGAAACGATTTACTTTGTATCGTTTATTCAAATCTAATGAATGATTATTATCATGTGTCTGTCTTATTGATATTCTTATGAATGTCTATCAAATATATATATGTACCTGAACATTAAAGGATGACTGCACTTAAGGACATGCGATATTTGCGAGAAAATAAACTTTCAAAAGAAGAATTTTTCTTTCAATTGCAGAAATGGTCCACATCTAAACTGTAACTTTACGTAATTGCGTTAAATAAAAGTATGTTGTTACCAAGTACGAATTTGTTTTCATAGGCGGGGGTCATCACGATTTCTTGAATCTCCATACGATAATGAGGACGCCCACTTTTATTCTGACTTCGTACATAGTCAGCGCATGTTTGTCTATTGTTCTCCGTTTAACAGTAGTTGTATATTTGCATTATCAAAGTTATGTCAATAGGAGATTAATAGACAAACATGCGCTCATGGTTAAAATGAGAAAAAACTGCTTCTTCTTACTTTCGCTTTCTCTGTTGTAACCAAGGGTTGATGCATGTTGAATATTATAATTCACCACGTGATTTCTAACCTCAGGTAACTTTGTGAATACAAAATTCTATCACGTGGCGTGTAAGGTAGCGTGTTATGTGCTAACTAGGACAATGTTTTCGAACACGTTAAGTTGTCAAGCATTGATTTAAAGACTTCTGTACTTTCATGGGCGTGGTCAAATTGTTGAAACCATAGTAAATAATATACTTGTACCATGTAGAATAGATAGGGTTATGATGAAAGAGTGATCACATAAACTTTTATACATAGCATTGTTATTCATGCTAGTCTAATTTTAGTACCATTCTGATAATGTCAACTCCACCTCTCATGCATATTAATATCGATCTAATGTTTGGTCAAGGGCAGACAAGCAAAAATACTCCTTTTTTCGAAAGTTGTAAGGAGAAAAACATAGAATGAGCTTATTGTATCACAGTCTAAAATCTTAATTCGTGTTGGAGATAGACTAGACTCTTTAAAAAATTAACAAAAGTGATATTAGGTTAAGAAATAAACGCAACAGAAGCGACCGAAAAGGACCCAAAACCCGGCGCTAAGTGCAGTCATCCTTTTCGTTGTTCTATACGATCTTAAATCATATAGACGATACAGTATCATTGAGATAAAAAAAAAAGTATGTCCCACTATTGTAAATATCATTTTACCAAACAAAAATAGCTTCATTTTATTGGACGAATAACGTTGTGGATTTCATGTTATGTTTTATTTTTTCTCTAATATCGGCGTTTGTTGTCTTTATCTTCTACTGTTTTAAATTACCCGATACTTAGTGAAACTAGTATTTTAAGTAATGCAATTTTGTTTACGTTTGCATTACTTGGCAGTTGTTCGATCATTCCTGCAGCTATATACATATGATCCGAATAGAGAGCTCTAGACGTTGTCTGGTTTGATTTTCCGATTATAATATAGGACTATAGCTGTCGACCCCAAAATATTTATGCAGCACATTTGGACTATTTAAAAAAATACACATACCTGTAAAAGATGCAATTGAAATAGATGAAACGGGAAATATGTACTGTTAATTTTGAGGAAATAATTATTCATGAATAAATAATTTCATATTGATAATCGTTCAATTTTTTTTAAAATTACATAAAGTATATCGTTTTTAGCATGCTTAACAAATCTATCAAGCAACAACATTAGATAAGATTTTCCGCCGGTTTTCCGTTCCGTTCCGCTTTCCGTTCCGTTTTCCGTTCCGCGTTTAAGCAACACCCGACACAGGATGCGCTAAATCAAAACTGCGTTGAGTTTAATAGATAACAAGTTTAGCTTTTTAAAAAAGCTTACCGTCTTTAGAGCAAACTTTAAACAGCAATAAGTTATCAAAGAAAATTCAATCCTTTTTTTTTATATATAAGGTCGCCTTCCTCTACATGCAATGGCTTTTGAAACTTTTTTTATGTACCTTAAGCGTGCGAGCCTAAAATTGAGAAATGCGTACCACGTGCTTGTGAGTTGAGATCGACTATAGTAGGGAAAAAGAGATCTTCGGAAGGGTCGTATTATTTTAATAAAATCAAACTTAATACCACAGCATTCAGCACTTGTTTTACTGATATTAGAGCCATTTTAACAAGACCTTGGACTTTCAGTAGGACGTAACTATCTATTCTTGCGTCAAAACAAGTTAAAAATGACGCTGGTTTCAAGCGAAATATACACCGATTGCGTAGTCTTAGCTCAAAAGCCCGACAAATCTAGTTGATTTCAAAGACCCATGGTTGTTTGGCCAGCAATGAAATAGACAAGCCTACGTCACAATGCTGTTTGCCACAACTACCCAAAGTCCAAGCTCCTGTTAAAATGGTTCTAGTTTTACCCGATACCGTATCTTTTTTACTGATATTAGACATACCGTATCAATTTTTCACATTTTTGTACTTGCATAAACAATCCAAAAAGAAAAGAACAAAAAATTTCAATCGATATTATAGAACATTGCTTTCAACTAGATGTACTGAAAAATTAAAGCCTGAATTTCATTCATAGCTAATTTTATTGCTTTTTTCGTTTTCTCACTTTTTAAGATTTAAAATCTACGAAAATTGTTAAGTCGTACGTAAAAAAGATCATCAGAAAATTATCTCCCTTGCACCGAACAGTTTTTTCAACCAATGAAATAAATGTAAATTTTCACATCATGTATTATCTACCAATCACAAAGAAGAGGAAGTGCACAACCCGGAGACTGTAAATTATTTCAACTCTTTATACCGTCTTCCAAGGAAGACGGTAATTATCACCAACCAGCACACACGCCAAACACGATAGTCTATTCTCTAAAGGCACTCTAATTAATTTGATATGAAAATTCAAATTTGGTCAACTTACCTGTGGTATCATACTTCAGATTTGACTTATAGTGCAAGTTTCGAGGAATAGCAATTCTGTGGTCCTCTCTTCCGGGCAGTGGATGCAAGATCACGTGACTCATTTCTCTAAATGTATACCCAGTCTGAAAGAGAAAAAAATCTTACTGGTTAAACCTGTCGACCTTGACCTTTGTCATAAGATTTACCGATGCAACAAAATACTTGCAAACCAACTAACACTTACTAGTCTTTCTTCATATACAACCTTTAGTTGCATTCACACACATAAATTCTCACATTAACAGTTTAAAAAAGGTAATTTAACTTTTAAACTTCAGCATAAGAAATATACAGTGTTTTTTTAGTGTTCATGAAATAGTGAACTGCAATGCATACTTTCCTTGATGTCTAGCTCGCTATATTTAGAGAAGAACGCACGTTGCCAATTTGTATTTTTGTTTTTTTTTATATAAAATAACTAATGATTAAAGGAACTCACCAGAGTATAGTATTCACCAGAATTTGTTGTGACTTTTGAGACTTTAAATGATGCAGTGCCATCCTGGTTTTGGTAGAAGTCTGTTGGTTCTTTCTGCTGGAAGAAGTGAATTCACTCAGGTAAAATAATGTAATAAATAAATCAAATCAATACGAAAATAAGTTTGTTGATCTCCTACAGTAAATGTTAGTTATCTGATTTTTTTTTTTAATAAATCATACTGTTTAAATTACGTTTATTCAATTGGTGTATATGGGACATAATGCTGTGACCCTATTTGTTTCCGTTAATAACTTCCTTTTGGGTTACCAAGATAAGAATTTTGTGTCAGATTCTGTTCTGACCTTGTCTTCAAGATCGTCTCTTGTTTCCTGTTCAACTTTCTGGTCAGTGTATGAGTACACGGGAACCTGATACCTGTGTGGACTATTACGAATTAGGTTCAGCTTGATTTCCTCGCCTCGGTGGTGGAAGCTACATTTGAGGTGTTGGGGCATCCCATGGTTTGTGAATATAGATGACGGTAAACAATCAACTTTAGAAAATTCTGAAAGAGAAAAAAATCAAACAAAGGGGTCCTCTCCAATAGTTTTACTTTTTAATAAATATTAGATAAACAACTTCAGCTTTGAATTGATTTTCATACAAAAGATCAGTTGGTTGTTCTTTTATGAATTTTGTTATAACTTTTTGAAGTTGATTTTACAATTACAATTGATTTTTCTGAGAAAAGAATTTGAAAGAATATTGAAATTTTGCCTTTCCGTTGTGTCAATTTGATCGACTACTCACTACATGCCCTATATGCATAGACTAACGAGCAAAACATAAACTTAAATGGGTTTAGGATGGACTCAAGAAAACCTTAAATTGAACATGCTGTTCCAATTTTTAAAAATTTACAAACCCTCGTATTCCACCTCGGTTACGTGTTTCTGTAAAACCTCCGACAAATCAAGACCCTGTGTCAAAGGGGCCAGTAATAAGAGACAAAGATACCAAACCATGTCCAGACCACTCTCTCCAAGGTCCCTCTAGGTTTCTTATAGTATCACGTGACCTTATCTACCATTGATAACAGTTATCTTGCAGAACTTCCTCCCCAAAAAGACCAAACTCAGAACAGAAAGTTTGATTCAGATTTCTTCGTAAAATGGGATTTGATAGAAACCAACATGATTTTTAAAATTGATTTTATAACTAGATGCTGTTTTTGTTTTTGTTGTTGTTGTTTTTGTTGTTGTTGTGGGTTGTTTTTTTTTGCAATGTTTATGTAGTTGTGTACTACACGGTTGTAATTCATATATGAAACTTAAAGTTTTATTTTTATGTTTATTGATAAAATGTTCTGGGTGTTTAGTAAATTCGTAAAGAAACAAGGCAGATTGTTTCTGTGTGGTAAATGATGCAAAATAAAAGAAATATTGGGACGGATGACAAAAATATTGTTTTTGGTTTATGTGTTTTAATTTTATATGGGTTTCTACGAACCCGTATTAATCGTTAATATATATATTTTCAAAGCACAGAGAAAAGATACATTTATCTACAGTATTCCTGTTCCTTCAAATGTCGAATAATTTTGGTGCCCTGCTAAAGTAGGTTTTTGCCGAATAAAGTAAAGCGTCCCGATGCCATGATAACAATATACAGAAAGGTTGTACAGTTATACAATCGATTGTATTCTGTTGGCACAATCACTCCTCTTTTGATAATAATTCTGCGAGCACATGCACTGGTTCAAGTCCCCGGCGGGACTTGAACTCGGAACCTTTTGTTACCAACAATGTACTGACTTTTTACCGATGATCTGATCGCTTTCTGTGTTGATATCTATACCAATTGTTTCTGTGTTCTCGTGCAGAAAATGGTAACTTCGGCTCCCTGTCGGGGTAGCTTTTCTCCTACGGTAGCGAACAAAGATTGTCACCTTTACCGCTAACACGGGGGATTGTGGTCCTCATCGCTTGCTGCTGTACGGAGCGCCCTAATGCTGAGGCCAACTCTTTTGATGCCACAAGTAATTAATCACCAGCTCTGACGGTAAATTGTTTACAAAAATCAATGGCTGGGTCCTGCCGTTCCTTATGTATCATTATCCAGGTTGGTTGGTGCCATTGAACACATCAGATATGCTTTGATCAACCTCATTTAGTCGAAAGTAGATATTGGAAAGTACACACCCAAAGTATGCCGTCTCTCGTATAAATATACTTAGTCTAGTATATGGGACAACGGCATTGTTACTGCAAATAAAAAAATGCTACATGAGGACATTTCTTATATCTATACGCTGTAATATGGTCGCAAAATCGAGCAGTTATTGTTTTCATTGTACACATTATAATTTATCATAAAAACAACTTATCGATGTTTCACCAAATTGATGCATTTGGGGAATTTTTTAAGAGGTGAATGTTTAGACAAGTACAGTGTATTCAGTAAATCCTTTCGAAAATCCGGAGGAAAATTGACACAGGCAAATGAATCTGGAACTAATTGTCTGTAGTAAATATATTTTAACACCCTAGTGCTTGCTCTATGTGATTAATGACATCTGTTCTACCAGTAATGAAGAGAAAATCGATATGTGCAACATTAAATATCTAAATCTCTGTTGACCCCACTGAAAGAACACCCTGTGTGTTATGAATTGTATAATGTGTGTTTTATGGGTAAAAAGCAAAACAATCATCTCTCTCTCTCTCTCTCTCTCTCTCTCTCTCTCTCTCTCTCTCTCTCTCTCTCTCTCTCTCTCGTGATATTCTCCAATTTGATAATACTAGTCAATCAATGGAAAGATTTATATTTTCAAAATATTTTTTGATTGCTCCAGATCAGAAGCGGAAAAGGAGAAAACGATAAAACCCAACCGTTTTCAGGATAGCTATCAAGCATCAGGCATGTTGCGTCTATGTAATCAATAGTTCGGCCGTGATGCAACCAGTATCAATAGACTCTCCTATTCTCTGCAAGTTGACGAAACTGACACGAGCTTTTTTTTTTATCATTGATTGCTTTCGATGTCATTGTGTCTTTCTTTACAACTCTCTTCTCTACTGCAGGAACCATTAGTGAAATTATAAATCTTAGCTTGAAATCCATTTACAAGAAAGTTTCCTCATCCTATCTGTGTATAACTGTTCATCAATCCCCCCAACCTCCGCTCGTGAACAAAGACAAATACTATTATTATAATCAAAGTGGTTTCACAGCAATGTTTCAAAAAATATTTGTTTTATTTACGTATACCAAACTGCTGCTATGTTTAATAACGAATTAATGTCAGGGAATCTAATTGGGCTGTGACAAACATGAAAAATTGATAGATCGAATTATTTAAAAGCAATTATCGCAACAGAGGTACCCAGATCGATATTGAACAGAATAAGCATCGGAGGTTTCAAAACGACAAATTACACCGACAGCGCAGGTATTTCAGGAAGACTGGGGTAAAAAGGTAAACTTATTTAACGGGTCCCAGTCATCGAGTCAGGTAAGCTGTTAATAATTTTATTGAGAGGAATTATTTACAAAACCTGATGATATGAAATGATTTTTGTTTGAGGCGAAAGACAATTTTTGTGGATTGTGTCAAACAGATTTACCCTTCTATATGTACGTACCCTCGCAAGTAGGAAATATTTTTTTTTTCTGTAAATGAATATTAATCAATTCCATCGTGTCATTTTTTCACGGAATTTACTAAATGGTTTTTATTTTAATATATTTGAACAAAAATAATACTAGTCGCGGATAGATTCGTTATTTAAGAATTTCCTTCAGTTAAAATTTCAAAAAAATATCCAAACCAAAAACGTAGTAAAATTATCCAATGGGGATATTTCTTAAACGGAACAAATGTACAAAATCCACAGCCCTGGGTGGCAATAAAATCCACCAATGAAATCCACAGCCCTGGGTGGCAATAAAATCCACATACTTTTGAAAAATGGGTAACAACCAATGAAAAAAAATAGCCTTGTGAATGGAGGGGCACAATGATATGAAAAATCTATTGGATTAATTGTACTACAACGTCGACAATTGATGAAAGTCCCAAGGAATTCAACATGGGAAGGGGAAACCTGTAGATGAGGGGTACATTTACCAACGGAATCTAATCAACCATGTTTGGGAAATATGAATCCACAGTTTGTTTCAAATATATATTTTATATAGATCCAGTTGTTGTATTTCAAAGAAACCTAGATACTAACGGCTTGTATTTCATTTTTAAAAAAGTTCATCATCAACAGAAAAATTGACGATATATTATTTCTGATTGCTAATAAAATTAATGGCCATTTGTCAGGTTTTCTTACTGTCGCCATAGAGACAATTGAGTTTTTGGAGAAATAGTTATGATTCTCTATTTAAAAAAAATAAATGTACATTTATACCTATTTTTGTAAGTCAGACCAAAATTAAAATTATTTATGTTTCCCCTAACGCGACCGACCCAATTAAATCCCGCCGACTGAATTATTTTTTTAACCACATTGAATAGAGATTTTTTTTTTTTTAAACAAACTTAATTTTACCCAAATTCGTTTTTAGGAGACCCACATTTTTTCGTTTTACAATCATTTTGTTAGCCTTGATCATCAACATGGGCGGAATACTCGCTTTATGATCGGTAACTTTGCCAGAATTTTCTCCGAAAGAGAAGTTGAAGTCGCCTTGTATTCGAGTTCAAGATCGTGTAAATTAACCCCAAACGTTTCCATAGCCTCAGTTAACCACTGTTGTGATCATGTTAAAAATTTGCGATTGTCTTATCTTTTATGGGTTACAATATGAATACGGGTGCTGCAACATATAGCCTACTGTGCATTGAAAATTACAACTGATGTTTACTACTTTTAGTGTTGATGTCAATTAGTTGGTATCTTGTAATTAGTTAATAACTTTGCCAAATTAATGCTAAATATGCCTACAGTTATCTTAAAAATTAAAATGATCCTCTAAACAACGGTTGTAATTGGGTAAAATGGTTGGACTTATACCTCCAAAATACACAGAAGTACAGAGACTGATTTTATTTGTCATGTAGCTAACACCATGAACACAATTACAAAACATTTCATCTATAAATTGTATGAATACATCAAATTAATTGAATTTAATAGATTGGATAAGTGTTTTAAACTTTTAGAAGTTGTTTTAATTTTTATCGACTTGCTTAAATTCTAATCCAATTTTAATTAAGGTTGAATCTGTGTATATCATCATTTCTGTAGGTTATGATGTATCAAATAATGACAGCCTCCCTGATTTCTCAAACTTCTCCCCACTTTTCTGTTAGGGAGAAATTAGTCTCCCAAAAAATAGGTTGGTACCTGTTATATGAAAGACTCTTTATGTTGTGAAAAATTTAAACAGTTCTCTTAAATTCATCATATTTCAAATAAACCGAAACAAAAGTTGGTTTTGGTAATTACTATAAATAAAGTGAAATTGGGTAAATTCACAAAAATCTTTATTATCTAAATATTGTTTTCTTCCCTGACATTATGTTTCAAATTTCGGTTAATATTTCTTTGTATAGACACCTTTTTCCTTGTTAAAGAAGGATATTGTCTGCAAGTTTAGTGAGTTTGTGTAAACTTGATATTATAGTAACTAGAATCATTAAATATGACTTATTAACAAACATTTACATTTATTACATTACGTTAAGTTTGTCAAATATTATTGTTTTAATATACTTTTAGACATTGTATAAACCAAATTTTGAAAAACTAATTGATACTTTGAAGTATGTACATTATCATTAAAATGATATTTAAATATAGATTAACATGTACATCAACATACAAATGATAATGAATCTATTCATGTACATCTTGTCATTGAATCAAACATGTTAAAATTTAAGATAAACAATATCAAATTGTGAATTCGATATTAAATTTGTTTTACATTCCATTAGTACAAGTATTACAATTTGTTTTACAACTGATCAAATTTATTTAGTTTTGTAATTAATTAAAGAATTGATTGTTTTTCCATTTTTAATTTATAATGTAATTTTAATTATGCCCTGGCAGAAAAAAAAATTATTTACCTACCTACCTACCCAACTTCAAAATTTAGGGTCGGGTTAGGGGAAACAAAGATATTTTTAATGATGGCCTCAGTACTTTTTTCTTTCTATTATGTCACACCACAACGATTCCCAGGAAATTTTTGAAATGATATGTACCAGTACATTTACATGTATTCTTAAAAAAGTGAAATTATTATTTAAAAATACTTTTCATAGATACGAATTGCTGGTCATACCAATTTTTTTGTGTACATTAATATTAATATATCAACTCAATATCAGAGAGAAATTAGTAGTGTCTAGTAACTTTAAAGGGGCATGGTCACGATTTTGGTCAAATTCTTTTTTTTCGATTTTCATGTTTACAATGCTTCAGTAGGGCATTTTTAAATAGGCAATCAAAATGTGAATGTCATTCGTTTAGTTATAGCTTACATTTCGTTGCTATGTAAACAAAGCTTTTGTTTACATTTTGAAGTAAAAATTCCAGTTTTAGACCTAAAATGAATGAGTTAAACGCAAGGAACTGTTTATTTATGCTGAAAATGAATAAGAAGATAGACAAATAAGCTTGAAAAAGATTGTTACGGGTATATTGAACCTATGTAAACAAAAACAGGACATGACAAAGAATTGTGAGCCCTGTATCTTGATTATAACTCAACGACTGGCTCTCAAATTCCATTTGATCATTAGAAATGCATTCATTTCTAAAGCATTGTAAATAATAAAAACATAAAAATAGAATTTGACCAAAATCTTGACCATGCCCCTTTAAAGTAATCCAAATATATATTTTTATTGGTCGAATTTTTAAAAAATGTCAGAATACAAGAATAATAATTCCACAGTTAGTCAGTCACACGTGATTTGTCGGACATGTCCACATAAATAATGGCGGGTATTTTCCAATAACATGTTTTCAAAAACAGCGCACCATAAACATGTAGATAAAAATTTTATAATTTTTTCATGGCAGAAAACCGAGGCACCATTGAATCCATTGAACTGATTTATTTAATTGACTGGGGTTTTAGAACGCTATTTCGTAAATCTATATTTTTGAACGAGATGTTTATTGAATGTAAAAAATGGTAGCTACAAGAAATATAGTGTTGATTAAATGATTGACTGATTGATAAGGTACATGTTTTTGTCTAGACAAGAATTTAATTCATTAAAAATAGATGCATATTTAGAAAAAGTTTACATATGTACACGATGTTGAGCCAGTACAGTGATTGTAGTTTAATTATAGTAACCCCCGCCCGAACGCACACACAAAACCCAAGACAAACCAAATTTCATCTTTATATTTCCAAGCTCTATACTCCCATGGAGGATGCTACTCAAATGGTATATTGACTTTTTTAAAAAATGCGAGTATATGGAAACGAGCTAACAGAAAAAGTTGAAATCAAAAGATAAAAAAAAAAGATTTGGTATGGCTTATTTATAACTGTTAATCCACAGTAAATCTAGAGGCTTACTCATTTTAACAGTTTTGGTGTTTTACATCACTGGCATATACTGGTGACTCTGTTGAATTCACAGATAAACACGAACATTTCTAATGTATCTAAAATAATATTTAGCTTTGTTTTCATATAAGTTTGGTTGTGTTTTCAATACACCAATAGTGAAAGTTGTGACTTACAAAAGATTAACAGATCAATACATGTCATTTGTTCACTGAATCTCGCTCATACAAAGAATTTTTCTGGAGGCTAGGCACTGACTCGTGGCTTTTATCTGGAGGCTAGGCACTGACTCGTGGCATCAGCAAGTCAGTTATTTACTGCATTGTTCTGTGCTGTGTTTCTGTAATAGGCTGATGAAGCGGAAATTTCAGCTTTTTATCAGTTGGCCCGGACCAGATACCAATATTTGCAAAAAATAACGAATTTATCAAAGTATTTCATTTTCTAAACATAATAGGTTGTATTGTAGATCAAGGAATGAGTGTATTTTCTGATTATGTGTTAACGATATACTAGTATTGCTTAACTTTCTATAATTGCATTGTGAAAATGAATACTTTGTCAGTATGTTCATTCCCTCAAACATACCTAGACCTCGTATTTCCGTGTATTTTATGGAAATATATCAACATCATAAATTATAAAAAAGGTCCTCAGTTTGCGCAGAGAATTGAAATTGAGTAGTTAGTTTCCGCGAACTGTTTAACAGTGGCCGTGCTGCATCGATGGGTCCTACTGGCGGAATCAATAAGTACCCATCGAGCTCCGGGGATGGCGAGATCGTTTACTGATGCCGGTGTTTTAAATAACAGGTGTTAATTATTTAACATGTTGGATAATTTATAATTGCAACAGATATATTCATCATCAGATGTGGCGTCAGTAACCATGTAATGAACCTCAATATATCGAACTGTGCTCACTCAACGGCATGCAGGCTATGTGCAGCACAGGTTATCGAGATAAGCATTTTGATAAAACGGTGTTTTAATCAATTATTGATAACATAATCCTAGGCCTCATATATTGACGTAGATCAAGTTAACATTTTACACTTGAATTTAGGCTTTATAGCTAAAATGATGTGATTCATAAGAAAAATGAAAACAATTTTGTTCCCATATTTTAACCCAATCAAATTAAACGTCAAAATAGAGAACAATTTTTTAGTAGACATAATTCTTGTATCCGTTCAGTGACAGAGAGGAAGCTTTCCCCTAATGATTTCTGGTTCAACCGATCAATGAACGGGTCTCCTCGATGGTTCATATGGTTCATACAGTTATGAGGGTAGCATGAATGCCATTCCGTTTGGAAGTAAAGAAATGCATCAAATCTATACTGTCGCTTCAACCTCCTAGCATTTCACGTCCTTCTTTGTATGTTGTGATGTATTAATCATTAAAACAGACTTTTAGTAAGACAGGGGGGTCAACAAACCAATCGGATCTAATAGTACCTCAAAGTTTTAAGCATGATTTCTTTAGCCTTAAATTTTTATTGAGTAATAAAAAAATTCAAGAATGTTAGCGGTAAAATATGAATATTATTTCGATATCTTTATACAAAGCTCTTCTTCTCAAGAAGATTGATATAGTTTAAAAATGGCAACGACCAACCATCCCTCTTAATAAATGTCCACTACCAAGCCACCTCGTATTGAATCGTTGATTTTTTATTTTTAGTACTTGTTGCTATGGCATCGGTGACAACCGACAGCGTGACGGACTCACCGTAAGTGAACATTAATTAACTTAATTTTTTATTTACCCAGTATTACAAAAATGTAAATTAGTCTTAAATATAGTGAATGATTATTTATCATTTTACAATTTATTTTCTAAAAATATACTCTAAATGCTTTATTATTTAAATGAATTATTAAAATATAGTCTCTTTGTTCATAATAATAAAGCTAGTACCTTAGTGTTTTCCGAATGAATCTTCATGTATTTGTTTACCACGATAATAATGTACTTTCTTTATACCAGGTCCAACGGCAGCGTGATAGTCCCGGTAACACCAGTTGACAACTCACTATGGGGACAGATAGAGCAGTTCTATTCCGACAAAAACAATATGGCCATGTACTTGGTCCTACCGCTAATCGTGCTTGTATATGGCGGATGCAGTTTGATATTTTGCATCTACAAATGCATGGGATATTGTAAAAAGTCTAAACGTAGGAAAGACCGCCATAATCTGATCAAAGAAAACAGAAGGAAAAGCATTGTCACACAGCGCCAAGTGGATAACCGCCCCCGCTCGACGGCCAGCATCCACCCTGAAATAACCCAGACCACCGAACAGAAAACCAGGACTACCCCACTACCGTGGGAGGTTCCGGATAAATCGGAGACAAAAGATAAGCAAGTGGACGCAAGGTCTAAACATGGAAACACAATGCCCCAGAAAGGACCGAAAACACACACCGGTAAAACCCCGCCACCCCCGTACCAAGAAGTGGAGGACGTTATTTATCTAAGCGGCCCGAAACAGCCGGGTTATCCGACTTCCGGTTACCAGCCGAAGAAACAGGAGTACTCTCCCCTGGAACTTACCAAACAACTTCTGAGGATCGGAGACGAAGATAAAAGCCTGATGAGAGGTCGGAAAAAACGTCTCGTGTTTACTACCGATTGAGCCCGAACGGCAAATAACACGAAAATATGAATTAATGTGATATGTACAAAGATTCCTAAAGAAAACAATGAAATGTTATTTTGCATTGATTATTCAACGCCTATTTATGATCTCTTAAGGACATACATCCCTCAGCAGTGTCCCATAACTCATTCAATCCGATGTTAAAACTTACTGTGAAATCATCATGTTTGATCATTTAGGGATATACTTCTATAGAATCAACAAATTTTGCGCTGTTCAAATGTTCGTGATTTTCGTGATAACCACGAATCAAGATCCCTAATAACTTTGCATATAATTCGCAAGCGGCATGCACAAAAGCCACTGCTGTACAAGGAAAGGAACCAATGAAATTCCTTCCTGAGTATTTATTTACAGTCCAACTTCTGCTACTGATCTCTTACCAGCCATAGGGGAGAACATCCTTAATCTAAAAAAATTAGAATATTATCTTAAATTCCAAGGGTTTGATCAACTTAAAGCTATACACGCTATAATTTGCGCAAATTTTAAATGACGGTGAAAATGCATGTGTTTGATTACTTACAAAAGTTACCTTTATGCTGTTAATTATAATTCCCAATTCGATCACGTAATAAAGATATCACATTTTAAACAATAAAAAATATTTATTTTCCTGCCAGGAAAATAATGCAGGCCTACTCATGAATATCAATCTGTCACGTGATATCGACAGCTAATTTTAGACTATAAAACAAAACTTGGTTGGAGTCAACACCTTCATAATTGTTGTATTTTCACGAAGGAAGGGATATAATTTTTTCGGAAAAGCATAAATTTGTCCTACATACAAAAGAAAGCAAACACACGAGCATGTGAGCATGTACATGTACATATAAATACATGTACTTCCCTTGAACTATGACGTAAGCTCATGTGTTTTCCCTTAAGGGCTATTTTAAGTTCGTGTGAGTGTAATCTTATTCAAATATTCAAAAGTAATGGTACCGCGAATGACAAACTTATAATCTCATAATACATGTAAATATTTCTAAGTCACTACTGTTAAGCATAATATACGAAATCGAGACAGATAGTCAAACAATAACGGCTACCTGATTTCCCGCGGACATGCGCAATGAGGTCGGTTTCGCTCTTTCTCCATCAATATTCATGAAAAGGCATTACTTTCATGTCAGGAAAACAGGAAAATAACAACTCTAAATTACAGAATATAGGTAACTTTTATAAGTAAACAAAAACATGCGTTTTCACTGTCATTCAAAACTGACGCAAATTATAACGTGCATAGCTTTCACCTCACATTAGATTACTATAAGTAATATTGCAATTGTCAAGCAGCATGAAGCAATCCTGTGATTATTTTTGTGATGTCACAGTATTATTTGTCGTCACATTATTCATTTGTAAATATTCATCGTCGGAGAACTTTCTATTTCTTTTATTCAGCGTGTCAGAGGAAGTACATGCGATAAATCGTGATAACCACTTTCTCAATTTTACCATTTACAACATGCATATATCTGTTCTGGAGACACTTTGCATTTTTTCGTCCCCTTTATTATCAAAACCGCTTTGGTTGGAATTTTCCGATAGCGTCACGATCAATTCTGTCAGCTGCGTCAACCATAAACAATACACGCCGCCGGTGTAAAACCTTTATGATTGGTCAACTCCTTTTCCTAGGCGGAGTTATCAGTGCACGCTTATGCAATGCCAGAGCTGATCAGATCATTTTTCCCCAATATGGAGTTATTATCAACTATCCTCTACAGTGTATGTTTATAATAAATTCGTGCAAATCTCTCTCTCTCTCTCTCTCTCTCTCTCTCTCTCTCTCTCTCTCTCTGTGTGTGTGTAAACGGGCGTTAAACCATAGTCTCAAACTACGGTCTACAGTACGGCGTTAAACAAAATATAATACTTAAAAGTTGCATGTGCTCCGCGTTCATTTCATGTACTAGTATATACCGTAAATGTATAATGTACATGTATTACCTACTAACTCACCAGACGAAGTGATAGAAATGAATTCCTCGATTACACCTTTCGATCGGCAATAAACGAATTGAACGATGATATGAAAGAACGAGACGGAAATGAAAAGTGCAACGGGGTATATATATATGTTCTTCTGTTACCCTACCACATTCGGTGTTAATATATATACTTTATAAAAATATCCCCAAACAATTTACCGCAGATTTCATTATTTTACTTGTCTCTGAACCACCGATCACAAGCTCTGTACAGTGGCGTGGTTTCACTGGTTTGTTTACATATAAAAATGACAACTCTTGATCCGCTTTCCGAGTAAGCCTAAAAGGTTGTTTAGTAGGAGAAAGTTTGGGACAAGTAAAGCGACAATTATTAACAGTTACTGTAGTAAACTAAATGAAGAATTATTTAAATTGATTATTTGCACAAAATGTGGTATGATATGATGTTAATCTTTTCAAAACTAGCGTCATTTTCGTGCGCCGTAAATTGCAAGTTTTTCGTAAGTATCGTATGCACTGTGGCTTTATATTTACTAACCCAAATTTTCCTCGAAGAGCTACAGCTATATGTACCGTATGTATGTTTTATTGCAAGTGTACACTTTCGAAAAATACCCCAATTTCGTCAATCACGAGTATCCCGGTGAATTTTCATTCTCCGAAAAGTTTTTGTTCTGTCCGTGCATAATTTAGTCTGAACCAGCAGCCAATCAGCGTTAAGCTGAATCCACCAATAAAAAAGTTTGTGGTTAAGGTACGGGTATTGTTTATGCATGACGTAGCTGATAGAATTGAACGCGACGCGATCGGAAAATTCCAACCAAATCGGTTCTAATAATAAACAATCTTTTAAGTTATAAATATAATTAATGTTTATAGGCGGCATAGCTTTCCTTTAATTGATGTCTTCGGAAATATGAGGATAAACCCTAAACACAAATCGAGAATTTTCTGTTACAAAATCAACAAACCTGAAAGTAACCGTTCTGGCTTTTAACTTAATAACTACCCTCACGATGCATGACGTCAAAGTCGCCGATTCCTTAATTTAGAAGTAAAAAAATATGTAAATATTTTATGACCTTTAGCAAATAAAATAGTCACATTTACGCTTCACGTAAAGTTAACCGTCGTCACATTTCGATCGTCAAATCAAAGAAGTTTCCGGGCGCTGTTTACATAATCAGTGCGGTCAAATTGATTTATACCATGTTTTTTATATTCAAACTCATGCCTTACCTTCTGTTACAAGATACATGTATACTCTGTAACATACTTCCCTATAAGTCTTGTCTCCGGGATAAATAGTTGCCGTGTATGACAATTTTCCCTATATAGTTTTTGGATCACCGACACTGTCTGGAAATCAGTCTTGTGTCCTCAAATTTTAAGAATCATCTAATTTGCCTTACGTGATACTGTAATGAATTTTATAAAAGAAATATAAATCATGTATACATGACACACGATTTTGGTTCAGCATACGAGACTGGATTTGACAGACATCGCAGTAGAGGTAGTTATCTTAATGAGAGTTACCTCTCTTGGCAGAGGTCGTTTTAATTACTTTCATGTTGGATAATTGTCAAGCATGACTTTTGTTGAAGATCGTACATAATCACTATGTTTCAATCGTGTTACTTTAATTATATTCATGTAACTAGATGTGATGCAATGTTCTTAACCTTAATATATCTTTGATCACGGTACTGTTGTTTTAATAAAACAATTATTTTATCATTAGTTTTCACATTTTTAACAGAAAAAAGAAATCCTAAATGATAAAATCCCTTGTAATATTTGTTAAGATGTATTTGATAAAATGAATAAGAGCTTTTTTTTAAAGCTGCGATTCACACAACTTTATCATAACAAAGAGAATCCTTCAAACATAATGTTTTAACAAAATATAATTCTCTCCCTCTGTCTGTCTGTATGCTGTCTGTCTGTCTGTCTCTCTCTCTCTCTCTCTCTCTCTCTCTCTCTCTCTCTCTGGGTTTAAAATCATTACCATAAAAAAGATGATAAGAAACAAGAGGCCAATGGGCCACATCGCTCACCTGAGCAATAATAGGCATGATAAAATCATGTGTATCTGGACAATGTGATATAATACATGTCGATCCTGTATAAATAAAAATCCATTTTCTCCCTGGATATGTTTATAATAAAGTTCCTTTTCTAACAGGATGATTTTATAGTCATATCACATGTTTAGCATTGCAATTCTCAAAAACATTCTAAACAATTGTTTTATGTGGGATATAAACCTACATCAAACTCTAAACCCGTGTGAGACCCAAGAATCGTCCAAGTGCCAGAGTCTAAACTATTTTAAATAATTAGCAATATGTCAAAATGCTTGCATATAAGTTTACTAAAACCATATGTGATAACATTTCAGTTTTTGTGAATAATTAAAATGTTTTCCTTTGTAAAATTAGATCCCCAATGTGGCCCAACCCGACTCCTCAAGATTTTGATTTTAACGAATTTGAATCTACACTATCTGAAGTTGCTTCAACTAAAGTTACAGCTTTTCTAAGCAAATGGTTTTTATTAAGATTTTTCAAGATTTTTCTCTATACATTCCTATATATTTAAGAATTTGCCCCCCTCCTGTTGTGACCCCATTCTACCCCCGAGGATCATGATTTGAACACATTTGAATTTACCTTACCTGAGGATGCTTCCACACAGGATTTAGCCTTCCTGGCTGATTGTTTTCTGAGAAGAAGATTTTTAAAGATTTACTCTATATATTCCTATGTAAAAATTCGACCCCCCATTGTGGCCCCACCCTACCCCGGGGGTCATGAATTTCACAACTTTGAATCTACACTACTTGAGAATGCTTCCACATAAGTGTCAGCTTTCCTGGCTGATTGGTTTTTGAGAAGAAGATTTTTAAAGATTTACTCTATATAATCCTTTGTAAAAATTCGACCCCCATTGTGGACCAACCAAAACTCAGGGGGTCATGATTTTCACAACTTTAAATTTACACTACCTGAGGATGCTTTCACATAAGTTTCAGCTTTCATGGCTGATTGGTTTCTGAGAAGAAGATTTTTTAAGATTTACTCTATATATTCCTATGTAAAAATTCGAACCCCTATTGTGGCCTCACCCTACCCGCGGGGGTCATGATTTTCACAACTTTGAATCTACACTACCTGAGAATGCTTCCACATAAGTTTCAGCTTTCCTGGCTGATTGGTTCTTGAGAAGAAGATTTTTGAAAATTTTAATGAAAATTTTCAATTATTTCTAATTATCTCCCTTTGCAAAAGGGCGTAGTCCCTAATTTTCACTTTTGTTGAATCCCCTTTGCCTTTGGATGCTTTGTGCCAAGTTTGGTTGAAATTGGCCCAGTGGTTCTGGAGAAGATGTTGAAAATGTGAAAAGTTTACAGACGGATGGACAGACAGACAGACGGAAGACAGACAAAATGTGATCAGAAAAGCTCACATGAGCTTTCAGCTTAGGTGAGCTAAAAACTAGTTGACCCCATAAATGTTGTAATTATTGTCAGAATTTTTAACAAAAGAATCACTATGGAGATGATTGTATATTTCTTGGTCTGTACTGCCGCTACACCCTCCTACGTCATACACATTCTCACTCAGTAATTCATTTGATGAGCCTTCTCTAAGATGATTATAAATATCTTCGCCATTCCGAACATTTCTACCACTGACGTCATACATGTTACTATCGGATTCCTCATTCTGGTCGGTTTTCGTCCGAAGCTGGTGGTAAATATTTTGGTTGTCTGATTTTGAACGTTCGTCTCTTTCATTCGTTGGCTTTTTGCTGCCTTCAATTTGATCGTATGTGTCTCGGTCTGAATCTATTTGACCTCGGTGGTTTAAATCTTCAAGGTTAAGGTCATTTGTAGTGTTTTTCCTCTGTGTTGTTGCGTCGTTTCCTTTAGGTGCAGATTTGTCAGTTCTTTTTATTTTCCTCTTACTTCTCAATCTAATATCAAATATTACGTAACGGTCAAGTCACGGTTATTACACAATCTTGATACTAGTATTAAGTTTTTATTTATCTTATGCATTTAGCGACGATAAAATATATAAAACTTTAAGGATATTTTTATAGGTTAGCGTATATATGCTAAACGCTTAATAGAATGTAACCAAAACTTTTACGCAACCATATGCCTCGTCAAAGCGCTATCTATGATGAATCAAAGTATTGAAAGTACTGAAATCCGGTCTACTTTATGTGTGTACATAAACACGGCTTTTTTTTAAACAAGAAAGACAATTTCATTACAACAGTTAGCCAATATGCACTTGCTCACCGCTCTCCAATACTTTCAGCGATATTACTTAAAGTATATATTATCACTATGACAATTGTATATATTGTATGTATTATCATTAGGAGATGAACATATTTTAAAAGTGTAAGAACTTGTTTCCAACCCTTTTGTGTAACTTACACAATAAAAATTAATATGTTCAAATCAGTACTTTCAGTACTTTGAGTTTTATTATATCGCACACAAGTCCCTTCTCCAGCATTACAAATGGGCGAGGTGGAGGAGTGTCTCACCTGACATAGGTAACGGCAGAAATCACCAAAAGCAGAATCACCACAGCGCCCCCTATCGCAGCAAACATCACCAATAGCAAGGGAAAGTCATCTTCTGAGGTCTCTACTGGCGAAACTATAATATGTTATTGTTCATTAGTACGAGAGAATTAATGCCTTCGCTTATGGTAATTTGGAAACTGGTGTACTGTAAAGCTGTGAAAAGTTCAGACAAAGCCAACTCCAGTGACCTTTTTTTTTAATCAGAAATCTCGCTTGAATATCATAGTTTTAAAAAGAGACTTCTGAAACAGTTTTAGCAGCTAAGAAATTTTTTCTAGTGTGGCTATAGTCACCCAAGTTACCGTTTTTTAATCATTTCACGATTTCAACAAAAATACACGTATCTGTCAAAGAAGTACAATTAAAATCGATAAAGGTTAATAAAAAAAATCCCAGATTTTACAGGAACGAAAACAGATTTCTTACGGAGATGTATAATGGGAAAAATATGACATCAAGTCACTCGGAACACCTCGCACAATTTTTCAACGTTTCCATTCGGGTATTTGCATGTCGCTTGCAATGCAAAATCACCGTAAACTTTTTACAAGCTTATCTTTTAAAAAGATTGGTGAGCTAGCGCTATAGCCATTATATAACACAAAAGTAGATTTTTAAACCATTGGTTTAATTTTCTGAATCGATTTATTATTAATAGGAAGGCACAGTGGTGCACTGGAATTGTGTTGGGATGGAGAGGGGGGGGGATCTCAATTCAGAATGGCGAATCTATAGAGTTGGCTTCACATCAGTAATGACATAGCCCATTAACTTCGCTTAAATTATGCATTCTGTATTTACTGTAATTTCAATTTTGACGTGACAAATCAGAGACCAGTAGAACCAATGGTACTCAAGATTCGGATCTTCTCGGGACTTTCCGGCAAGCTCGGATAACATATCCGATGTTATTTTACGAGCTTGAGGGTAGTTAAGAAAACTGACTATTTTATTATAATTTTAGATAAGCTTTGCATATAAATCCTAAACTACTGTTGAAGATGATAAAACAAAATTCACATAGTTTATCTACAGTAGAATTCCCAGAATGCCCTACCGTGAAGTTGAGCATGCGTATTCCAGTAAAAAGGACTAACGTAGATTTTTATAGTATTGAATGATCAATCTTTGCGTTCAACAGTAAGGTATTAATGGATATCGAATAATTTAAGAAAATGTGCTGCATGAATATTTTGAATATACATACTTATCTCTCTTGTTGATTGCTCAGAGGTTGTTGTTGTTGTTTCAATGTATACTGTCTGGAGCGTGGTTGTTGGTGTGTCTGAAGCGGGGACCTAACGAAAAAACAAAAGAGCCGGTAGTGATGATTAGAGATACATGTAGTGTAGTTTTAGAACAAATGTCAATATCAAAAGCATTTACCTTACAGGGGACCAGTTTTTGAACGCTTTGACAATCTGTTTGAAATTCACAACTACCGGAAGTGTTACAGCTTTGACATTTTTGAACCGCGTTGAATTTGACGTCGCCTGTGTTTAAAAAAAGACGGAATCTTATTTTAGACTAAAATGTAAAAGAAAGCTGTAGTGGTCATATGATGAAAAAGGTGTAAGCAAAGTGAAACTGGTTATTGTAGTGAATTGGAACCTGTCCCTAGAAAATTCGGGACCCACGGGTTTTCTATAAGTTATATAAATCAATGCAACGGATAGAAAGCCCAAGTGTTCTGATAATGGTGGTAAAAGGATGGATGGTCGGGCCATTTTAAGACTTTTTTAATCTCCTTCAGAAAAAGATCTCTTTATAAAGAAATAGGGATAAATTCAATTTTTTATGCTACAATATTTTTTCGTTATCAAATATACATATAGCTTAAAGCGTATTCAAAAGAAAATTACTAGGACCTGGTGGGTAATTTGTTAACGATTCTGCTTCCGTTTATAATAAGTGTCTTACCATTGTTTATAATCGAGTGCCTTGCCTCTATCGCTCCGTTAATTATTAGTGTGTTACCCCTGTCGCTCACTTTGTAATTGGTGCCTTATCTTTATCGCTTCTTTTATAATTAGTGCCTTAAAATTACATCTATCACTCCGTTTATATTTATTGAAATACTTCTATCTGTTTGAAAACTTTTATCGCTTTGTTTATAATTAATGCCTTACTTCTATCGCTCCGTTTAAATTTATTGCAATACCTCTATCTTTTTTAAACCTCTATCGCTTTGTTTATAATAAGTGCCTTACTTCTATCGCTCCGTTTAAATTTATTGCAATACCTCTATCTTTTTTAAACCTCTATCGCTTTGTTTATAATAAGTGCCTTATCTCTATCGCTCCGTTTATATTTATTGCAATACCTCTATCTTTTTTACAACCTCTACCGCTTTGTTTATAATTAGTGCCTTACTTCTATCGCTCCGTTTATATTTAGCCCCCACCCCCCTGTCGCTCCGTTTATTATTAGTCTTACCCTTGTCTCTCCGTTTAAATCAGTGCCTTACCTTGATTATATTTAGTGCAATACCTTCGTCGCTTTGTTTATAATTAGTGCCTTATCTCTATCGCTCCGTTTATAAATACTAGTAGTTCATTACCTCTGTCGCCCCGTGTACATTGTCTTACCTGTACCGCTCGTTTATAAATCATTGTCTTACCCTTGTCGCTCCGTGTATAGTTCTGCCTCTTTAGTCCAACCCAGTAATTAGTTTTTTCTCTGCGGGGTGTTTGTAAAAAGGTTGAACACCGTGATATTCCAAAAAAATAGAGAGAAGAGAAGTTCAAACATCTCTCATAGGCCTGGTCCCAGGGACTGAAACTTGATTCTGTAAAAGCAATAATCAAATTAATATCATTGAAATAATGAAATTAGTCTGAATGTGTTGGATGTATTAAGATAAGTCTAAAAAATTCTGCAATGCTAGCTACTTTCATATCCCGAATGAAGCATCTTGCAAAGAAAACATTTTACTGTTTATATTTGCAACCATCTTTTAACCATTTGATCAATTATTCATAGAAATCGAGTAAAAGTAACTATTATAATCTATACTACTATATATAATAATATAACTATTATTATTGTCGATTAGAACGCAGCACATTAGAAACAGCCAATATCCCATTCCATTTCAAATATGTGACGATTACCATGGTAACAACAATGTACCATGGTACCATGGCAACTTGGAAGTCTAGGGTCAGCCCGTGAAAGTCCATGGAGGTCGTGCTTTCAATGTAGATTTAGTTTCGATCGATTAAGAAATAATTCACGCAAATGATAAGCAGCAAAAGTATAAGCAGATATCAATGAATGGTGAAAAAATATTTAGCATAGCTACTATAAATAAGTTTGTCATATAAAAACTAAACAATGCATCTAACAGCAGATTAGAATGTGTATATTATTACACCGAAGGCTGGGTGATCTCACTAGGTCGCGTAGATATCTGTCTTGTCATGCATGTATATTTACATTTTTCAGTGTCTTTGCCTGTGATAACACTACGTATCGATTTTGTACTATAAAACCCATAACTTCAAATGACGTATAATTGGGGCGCCAGCGGGGTTTGCTTATTTATAAATCGTACAATGTGTTAAAATTATATAAATATAAGTAATAAGGAATCATTCTTTGAATATTATGATGTAATAATTTCGGTCGGGGCGTGATCAAATCTATCATAAAGCCCTTCGGGCTTTATTGGATTTGATCACGCCCCGACCGAATTATCACCTCATAATACTCAAAGAATGATTCCTTATTCCTTATATGAATTGCAATCGATTCTCGTAAGAATAGAGGAAAAAACTACTTAGTTATTAATAATGTATGTATCTGTTTTGAGCTAAAAAGTATTATGTGCAAAGTCTTGCGGTTGTTTTAACCACATATGGCTACTAGTATCACAGTCTGACTAAAGCAAGCTTCTACTAATTCACTCTGACTAAAGCCAGTCCCTACTAATTCACTTCATTGTAAACGAAATAATTTAGTAGGGGCTGGCTTTAGTCAGACTGCTAGTATCATATCTTTGCAAAGAGCTAAGATCTTTTATAAAAGGACAATTTACATTTAACAAGCCGTTTCAGAAATCAGAAAAAGCTGATTTATTTACTTATTCAAATGAGTATAATAATTTGGGACAGACATAATGCGGGAATATTTTGTAACAAGCAATGATGTAAAAAAATATATATATGATAATTTTACGAACGGGTATTTGAAAAACGGGAAATTAAGAAAAAACTAATATTTCTTTATAGTTTCAAAACTTGAAATTCGTCACTTCTTTTCAAATTCGGACTAAAGTTTTTATCAATCCATAATTGTTTTTTTTTTTAAATTTTCCATAGGTTCTGGTATGACAGCAAATGAACCATCAAACTGACGTTTAGTGTTGGGCAAGAGTGTCTCCTCTAAATAAGTTATTACTGGAAAATCTGATAGTACAAATTAAGAAATGTTGTCCGATTGAAATCCTTCCCAATACAAATGAAGGAAACTTACCGGCTGATTGTTCACAAGTACTATAATGGTGGGTCAGACAGTTATAGCCCTGGACCGCCGGAGGATCTGAACTGGAACTGCACCTTACCGTGACACAGTGCCCGTTTGTTTCGCTGACGGTCACACCTTAAAAATATGTTGGGTAGTTATTTTTTTGCTTCTGATAGAGTTGAGACATTCATGTTGTTGCAGAAAAAAATCTCAGTAGATGTAAATTTTAAAGTGATAAAAGAATATGTTCAAATCAAGAATGTAAATCTTTCAAAATCACGATGATTTTTAAAAAAAATTTTATTATGTAAACACAGCAATGTTTGTTTTCTTTTATCATATAACATAATGATAATCACTGTAACGCATCTAATAAAGGAATGATCTATGATTTGTTAACCAGTATTATTTTGGGACCTAGAAATTACATCTAGTGCTTCTATGAATGCTATTACTACGTATACATTACTTAGATTTAGAACAAGCAATAATAAACTGCCAATTGAGACAAGCAGATGGAACAATATACCTAGAAATCAACAACTTTGTAATGTAAAAATAACATTGGCGATGAATATCACTATGTTATGATGTGTCCAGCCTTGAAAGAATACAGACAAGCCTATTTACCATCAATGTATCTTAGACGACCAAGTGCTTTCAAATGTTTTGAATTATTTTAATGTAAAAAAAAATAGCTGTTATTAACAACTTATGTAAATCTCTCAATATTATAAAAGAGAGAGTCAACACACCAGGTTGATGTATACAGTATACACTCTTGCTTTTTGTATGATGTTGTCTGTATATTTTCTCTATGTTGTTTTATACTATATGAGAATAAATGAATGAATGAATAAATGATAAAGCATATTCCAAATAAACCAATTTATGCTTAAAAATGAAGCAATCTTATTCATAATTTGGTGTAATTATTAGTAAGTAGTTTCCAAAGCAACATCCTTTGAATTTTATTTTCCTAACAATAGATTTCAAACATTTGTATATTGACAATAAAACCAATTTTAAAATTTTACCTTTGATAGTTTACATAAGCCTTTATAAATTTATCTATATGTCTAAATTAGCTTAAATTGCCACTTTACCATGCACCTTTGGTTGCCATAGCTACAGATTTCCCAAGAAACCAAATTATTTGCCTTATACTTTTATTTATATCAATCTTCATGAATGTTTGCCATATAAATAAGATACTGACATAATTAATAAAAGCTGACATAATTACTAAATACTGACATAATTAAAAGTGTTCTTAACCTAGGTATTTAACATCCCCGTACAGACTTGCAATGTCAAGGCCATTTTGTTTTCCCCCGCAAGTATTTGGTGTCTCTGAATTATCGCACCGCTTCCAGCTTGATGCTCTTTTTGTTTCTATAGTGAAGGGTGGATTACTGCTGAAAGGTAGGCAAAGACACGTGGAACCATTCTGAAAAAGAAAAAGAAGAACCATGTGGTTAATTAATCGATGAAAATATTTTAATTGACCCGCTTGTTGAATTTGTAGATAAATCAAAGAAAAACACGTACTGTTACTGCATAAAATGACGTTTGACATAACTCTTGGCAAGCGCCTGGAGACGAGACATCCATCTCAAAAGTAACTTCAGCGACTTTCCTTATACTGCTATCGAGAACCCATCCTTTAAAAAACTATACCTACTAGTGTATCCGTAACCTCTTTGTAAAATAATACAGCTCAAGAAGGAAGATATAAAACTATATCCCTCGAATGAGACGTGATAGAGACTGGCATTCGTTAATTAGAAGTATTCGCTCTTTAGCGTACATAAAGCAAAATTCAAAGAATTTTAAGCAATTACATGTATGAGGAGGCGTTAAGCTCCACATTTTCCCCGCTTCTTTGCCTCGCTTTTGGTTTTACAACAATAGTTCAATATAAGTTTGTAACGCACAATTAATCAGCTAATATAATTTATTTAATATTCAAAGCGCATGGGGACCAAACCCAGTTGCTTATATTTCTTTTACATATGTGGCAGCTCTTGACTTCAATATTGTATACTTGTTGGTATACATTTTTATGATATTCATTCATATAAATGTATTATACATTTTTTTAAAGTGAAACCAGTTCTAAAGAGATGTATTCTTAAATACCAATGGCGCCCAACCAGTCAGATTGATACTGATGCATCCCGGTCCAAAACTCCTCTTCTGATTGGTTGCCGTTAATCAACGTGCTCCAGTCCACTGACTCCACTTCCTCCTGGGTGAGCAGTGAACCGTTTCTGTCGTGACACTCTCCGAGTCCATCCCCCCAGGACAGGCTCCGGTCCAGTATAATGATCTCCGTGTCAACCTCCTCACATGCAACTACAAAGTCCAAACTCTTAGAATATCTACCTACATAACTATAGAATATCTACCTACACAACCATAGAATATCTACCTACAGAACCATAAAATATCTACCTACATAGCCATAGAATATCTACGTACACAACCATAGAATATCTACCTACAGAACCATAGAATATCTACCTACATAGCCATAGAATATCTACCTACATAGCCATAGAATATCTACGTACATAACCATAGAATATCTACCTACATAACCATAGAATATCTACCTACATAGCCATAGAATATCTACCTACATAACCATAGAATATCTACCTACATAACCATAGAATATCTACCTACATAACCAATAGCTACATTTATCGGATTGAGTGGTTTTCAAAATGTTAACACTCGATATCGGCCATTTAATCAGAGACATAAATAACATGTTATTTACTCGTATGTCTCTGATTTAATTTAGTATATGAGAATAGAAAACGTCTATTAAGAATTGGAAATGTTTATACAAATACAAATATTTTATTGGCACAATTAAAATTACAATAATTGGCAAAGGCCCAATATATACATAAACAGAAGTATTGTTTTTATTACATATCAGTATGAAAGATATGCATGTATAATTATATTTCACATTTCACATGAGAGGAAACTAGTTCTGACAATTAAGCTTGTGCACTATGTATATTATGACTTAAACTCCGTTCTCCTATGCCAGTGATGTAGTATGCTATGATCAAACTAAAATGGGTATATCTTTTCGTCTACGATTGTTTACATAATCCCTCTACATGTATGGAATTCATACATATATAAATTATTAAATCTAAATTACATGTATAAACCCAAACTAATGCTGAATGAAATCTGAAAATGTTTTGTTATCAAGCCGTTATATCAATAAACAAACAGGTATTTACCGATTTTTGTCTCGGAGAGAGAGAGAGAGAGAGAGAGAGAGAGAGAGAGAGAGCTCACCCCAACTACAGAACCTCGCTAACAAGCTCAGTAAAACAGTCACTTTTTCCATGGCTGCTCGATGGACATCGTACACATAATAAACAAGTACAAACTGCCGTGTTCAATCTGACAAGTGTAAACGGAAGGTGGCTGATGTCCGCAGACCTCTAACCCGGCCAGCCATTCTTTACGGACTGTTTTTAAAATTCAGGGAAAACAAAGTGCGTTCATCCGTGATTTCCCATTAAGAACATAAAGAAGTAATTACATTTGAGACTGTCACCAACCAGGCTGTTTCTTGGTTCATTTCATTGTCTGGTCATCTTTAACCAGGAAGTCCACACTACAAATCAAGAGCTTGTTTCGGCAGTGGACACTAGAGTGACAGATGTAGAACGTGAAACTGTGAAACAAAGATATTTATTAACATTAACTGTCTTTGCTGTAGTCATATTTCACTCTTTCCTCTTGGATTTAACTATATATGCACAAAATGCGCAAAGAAACTAAAAATCCAACAAAAATGAACAAGAACAGCAAAAATTTAGGCCGTAGTTTACGGTGAACTACATGAAGTGTAACGTTTTTTTAGATCTTTTAAAGATCATTTCAAGTTGTGTTTATATTCAGTATATTGCGGAGTTCTCGATTTAGCGTAATCTTGCGACTTTCACCCACTCTATCCAAATTAAAAATAAAATGCTGTTGAAGGCGCTGAACCCTAACAAAACATTGAACGCGGAAGTTGGAACACAAGTAGTAGTTTAAGAATATTATCAACGAAAAAAATTAAACATTAGGCCATCATTAAAAATATCTATGTTTCCCCTAACCCGACCCTAAATTTTGAAGTTGGGTAGGTAGGTAGGTAAATAATTTTTTTTCTGCCAGGGCAAAATATAAAATACACTATAAATTAAAATTGAAAAAAAAGTCAACTCTTTAATTAATTACAAAACTAAAAAAAAATATGACCAGTTGTAAAACAAATTGTTATATTTGACTGTACTAATGGAATTTAAAAAAAAATAATATCAAATTCACAATTTGATATTGTGTATCTTTTTAAACATGTTTGATTCAATGTTAAGATGTGCATGAATAGATTCATTATCATTTGTATGTCGATGTACATGTTAACCTATATTTAAATATCATTTAAATGAAAATGTACATACTTCAAAGTATCAATTAATATTTCAAAATTTGGTTAATAAAATGTCTAAAAGTAATTTAAAACAATAATAATGATTAATTTAAGGAAATGTAATAAATGTAAATATTTGTGAAGTAATATTTAATGATTCTACAATTTTATGTTTACACAAAATCACTACACTTGCAGTGAATATCCTTCTTTCACTAGGAAATAGGTGTCTATACAAAGAAATATTAACCCAAATTTGAAACATAATGCCTGGGAAGAAAAAATATTTACCTCGGTAGATAACATAATTTTTGTAAATTTACCCAATTCCACTTTAATTATAGTCATTACCATAACCAATTCTTTTGTTTCTGTCGATTTGAAATTTGACGAATTCTTAAGAAAACTGTTTAAAATTTTCACTACATGAAGAGTCTTTTATTTCACATGTACCAACCTAAATTTGGGGGAAATTATTTCTCCCTAACAGAAAAGTAGGGCGAAGTTTGAGAAATCAGGGAGACTGACAGTATTCGATACGGCATAACCTACAGAAATGATTATTTAATATATACACAGATTCAACCGGATTAAAATTTAAGCAAGTTAATAAAAAATTTAAAAAAAACTTATCCAATCTATTAAATTAAACCTATTTGATGTATCCATACATTTTATAGATGAAATGTTTTGTAATTGAAAAAATCAGTCTTTTTACTTCAGTGTATTTTGGAGGTATTAGTCCAACCATATGACCCATGCAATTACAACCGTTGTGTAGAGGATCATTTTAATTTTTAAGATATCTGAATACAGATAGTTTTATGATTATTTTAGCATTAATTTGGCACAATTATTTACTAATTACAAGTTACCAACTAATTGTAATATCAACAATAAAAGTAATAAACTTCTGTTGTAATTTTCAATTCACAGTAGGCTATATGTTGCATCACCCATATTTATATGTATATCTAGAAAAGATAAGACAATCGCTAATTATATAAATCACAACAGTGGTTAACTGAGGCCGTGGAACGTCTTTTAATTAAATGATTATCATTTTAATGTCTCTGGGTTTAATTTATACGATCGTGAACTCAAAATACAGGGCGACTTCAACTTCTCTTTCGGAGGAAATTCCGGCGAAGTTACTGATCATAAAGCGAGTATTTCGCCCATGTTGTTGATCAAGGCTAACAAAATGATTGTAAAACGAAAAAGATGTAGGTCTTCTAAAAACGAATTTGGGTAAAATTAGGTTTCTTAAAAAAGAAATCTCTATTCATTGTTGTAAAAAAAAACAATTCAGTCGGCGGGTTTTAATTGGGTCGGTCGCGTTAGGGGAAACATAGATATTTTTAATTTTGGCCTTATAGGGTACTTTTTTCACTGATATTCTTAAAGATCATTTGTTTGGTATACATAACGTATAATTTTTACATCATGTTTGTTCATAAGCACACGCAATTTAAGCCATTTGAAATATGTATACTTTGATCTCCATAATATAATTTATATTCGTTTCTGGCATGACCCAGTATTCAAGATATGGCATGAAGAAGTAAATTTGCTGTATACATAATTCTAAAGGCAAAACGATGAAAGAAAGGAATAATAGGTGCCAAGCGATGCAGTTTATGTCCTATCAGGATAACACAAATCTCACTAGTTGTTCTCATTGTGTTAATTGTTGACCTACGTGAGCCATGTATATATACAGAATTTATAAAACAAGTTTTGAATGTGAGCAATAAATTATGTAAAATATCAGTTAAAATTAGAACTACGAATCATCACCTTCCTGTACAAGTAGGTTGGTGGAGTAGTGTTCAAAGAATTAACGTTACTGTAACGTACATGTACTTGTAACAATATTGGCGGTAACGTACATGTACTTGTAACAATATTGGCGGTAACGTACATGTACTTGTAACAATATTGGCGGTAAATTTCTTTTTTTTTAATTTTAAAACATAAAGCTTAATGTCATTAAGGCAGTCAGTTTTTAACTAAAGATTACTGTTTTTTCATCTAATACTAATAAGTTTGGTGAAATTATGACTTTAAATAACTGTGCAACATTAATAAAGCTGTATATATTTATTAGTACATAAATTAATCAAATTGTTTGTTCACCTTATTTACTTTCTGTTTGACCTTCACGTTATACATATGTAAATGTCCATGTACCTCATGTACCATTCCATGGTTCTGAGTGAAATAAACTGAACTGAACTGATATTATGGCGCAAAGTCTTGCTTAATCTTTCAACCTTGGGTAATCTCAGCGATCAAGGTTGATCGAGACTGAAACATTTTGACGAAATTTTCAGTCTCTACGAATCTCAATGAGATTAAACCTAAGGATGAATACTTTTTAATGAATTCGTCCATGGATCCATTGGGCGGGAGGGCGGGGTCTCTCAAATCAATTAATTCATTCAAAGTTTTGAATTTTGTTATAACAACGAAATATAAGTTTTAGAAAGGATATATCGGATAAACTAACACTTACGTGTATTGTTTAACTGTCAAAAATTTACGCATGTATTATTAGTAATACACGCAAGTTACACCCTTTTCAAGATGAAGGAAATTGTTCTATATTGATCGGAGAAAACGGGGTTTATTAAACAAAACGCCCCGCTTAACGATCTCCGATCCTCAGCAAAGTTAGATAACTCTAAATTATCCGGATTTCTTTAATTCGTACCTTAAATCTGACTTTTATACAGACAATTTTAATTTAGTATTCTACTGCTAGTATAACCATCAGTCACACAACTGCATGCTTGGCTTAGTGGATCCAATTATACACATCTTGGTATAGAGTTCGAGCCATCGATGCTCCGGAACTTTTTTTTAAAACTCAACTTGTTTCTTTATTCCATTATATCCATTGTAGGCAAATTTGCAATAACTTTGTAAAATGCATGGATACTCTCTAAATATTTTATTTTATATCATTTCATTTATAAATGTTGAAAGAAAAATATCACTCTTATGATGAAAAAAAAATACTTTGCGGCTGAGGATCGGAGAACCTTAAGCAACTTTGTTTCTCCTGTAATATTTCATAATATATGAATATATCTATACTTTACTCCAATCTGATGATTTTGTATTAATAAAAATCAACATCAATCATTAGATACTGTATATATATACTTACTTTCTACCACAGCAGACAATACTTAGCCGGGGAAAAACTGACTTGTTGCGATGACAACCACCCCCCCTCCACCGTACAAACATATAGATATCTATTTTTGAATCAGGGTTATACATGATTACTCCTTCATTGGTGTGGAATTTTGGATGGTCTTACGATTTTCCCTAACAGATGTGTCACAATAGGCCGAGCATTTATATAAGAATGAGAAACATTCTTTTGGAAATTCTGTAAAAAGATCGCATTTTCCTAAACTTCTTAGACTTAACTATACATGTATAGACTTTAATAATCAGGCATAATATTATTTCGACAGCAAATGAGTTTTATTTGATATTTAAACTCAGTCAAAGATGCCATGATCATTCTCGAACATGTATATTGTTAACATCAGAACACCGTCTAAGATTACAATACATTTTGCCTCCTTTTATAGGATGTCAAGTTTCAATCAATAAGAACGTTATATCTCATTATAAAAAAGACACATTTTGTTCTAAAAAAATAAGAATAAACTTGTGTCATTATATGCTTGTTGCCCAATGCATACAACGCACGATTTAACTGCCAACCGGCGGTCGATTCCATGTACGACTTAACAAATACAAAAAGGGGCAGATCCGCAAAAATGGCTGTCAAAGCAAAGTTGTTGTGGTGGATATCATTTTTATGTTGCGTTTTAATACAGTCCTTTGCTATGGCGAATGCTCCTGCACATTTAGAGCCAGCTATCGAAAAAGAAGAAGAGAAACAGGTGATACAAACGCATAAAATTGACAGTTCCACCATTTTGATGTTACTCGGGTTGCTTCTGCTCACAATCCTGACGATATGGTTCTTCAAGTTCCGCCGTTTCCGATTTGTACACGAGTCAGGACTATCGATGATTTACGGTAATTTATATATTTTGAAGTATGTGCATTGCAGCTTTGTTGCTGGTAAACATCTTGCTAAGTTTTTGAGTATTGATCAATACTGTATGCATGATCATGTGATCATGTGACTGTGTTTATAAATATTGCGAACCGGTATGAAAAGACATATTTCATGTTTAATCATGATATTTTAAATCTAGACTGAGTATTGGGTATCATTCACTTAGATGCATATTATAAATATTGATGTCCATTTGATTGACATGAAAGCAATATCCCTATGTAATCTGGAAACTTACTTTTACTTAGCTAAATTAACAACGTAGGGGAAACAAGGCAGATGAATTTACATGGCCTAATAAAAATTTCTTTAAACAATGTGCAGATTTCACAATCAAATTTCCTCTGTTTGTTCACATTGTCTATGGAGCTTGCTATGCAAGCAGCGTTTCTATCTGCTCGCTGCGCTCGCTATAAATTCTTATATTTTTCCAGGAATGATAGTTGGAGTGATAATTAAATATGGCAGTTCTCAACCAAACACAAAACCTCCCCATGTGGAGATCATCAACAGAGGGAATAATACGTACCCAGACAATCAGGCCCCGGAGTCCGTTCTGCTGGAGTTGAAGAACAAGACAATGACTATTCAGTACAACATCTGGGGTGAAGTGACGGAAGAGAACAAGGCCCTGTCACAACTTGTAATGGCTGTGAGTCACCCCTAATGCTTCAGAATCTTTAAGTCACACTGAATGTTACAAACAAAAACAGGAACACCATGGCCCCACAAGGCTAAAATTATTTAAACCTTTTTTTTCTCTTTCAGGTGACTTTTGATCCAGAGCTATTCTTTAATGTTCTACTCCCATTCATTATATTTGAAGCAGGCTATAGCATGAAGAGGGTAAGGTTTTCATTATTTTGAAGATCTCAATGTGTAAGTTTCCCCATCAAATACAGGGATGCTTCTTCATGCTGAGCACTTTTATTTAGTAATGAATTATTTATGAAAATATGAAAAGACAGCTAAGTTCCTCACCACATGAAACAAGTTTCAACATTTTCTTTGAAAAAGCACCTTTATGTGAAAACAAATATTAAGCAACAGTAAAAAAAAATTATCTCTATTTCACATTTCTTCTGTTGAGACATTTGTAAGGATAAGTCATTTTTTTTAGATTAGATATTTTAAAAATTCTTTTGATTTGGCTGTCAGTAAGTTTTGGTCCAGCAGATCTTTTTCAATAAAGAATATTGGACTGAAATTTTCACAATCGGTTTAAAATATGATGTTTATGAGGAACATCATTCACTGACTATCTTTGCAAAACAAGCTGTTTTTTTTGCAGAGACATTTCTTCAGAAATCTAGGATCCATCATGGCCTTTGCGTTCATTGGTACGACGATATCCTGCGTAGTGGTGGGGTGAGTTACTGAACAACTGAGCTTCCACTCATAAACAATCTTGAACATACAGATGTGAAAAATTTTATTTATTCAATAAATCATATGTTCATGTATTTTGGTTGTTAATTTTAATGTTTAAGAATATTGTTTTTAATAGATTTTACAACTTTTTAAAAATCTATAGTGGGATCTCATTTATATGCATTTTAACAATTTTCTATTAATATCATGTGAAGTAAGTTTCACAACTTTCTTTACTGTAAGATAATATCATACATCAACATGTATATGGTAATTTTCACAACTTCTTTTGTAGAGGATTCATGTTTGGTGTTACACGTCTGATGAATCTGACCTCTTTCTCATTGAATGATTGTTTCTTTTTTGGAGCTATAATCTCAGCCACAGATCCAGGTAACTAAGAGAAGAAACTTGAACACATAGCTTAGTTAATTATCCAAAACATGTTTCTCTTTTGAAATGAAAACATGGAAAAGAAAGTTTGCTGGTTTGCTGATTACACAAATTCTTTTGTCATCCATGCCTTAATGTGGGATATTTTTATTTTTTTTTAATTCTTTTTATTTTGTTTTAAGGATTCAAAGAAACCTTTGTTAAAACATAGAAAGAATGAATCTTATGAGTCTTTACAGTAGTCCAAAAGCATATTCTAGTATATTTCACCCTGGATTCATGTAATAAACGAGTTATTGAAATGTCCATGTTTTAAAGGATATTTTATATGATATTTTTTTATACAAATAATTTGATGATATTAATTAACTTTTTCTGAATTGTTTTGTTTCAGTGACTGTACTGGCCATTTTTAGTGATTTAAAAGCGGATGTAGATTTGTTTGCTTTCATTTTTGGGGAGAGTGTGTTGAATGATGCTGTAGCCATAGTTCTTTCAGGGTGAGTAAAATTCAGAAAAATAATCATTATGGTTATAAGTTATAAATTATACATGTATATAAAGTGTTTGTGTATGATATGGCTTATATTTGTAAATGAAATAACCATGGCTTTAACAATGACCATACCTAGCTATCTTCTCAACAACTTATACGGATGTTGTCTTTAATTTAGGGCTGTAGAAACTTACGGATCCTCGGCATCCCAATCTGGGGAATCCCAGGGATTCAGTGTTCACGCCTTTTTCTCGTCACTTGGAAACTTTGTTGGAATATTTGCTGGGGCATTTGCCATTGGGTCTCTGATTGGATGTGCTACAGCTATCATATCCTTCAGGCAGCAGTTAAAGAAAAATATAAAGTTAAAGAAATTAATATTAATATTTTATAATAATATATTCAGAAATATATTTTCTGAAAAGAAATAATGATATCAATTTTAAAATACTAATATTTTAAAAATATATTAATGTTATTTATCATGAACTTGTGTCATAGCTAGCTTTTAAATTTGGCTCCCTTTAATGATATTGGTTTTTATACCCATGAACCAAGTTTGTTACTAGGTAAAGTTTAGCTCAAGCTACATTAAGATTGATGGTTTTCAGTAGAGCCAACATTTGGTGTGTGCTTGTACAATCAATAAGTATTTACCAGTGTTGCTATAGTCTTGTTGATCCTTAACTTTCCTACTTGACTAAATTCACTAAGATCCGGGATTTCCCTCTGCTTGAGACAGCCATGTTTTTCCTGATGTCTTACATGTCTTTCCAAGCATGTGAAGCAGCAGGACTCACAGGTAAAAAGAATCACCTTGACCAGGATTGTTTGTAAAACAGCATTGGCCAAGGCCTCTTTAAAAGTTTGCAGTACAGTATTTACTATTTAGTCAAACTTCGTTATCTCGAACTAGATGGGACTGTTTAAAATCTTCGAGATATCCGAGTATTCGAGATATTGAGGGTAAAATACTTAAAAAAATAAGTGGTTGGGACTTGCAAATCTCTTCGACATATCTATTGTATTCGAGATATCAGTGTTCGAGATATCGAAAGTCAACTGCATTTAGAAAATTACATGTTATGTATCTCAAAAATCTTGGATTTATTTCCTTCTCAGAAGGAAAGGGATCATATTCTCAATAAAATAAGGAATTGTCAAAATTTTGATACCTGTACTTAAACAATCTGATCTGTATGTTCCTTTTTAGAACAAGGATCAGTAGAAATAACAGGCTTTGTACTTTGAATCTTGAATACATTATATTTATGAAAAGTTTATCAACTTTGAGGATTTGTAAGTGTGTTTTATTTTAAAATGATTTCAGTTTTTGAATAAGTTGAAATGTATCAAATTTTGAATTTACCTAGTCTTTATGAAACATGTATTTATAATTTACTTTTTTGTATTGTCTGCTTCTTTTAGATTTTCTTTTGTTTGCAGGCATTGTAGCCGTGCTGTTCTGTGGAATCACACAAGCTCACTACACGTATAATAACCTGTCTGTGGAATCCAAACTGAGGACAAAACAGGTGGGTGTGTTATACTTGATACAGCAATAACAATACACCCATAGACAAATAAAATACCTGTATAGATGACTGAGAATAATAAATCTTAAAATTCCAAGCATACACAAATTGTTATTTTCTTTAGTTTTGATTTGTGATAAAAAAAAAAACCCAACAGTTACTCTAGAATTGATAATTTTAGACAGAGAAACTTTTCAAAATTCATGTTCTTTGGGTTGGAAGGTTTATTCTTAATTGGACTGATTATCAGAGTAGACAATGGCAAAATTGGTCAATATTTTTGAAACTTTTGAAAACTACCATATATTTCAAAAGATTTTTCTGTATTCATGTAAAAACAATGCAGGGTGGATAAGATCTTCAGATATTTCTAGTGATTCAATTTTTGAGCAGCTACATTGTAAATGAAAAGGTGTGTTTGCTGTACAATGTCCTATTGTGTTTCATCAATCTAATTAAAATTAGAACTTCCATCTGCTCCCTGGTTTTGCTATGTCGTGTGGAAGCTCGGGGAGCGGATGGAAGTTCTAGATTTCATTAGATTGGTGTTTCATGAGCTTAACATGAGTTTAATGTATTATTAATGAGAAGCTTTATAAGTCCTCAAGTTGGGTTTTATCTTACAGTTGTTTGAGCTGATGAATTTCCTGGCAGAGAACTTTGTTTTCCTGTATATTGGAGTAGCTGTGTTCACATTCCATTCCCAGCAGTGGAACCCTCTTTTCATCCTCGCAGCTCTCGTATCCTTTGCCACTCAAGTCGTAAATGTTTTATGCCTGGATTTTAAACATTGTCTAATAAATTATTCCAGTCATCATAGGTTTATCAAATCATTTATAAAGGATTGCTGTTACAGCACAAACCCTGCAATAACAGTGAATAACAGTACAATTTCAGTATTCTGTTTTCTGTATATAGAAAAAAAAAATCTCATTTTAAACGCTCTTTATTGTATCAGAGGAAAACTCCAGTCTTTTTAGGTGGGTAAATAACAGTGTCAGTGTGGGTAGTCTCCCCTCACTGCAAACACCAGCTGTATTTTATATCTCACTTCATCTATTGTAGACCTAATGTAAAAGCAGACATTTTTATGGGGATAAAACTTTTGTTCATCTATGATCTGAAATGGTTCTGTATGGATTTGAATTCTTGTTTAGAAATAATAATATTTAAAACAAAATACCAGATGTACATTTTATTGGAGATTAATTTTGATGATAAATGTTAACAAGAATTAAACAATTGGATTTAATCACCAACAAATGTTTCTGCTTTTACAGTATGTTTTATTGATAGTGATATGTAGAGTATACCCACGTACAGTTCTTTATGTACTCAGTTTATTTCATATGTCAGTGCATGTAAATATAGGTCAACAGATTATCAAAATCAGCTGAAAAATTACCCTTAACTTTATGAAGATATCTATTTTTATTGCAAGATTTTTCAACATTTATCCTTTGTCACTGTTATTGAATTTGGGAAGGAAAAACAAAATCACCCGCCCATTCATGCATATGATGATGTTTTCGGGTGAGTAGTCTAAAACTAACATTCTATTTGATTGAATAATTTCATGTCAGAATAAACATATAGAAATGATCTTTAAACCTTTTTTCAAAGCATTTACAGTAGGTAAATTTGTGATCAAGTCAACACGCTTTGAGAAAAAAAATTAATTCTTTCCAAGTGCTTTAGTATTGACCTTGGGTGTGTTGTCACATGTATTTACAACATGCCACACATTCAGTTCTTTACATGCCTCTATCAATAATACATCATGTGTACACACATTATATAGATGCTTTATTTACTTAGGACTTAGAGGAGCCATAGCTTTCGCTCTGGCCATCCGGAACACATCTACAGAGTCTCGCCAGCTGATGGTGTCTGCCACCATGATGATTGTAATTATCACTGTGATACTAGGGGGTGGTCTCACAACCCCAATGCTGGGATGGCTACAAATCAGGTCAGATTTAGAACTTATGTAAATTGTGATCATCAAGGAGATACTGGGGGGTGGTCTCACAACTCCAATGCTGGAATGGTTACAAGTGGAACATGTAGATTGTGATCATTACTGTAATACATTGTACTTGGGGGGGGGGGTCGTCTCACAACACCAGTGCTGGGATGGTTACAAATCTGGTCATGAAGATATAGAAAAATTGTAAACTTTCATGACTGTTATACTGGGGGATGGTTTCACAACTTTAATGCTGGAATGGCTACTAATCAAGTCAGATTTAGAACATACATTACTGTTACAACTGTTACAGTTACAGTTTAACAAATCATTTCAAAAGTTTGAGGTATATCTGGTGGGTATTAAATTTGTTGACCACCCAGCTTCTATAATGGTATCAAGGCAAACAAATCAGGTCAGAGATAGAACATGTGTTAATGTAAATGTCATCATCATCGTGATACTCCTGGGTGTTTATTGACAAAATATATCTGTAACAGGTGGTGAAAAGTCAAGTCTTAACCAGGACTCAAACCCAGGGCCTCTGGTGTACTGTGCCAGCGCTCTAACCACTGAGCTATTGAGATCCGATATATTGACTGACAGTCACACACCTGTTAACCCGGTGACATATCAATGATGGCTTAAATTAGGTATATAAGATACAGGTAACTCTCGATAACTCGAAGTCCTTGGGACCGAGGAAAAACTTCGAGGTATCAAGAGTTCGAGTTTTCAAGAGTTCGGAGTTTTCCGGGTTGACCGACGGGTTTTAAAATTAGTCTTACCGGATGTTATGATTAAGCCATTTATTAAGTGTTTACCTTTAGGCACGTGCTTAAACAATGTTTTCTTTTCAGTTAAATATACAGACCTGGATGTTTTAAAAACTAAATAGAAACAAATATTGAATAAATTCATGATACACTGTATATTTTTATTTTATGCATCATATTGTGATCAGATTGCTCAGTACTACCGGACTGCGAGACGACATGTCGTAAATTAGATAATTGAATATTACCCATTGTTCCCTCTTTACGGGTCCTTCACCAGCTGTAAGAACTTTTTCAGCAATAATCATTATAATGACAATGATGCTGATAAGCATAATTTCTACAGTTTTATAATTCTAAAATTTTTACCATGGCTCAAAATTTTCGTTCCATCTCAATTAATTTATCATTTTCACTGCGCTTTCAAAACGGTCGGTGTTAATTATAGATTAGGTACTGATATGGTTAATCATGAAACAATTATCACTTAGCAGGACAATGTGTCGCCTGAATAAACAACCCGTGACACGGGTCCCGCGTCTAACGCCTGGAGCCATTAAAATGACCAAGTAGGTGTTAATATTAGGTAACGCTTGGATATACACAGCCACTTCGAGGTATCGAGAGTAAAAAACTATAGATTATGAATAACGGGACTGCAGTTTGACTTCGAGGGATCAAGGGTTTCGAGAGATCAAGAGTTCGAGAAATCAAGAGTAAATTTGCTTAGTTACATAGGGAAAAAAATCGGGACCTTAGACTCACTTCGAGCGATCAAGAACTTCGAGCCATCGAGAGTTACCTGTATAGATTTTAATTGTTTGAAGATTGATGTTGAATTTAGTCCTTATGTCTGTGTTACAGAGTCGGTGTGGAGGAGGAGAAAGAGATGACAAGCTTGGCTGGTCCTTCGGGGGTAAGTTCTTTACTCTGCCATCTTATTCTAACTATGTAATACAAGTATGGTATTTTTAATTCTCTACATGGGTTACTGTACATGTGTGAATCATGGATGATACATCTCTATTGATGATTCTGATTGTTATCAAATTGGTCTTTTATTTATTAATGCACATCAAACAGCAGGATAATGACAAAGTTAGTATACAATTTTATTGTTGTACAATAAAACGGAGTTCACAATTTTATTTTATGCCTAATCTGATACAGAAAAATTCAAATCACAATTCAATTAAAACCTTAAATGAATCTCCCCCCCCCTTTTTTTTTGTTTTTAAGATTTTAAAATGATCCCAAAGGCTTTCATCCATTATCCATATCTTGATCAAGCACATATCATTTGGCAGAGCTTATCTATACAAGTCATCTATTGCTCTTAGTTTCTGTTCTGTACAATACCTCTTTTACAATCAGTAAATATCTAGTTCATATATTTCCCGGTAAGCCATTAGTCATGTGTATGTAAATCTTGTACTCTGTGGGGTAAACCCTTGGTTAATCTCTCTCAGACTTGTATCCGTTAAATGTGTAAGTAATGCATGGACTGATGTGCGTTATTTTTTGCTGGGATATAGAAAGGAAAATGGCAGCGACAGTACAGCACAATGGAGAACATGCGCGATGACGCTCAGCCACAGACGGTTTGTTCCGCTCGCCTTATCGACGTCTTTTGTCGTTCTGCTCTCTGATACTTGTTTTTCTCCTCTTTTGTTTCTGTTTGATTAAGAAAGGTGGATTTGTTTTCAGATAAATTTATCCCATTGATTTCATGATGATCAGGTGAAGCATATTTCATTCAAAAGCAACTTGTTAATATGATATGATCATGTACCATTGGGATTAATATATTTTTGAAACCAAATCCACGTTTGATATTTAGCATGTACATGTACATTAGGACCTTTATTTTTAAGAAGCATGATATTTATAGCAGTATATCCTTGATTTATTCAGCATGACTTAACTTCCTGGTTGAGGAATGGATGTGCTTATTAAGTGGAAGAGATTTCCTTACATTATCTGGTCATGCGTTTTAAATATCTATTATATACATGTGTACATACATTCCGTTTTTCACTGTTATTAGCCATTCCATGGTGGGATTTCTGTTTTTCTTTCAAAATCTTAGCTTTTAGACTGGAGTTTTTTAATCCTGATCGCCAGTGAATCAAAGCCTTTTTATATAACAGAGTGTATTATCAATATAAATTGTTCTGTTGTTTGAGTAACATTTAAAATGTCACACTTGAGCTTGTTTGGAATAGAAACCAAAATCAAAGTAGTGAATGAATTTATAAACATTGGGTATCTTTCATTCTGATTAATTATTCTATTATTCTTTATTGATCTCTATGGTAACCATTTGATGCTAAGCAACCAGTGAATAAATACCTCCTGGTGTGCTCTGGATGTTTGCTGCCTGTAGATTGGTCCTGTAAACAAACTAACAGATTGTACTGTGATACCATTTATATATTATTTTACATGCATTCAAATCTTTATATAACAAACACACATATTTTAAAAGACAGTTGACAAGCTCCTTAGATCTCATTGAACTTGCACTGTCCATATAACAAGCTCTCCAACTCTTGTCATCACTTAATGTTTTGTTTTTCTAGCAAGAAGAAAGCACCTCACATCAAGTTGTACCTTTGTTAAAGGTATTCTTTGAATCCAACTAGACTCTGTACATCCTGACCCCGGGGGTTCTCTTTTGTGGGTCAGGTTAACTGACCGGACGTCTAGTGGGTGACATCTCTGTCTCTCAGGACTGGTCTCAGTTTTGTTGTATGTAGCCTCTCCTAACCCATTTTCAGTAACATCTTGTCCATTTTTTTTGGCAGTTAATCCTTTGTCTAATTTCGCTTTTATTTATAGATACCAGTTTTCAATTTTCTTTAAATTTCTTATCCAGTTTTCAATTACACTGAGTTTCTTTATCTAGTTAAGAGGCATATTAAAAATAAAACACAATTTTCTCTTAATTTTAAACAATGTTTTTCTATGGTCAGATGTCAATCAAGGTCAGCTGATGAAGGTCAAGGTCATAAACAATAATTTATCAAACTGTCTGATCTAACCCAAGTTTTGGAATGATTGATGATCAGTGGGCATTGTACTGTACTGTGTGTACTTTTCTTTGTTTGTCATTGGAGTTTCATTATCTAATTTTATCAATTTCATTATTTTGTCACTAAAAATCTTGCCTAATAGCTTATTCTGACTTGATTTAACAGACATGCATATTTGTGTCACTCATTTTTATTTTTATTTAGGCAATAGGTTAGGAGAGAGTTGCCAAAAAAATAAAATAGGGAAACAAAAACTGTAACAAAGCTTTCCATCAATATGTACAGTGTTTAGTCTTTATCTTAACAATAAGGGATGCCAGAAATCTGTCTTTGTACTCCATATTTGGATAACTCCAGGTTATCTCTCCCATAGCAAAATCACAGAAATCAAAACTACATCCGAGTGAGTTTTTATGATCTGGTGAATACATTATCTTAATTTGAGAAAAATGCAAACAAAAACTAATGAATTGTGCCACAAGAAGTCTTACTATGGAATGGTGAAGGCTTTTGATTTGATCTTGACGATCTTGTCTTCAAGTTTTTGTCTTGATTCCACAAGGTCATCAAAATTTATCCAGTAGATATAAACACTGACCAGATTTGGTTACACACAATGATTTTTTGTTAAATTTTTTATATTATAAAGAAACTTTTTACTTTAATCAGGGGTAGAATATTTTTGGTTTGTTTCTCCTTTTCTTTGCAAAATATTGTCACATTAATACTCAGATCACAGACTAATTTGACTAATTTTTAGCTACACTATAGGCATGCTGGTTTTTATTCCTCTATACCTGTAAGTACATTTATCATACTAACTACCATCGTTTCACCAATATTCAATGAACTCTGATTATTGTCCATATTGTTGTTGATTTAATTTATGAAATCAATAGACCATCAACATATAAAATGAAATGAAAAATGATTTTTTTTATAGGACCATGCATTATCAACAAATTTGGACTTTACTATCTCTGAAACTGTGCAATGACAAAATCCATGAAAATCGAAGTCCTTGAATATTGATGATACTACAGAATCAGCACCCTTTCTCCCCCCCCCCCCCCCCCACCTTTTTTCACCAGTTGTTGCATTAATTTGATATGGGTAGATCAGAGTAACAACAACAAATATTTGCAGGAATTTTCTACACTGTTTATGTAATGATGGTAGCTGCTTATGATTATGAAGAATTTTTTTTTCTGAGATATTTCCCCTGCATCAATATTCCATGTTAACTTAATAGTTTTCTACTAACCACAAACTACTTACCATATCTAACCCTAACACCCCCCTCCCCCCCCCCCCCCACACACACTCCACATCCTACCTTACAATAACAGAGTCAATTGTCATCAGTTACCATGGTTACATGTATTAAAGTGAGACTCGGTCACCCCCGTCACATCCTGAATAGATAAAGCTACTGGTTTTGGTGTGTATTCAATGCTTCTGGCACTTTGATAGATGAATCTATATTAAAGTAGGGAATATCTGTTAATCTCTATGACACTAAAAACTAAAACTTAGTCATTCTACTCTTAACTATTTCGTAAAAGGCAACTGAGAGCTGTATTAGTAAATATATTGATGTTATCATTTAGGTTTTTAGGTAGTTCAAGACATATCTATGTATTGAAATGTGTGTTAAGTTTGCTAAAGTTTCATTTTGTTTGTTAAATTCTTTGATTGTTGTACCAGCAGGGTTTGACATTAAGTTTTTTAATTACTGGACCAGTCGGGCTACCTCAGCAATTTTTCACTAGCCCTGACTCCTTTTCTACTAGCCCTGACCAATTTTGACAAAAATAAACTGAAAGTAATGACAAACATAAAATATTAAATACCTATTTCTGTTTCATTGTATTGGTTTATCTTTACCAATAATGAATCATTCAAACACTAACTAAGATTTTATTTTATTCAAACTGTACTAATAATGATACAAGTATTCAATTTTATGGTTGACCAGGGACCAACAAAACTTTAGGGAGACTTCCCTTATACTTCTCCTAAACAGAGAAACATGGAGAAGTTTGAGAAATCGGGGAGACTTTCATTACTTGAAAATGGCATAACAATAATGATGATATACACAGACTTAAACTTTAATAATTTAAATTAGATTAAAAACAAGTCATTATGATAAAAAATAAAACAAATTCTAAAAATTGAAAAAAAAATTATCAAGTTTATTTGATTTAAATTATTTGATGTATTCATACATTTTATAGATCAAATGTTTTGTAATTGTGTTAACTAAAATGACAAATAAAATCAGTCTCTGTTTTTTAGTGTATTTTGGTGGCATTAGTCCAACCCAACCATTATGTTAAAGATTAGATTTTTTAAAAAGATATTATTACTGTAAACAAAGGATTTATGATTATTTAAGCATAAAATTGGCAGTGTTACATGTATTAGCTAATTACAAGTTACCAAAAAACTCACTGTTATATCAACACAAGCCTTAAAGTAATAAAACATCGTTTTGTACAGCATGTGGTTGCATAACCCGTATTTATAACCCCTAAAGATAAGACAGACTTTATTAATTAATCACAAGAGGCATAATCCGAGTTTGTGAAGACGTCTTTAGAATTAAATAATTATCATTCCATTGCCCTTGGGGTTAATTTACACGATTATATGAACTCCGTGTACAGGGCGACTTGGACTTTTCGTCCGGAGGAAATTCCGGCCAAGTTACCGATCAAATAGTGTGCATTTCCCCCACTTTATCCTCTAGGTTTGTCCTTTGGTTGTACTTAAATTACGGTTTGTAGAATTTAAGTCTGTTAGGAAAAAGTGCTTTTACTTCTATTGATATTAATATTACAGAAAAAGTATGTGCACACTTTTTTTTCACACGACCAGTCGGGCTAGTACACAGACATATAACCCGACCGGACCTATCGTTTACTAGACAATGTCGGTCGGACGTGCCTTAGTGTCAAACCCTGACCAGGGTGTTTTTTTTAAAGAAATTTTTCACTGTCAATCTGTACATATTTATTGTTTCAATTTTGATATCAAGAAATATTTTCATGTAAAAAAGTCTATAAACATAAAAATAAGATGATAACAAAATATAGGAGAAAAAATTACCCCTGTGTGAAAAATATCCTTTTTTAAGGTGTGTTAATGGTTTAGTAATTTCCAGCCATGGTGTAGCTACATTGCATTCCTATAAGTGCATATGTTAAATCAGTTAAGTTGCGCAAAAGCAGTTTACTGTTCAGATTCACAAAATCAAAATACATTACAAGCTTTCATTCAAATCCTCAAAACCATACAACAGTAGACAAATAAATATTTGAAATGTCTTTGCACTAAACTTGTTGGTGAAATGTGTACTATATAAACCAAACAAAAAATCTAATAAATGTGTTTATATGGATCAATTTCCATCTTGAATAGGGAAGTGGTCAGGAATCGGAGCAGAGCAAGAGAGACAAAGCCTACCTGGTGGGCAAGTGGCACAACTTTGATGTCAGGTAAGTGTTCAAAAAGACAAGTTTGATGTCAAGTTGACATTTTATAGAAGGCAAGTTTGATGTCAGGTTAATTACTTTATAGAAGGCAAGTTTAATGTCTGGTTAATCACGTTATAAAAAGACAAGTTTGATGTCATGTTAATCACTTTATAAAAGGCAAGGTTGATGTCAGGTTAATTACTTTATAAAGGCAAGTTTGATGTCACATTAATCACTTTTTAAAATGCAAGGTTGATGTCAGTTTAATTACTTTATAAAAGGCAAGTTTGATGTCACTCTAATCACTTTATAAAAGGCAAGGTTGATGTCAGGTTAAAACTTAATAGAAGACAAGGTTGATTTCAGATTAATTACTTTATAAAAGGCAAGGTTAATAACTTTATAAAAGGCAAGTTTGATGACATGTTATTCACTTTATAAAAGGCAAGGTTGATGTCAAGTTAATCACTTTATAAAAAGACAAGGTTGATGTCAGGTTTATTACTGTATAAAAAGCAAAAAGGTTGATGTCAGGTTAAAACTTTATATAAGGCAAGGTTAATGTCAGGTTAATTACTTTATAAAATGGCAAGGTTGATGTCAGGTTTATTACTGTATAAAAAGCAAAAAGGTTGATGTCAGGTTAAAACTTTATAAAAGACAAGGTTTATGTCAGGTTGATCACTTTATAAAATGCAACGTTGATATCAGGTTAATTACTTTATAAAAAGCAAAAAGGTTGATGTCAGGTTAAAACTTTATAGAAGACAAGGTTGATTTCAGGTTAATTACTTTATAATAGACAAGTTTGACATCATGTTAATCACTTTATAAAAGGCAACGTTAATGTCAGGTTAATCACTTTATAAAAAGCAAAAAGGTTAATCACTTTATAGAAGACAAGGTTGATGTCAGGTTAATCACTTTATAAAAAGCAAGTTCTTTGTCAAGTGAAAACTTTATAGACAGCCAGTTTGATGATAGTTAACCGCTTTATAGAAAGCAATTTTCTTTTCGGGTAAATACTTTATAGTAGACAAAAAAGCACTGTGTTTGAGTAAACAGTAGATATGTTATTTTTTAATTTCAGAATATTGAAGCCGTTATTAACCCACAGTCGTCCCACACTAATGGAGACCCTGCCAGCGTGCTGTCTGCCCATCGCCAAGTTATTGACCACGGAGGAACAGCTCTTGGAGGTATACAGTGTACTTATAGAAGTCCTCACAGGCTGAGGAAGTTGGTTAAATGTTTATCTAATACACCTTAATGAAAAGATTCCTAAAATTCTCGAGATACTATTTTATCTTTAATTATTATTTGTCTTTTTGGAGTTTTATCAGTGAAATTTTGGTAAAAGATTTTATTCATTCTTTAAAAATTGGCAAGAAGTTACACAGTTTTTATTTACTTGTAGTTTGATTTCAAAGTTTATTAGATTGCCATATACTTTGTTTATACAGAGCCAGAGTTCGAGATAACAGCCCACTTTCTGTATCGTCTTTAGTTGAGAAAAATATTAAAACAAAAAATGGTTACTGTTAGTACCACTAGTTCTTAGGCATCACCATTTTTATCACATAACAGTATTTCTATTTGATAACTTTTTTTTAAAAATTCTTTGTTGCATTCATCTCTTATCTAATCCAATGTAATCCCCATTGTTCATTTACTGCATGAATGCAATATACTTGGGAAAGTTAGGAATGCACTAAGTAGATGATGTGTTGGTACACAGGGTAGGTCCCACATCGAGGAGGACTCTGACACAGACATGATCATTGACCATAGAGAGCTGTCCATTGGGGAGGGGACCAGTAACAATACCAGTGCTGCCTCCACCCCACAACCAGGCTTTCAGCAAGTCGAGATTCACAATCCAACCAATCAGGTAAAGCCTTGCATTCAAATCACCCAATCAGATTGAAGTAGGCCAACCAAATCAACCAATAGATAAACTGTATTAACAGTCAAATGAAAATTTAGAAAACATGGCTAATCCAATTGTATCAAATTAAAGGAACAATTCAGTTGATTATTACTGCATATACATGTGATACATGTGTACAATGTATTTTAACAAACTTAAGTAGCGAAAGCAGTAGATTTTAAGTAACTTAAAGCTTGGTTAAATCAATCAGGTAAAATCAAATTGTTTTGCACTGAATCTGAAATCAAATATCTTTAGACAAATCAAATATGTAAATAAGTGGAACTGTATTTTCTTTAAGCATGGTTATTAGTTTTTTTGGTCAGCTTTATTGATTTGATTACCTGGTTTAGACTTACTTTACCAGTAGCTTTTGTGTTTGCTTTTTTAAACATTGTATGTTACTTGTTAGAATTTATTGTTGTTTCTATGTTTCAAATGCATGTTGTTTTTTTATCACATGTTTGGCTGATATACCAGTGGATACAACTTATTTTTAAAAAGTGATATTTTGTGTAGCACTCCTACCACTCATAATATTACTTATTAGGTTTGTTACTGACTGTTTAAAGAAATTTGTGGGTTCGGTTAAGTCCATAGAAGGCGAGGCGAAGCTGAGCCTTTTATGGACTTTACCGACCCCACAAATTTCTGTAAACAGTCAGTAACAAACCTAATAAGTGTTTTGTTTTGTCAAGGACCTAAAGTTTGATATGTAAACAAAGGTTTGTGTAAAAAAAAATCAGTTCAAATAGCGTTAAGTCCGCCATATTGCCATATAAATTTTGACGCTCGCTGTTTAAAGAAATTTTTAAGGCAATCACAGGACGCGTTTCATCCAATGACGTCGAAACATTCTAGTCCGAGGCAAAACAAATTGGTTTCTCAAGAAGAAGGAATGAAAACATGTGATGAAAAGAATCTTCCATCATTTGTGTTGGATGTGATAATTTTATTTTTTTTTTTTTAAGAGGGGGGGGGGGTGTTATGTAAAAATCAATTAACTTGATTGTCTGTCAATCTGTCTGTTTGTACATCCCACATTTGAGTCTGGATTATACCTTTACCAAAAAAACAAAAAGAATTAGATGTTAATATTCAGCTATGATGTTGCTCATGAACTGATTGTGTGTTACTGAGTTTTCATCAATATTTAGAGGAAATTAATTTTCAAGGTTTTCACTGTTAAAGTTAATAGCTTTTAAAATTTAAAAGTCTTTTGCTTAAAAAACAAATTGCCACACATTGACCATTTTGAAACTTTGAATTTTATGAGACACACAAAACATTAGTGCTCACAAATATTAATAAATGACAGAATAATGCCCAATCCATCAGAAAACTCTTTGGAAAAGGATCTTACATGTAGATGATGACAGATGATGGAAGGTATTTTGTATCTAATCAATATTAAATGTTGTTGTCATGTATAAACAATTTTGCAGATAACCCCACAAACACAACCAGCTGATTAAATGAACTAGAGCTTGAACAACCTCTTGTATGTCCAGTACTTGTCTTTGTTTACAGTTCCACGTTTGAGCACAAAACATTTTGCATGAAAACCAGTGTCATGATTTTTTAATTTTGATTTTTTTTAACTATAGAAATTTTCAGTTAAAAATTGTAGTGTGGACATGTTTTAAAGCTTTAGCAAGAAAGCATGCCTGTGCACACCTCTTTGCAACTAATGCTGTTCATGCCTCACCAGTGCTGCATTTATAAGCATGCCAGGCCAGCTGGAGGTGTTGAACCTTGCATGCTGTCTCTGGTTTCCAAGCATTGCAAGCATGGGACCTCTGATTTTACAACAGACCCTGGTAAATGCCACCATTGTTGAAACATTTGTGACAGTATTTGTTTTACTGGATGGAATTGTGAAAAAGGGGGGGATGTTGCACTACATAATCTGTATAAAATTAATGGTACCGGTACTTTATGTATAAGAATAATACAATGCTTACAACTTTAAATAGATATAATTTTTGTGTGCAGTGTTGAAAACACAGATCTTTAATAATCATCCTATATCTTTGATAATCATTCTAAAGCTACCATTTATTAAGATTAAAAACCTTTTTACTACAATTAAGAAAATACATCAGCATAAATTATAATAATAAGGTTATAAATATTTTTTTTGGAAAAGTTTTAATTGTATTCCAATTATTTTTCAAAGCTTCTGCCAACATTTTTTCAAATAAACTGCTTTGCACACTACAGCTGTAGTAATACATATATTTCGGACTGATCTGAGTCTCTGTTATGCTGTTAACTTGGTGTCTATACAAAACATTGGTGGTAGCAGCTTTGGCATACTTGGAAACCAGAAACAGATGAGAATCCAAAGTGAAGTTTGGGTATATTTTTAATTGGATTTCAGTTGATAATGTACTCACATTGTTTCTTTTTTTTGGAGGTGGATATTTCTCCAATAGACCTTCATAATAATAAATCCTCGCCCTCAAGTGATGATCGACCTTTAACCCCATGACCTTGACCCGCTTCAATATCTTCTCTGAAAAACTACAAAAATGCATTGCAAGTAAGAATCTCTGAAGGAATTGTGTGCATCAAATCGAGATAAGGTAGTTTTAGACGCACTAACAAAAGACTGCTAGCTTATAATCAGGATGACGGAGCTGAAGTAACCTCCCAAGCTTGTCCTGTGGTGTGATCAGGATGTTAATGCTTGAAACGGGTTGTTCACTGGTTACATTGCTTGTTGTGTCTGTAAACAAATGTTTTGTATTTGTCTATCATGACTTATAAGAAACCTTCCTTTTTATCATTTACCTGGATTTAAAAGGGGCCCAGTTGTGTTATGTCTTCATGGATTTGAAAGGAAACCTGTCCAGATTTAAAATTGACCTAGCTTTGGGTTAAAGAGCATTTTTCTCTCACTTTTAATTTCTTGGTGCATCCACTGAAGTTATTTGGATGTTGTTAACACTTTAAATATAAATGTTTATGAATACAATCAATGATACAAGGCTAAAAAAGTTTCCATTCCTGAGTAGAGCTGATTTTTTCTAGAATTGAAATTTCATTTGGTCTCTTTTTCCCCCTGAACTCTTAAGTGTTTGATTTGTCTAAATTGTCTAAGCATATATTTTTGGAGGTTTTGCAGGTTCAAGGTCTCTGGAAAGAAAAAGGTCATTATTTGTGTCCGGTCTATACCTTTCCTTTCTTATGGAGAAACATTGGACGTTCCTTCTACACATAAAGATTGCTTATGATCTGCGGGTGTGTCATGATTTTGACCCAAGATCATTTTGGCAAGTTCAAGGTCACTGGAAGAAAAAAGTGCAAAAGTTTGTGTCCGGTCTATACCTTTCTTATGGAGAAACATTGGACGTTCCTACTTTACATAAAGATAGCTTATGAACTGAGGGTGTGTCATGAACTTTGAAGTATGGTCAATGATCATGTTTCAGTTGTGCAAGTTCAAGGTCATTATTTGCATATTATGCATATTTCCTGTCTAGGCAGCATATCTTGTAATGGAAAATGATTAGTAATATTTGACACAGAGTGCTGGAGACCTGTAAATATGTCTTGATCGGGAGCTTTGGTGTCATTTTTGCAGTTCAAGGTCACAATAAGAAAATGATGCATCTATTACTTTCCAGTAGAGAAATAACGGTACTTCAGTTATTATATTTTTTTAGCGGGGGGGGGGGGGGGGGGGTATCATTTGTAAGCTTTCTCACGGTACCTCTAGTTAGAAAGTAGGAAAGTAGTTTGTTTTGATGGAACTAGTGTGTCAGTATAGAAATAACAAAAATCCTGATTGAGATCAAAGTTCAAATCACAGGTCAGGTAATTGGGCATATATTATCCATCTCCATTTGAGTTAAAGCTGGCTGCCTCTCATCGAGCTGATTAGGGAGACACATATTGTAATGAGAACAAAAGCTTGCTTGCATTTATTCATTTCTGTGACTGTTTTCACCTTCTTGTATGCCTCTGTCACTCCACTGTACTGTAGATTCCTTATTTTATGTGAGTACTTAATTTCACGATTCAACCGTTTTGCATCAAGTCTCAAAAATATAAAATCGCAACGCCAAATTTTCATCACATTTTCATAACTTTACATCTGTCCGAAAAATAAAAGCTAGAATTTAAAATTGGCTAGATGTGTTTCTCACAATTTTACGCTGATATTAATTCCTTGCGTTTAATTAGGATTCTACAGTCTATAGCATGTTGTCACTTTTTTTGTAATCTTGTACCTGGATTATTCAATTATATCGCAAAAACTAATTCTCTTATAAAAATATGTCTAGTATTAGCTGTCATGTACTTGTGTACTATTTCCATCATTACCCTTTTAAGTTATTAGTTGTAGGGAATTGATAATGCATTGTAACAGTTTATTGCTTGCTTGTAACATTTGATTTATTTAACTTATTTTCAGTTCCAAGAAAGAGTCTAACAAAAGGTATTTAGTTCAAACACTCACATTACATAGTTACCTACTGTGGAATCAGTAGATTTCATGGTGGCTCAATTTTCGTGGAATTCATGGGTACCTCTCATCCACAAATTAATATCCTCCACGAATTATTAAATTAGGGCTATGAAGTCACATTTTACTTTTGTAGGTATAAGAGAATACACGAAATTAACCCCCCATGAACCTGTAAAATTTAAGTAATCCACAAAAATTGGCCCCCACAAATTTAAATGATTCGACTGTATATGTAACTCTTTCTGACCCAAGAATAACTCATTGTTGCTACTCAAATAGTTAACTTAATCTATTAAATTATCCTTAAATACAACTCAGATACAAAATAGAAAAACTAGTAGACGTTAAGTCAAAACTGCTGACAAACAATAATTGATAATACAAACAATAGTCTAAGCAGTCTTTTCTCTACCAAAGCATCTAAGCTTTGCATAAATGCAAGAAATAACAACTTAATGTTTCCTTGCTTACAACAACCCCAAAAAGCAAAATATAACTCTATACAAAAACATAACAAGCAAAAATTCTCTAAGATTTGGGAAAAAAATCAAGCTCGCTGCAAGAAAAATGCAACTCTATTCAAAGATTTACCAGACAATTAGTAATCTCCCTGAACACAAGTACAACTTGTACATTCAACATTGCTCACAGCGTGACATACACAATAAAACTGTACAAACAACATTGCTCACACCGTGACATACACAATAAAACTGTACAAACAACATTGCTCACAGTGACATACACAATAAAACTGTACAAACAACATTCCTCACACAGTGACATACACAATGAAAGTGTACAAACAACATTGCTCAAAGCGTGACATACACAATGAAAGTGTACAAACAACATTGCTCACACGGTGACATACACAATAAAACTGTACAAACAACATTGCTCACACCGTGACATACACAATGAAACTGAAAACAACATTGCTCACACCGTGACATACACAATGAAAGTGTACAAACAACATTGCTCACAGCGTGACATACACAATGAAAGTGTACAAACAACATTGCTCACACCGTGACATACACAATAAAACTGTACAAACAACATTGCTCACACGGTGACATACACAATGAAACTGTGAAAACAACATTGCTCACACCGTGACATACACAATAAAACTGTGAAAACAACATAGCTCACACGGTGACATACACAATGAAACTGTACAAACAATATTTCTCACACGGTGACATACACAATGAAACTGTACAAACAATATTGCTCACACGGTGACATACACAATGAAACTGTGAAAACAAGATTGCTCACACCGTGACATACACAATAAAAGTGTTCAAACAACATTGCTGGCAAACACAACTAGCACAAGGTACTAAGGACCACACAATTAGCACAACATTATATGACAGCACAACAAACAATAGACAACAAAAATAACACACTGAAGAAAACATTTATAACAGAGTCCTGTTCACACATTAAAACAGATGTCGGTTAACATTTCTCCTTGCTGATATCACTCAAACACTTTACACACATTTCTACAGGTTAACACACAACACATCACTCAAACATATAGCATATCTTTCTACAGGTTAATACACAAATCTTTTTGCTCATTATGAAACCTATGCCAGTGAGAATGTTGTTGATCATATGAAGTAATATGATAGATAGAGCTGATGCATAAAAAACCCGAACAAAAGCATTCCCAGAAAGAAATGGCTTTTGTTACATGCATGTTTTGATAAGATAGATATGACAAGTACCCCCAACAAAAGCATAATGACATTTAGGAATGGGCTGATATCTATGATTAAGTTTTTCAGCATAATTATATATTTACTGTTATTGAGATGTGGAAGGTTAACATGTAATGAAGAACTTAATTTGACGATATGGTTATGAGGAATGAGGGATCTCTTGAGCAGACAATTTTCTGTCCTGTTGTAATTGAGGTCCCCAGGACAATCAATGGTTTTAGAAATTTCCTCTATTGCACTGCCATTTAATTACAATACACTTCCAATCAGCAACATTGGAGCAAAAGTCATTTAATGACTGACATCTCAGATAGGTTGTCACTGCAATTAGGGAATCCATCTATCTGGTTTTTATTACTCTAGATGAATTCATTCCTAGAAATTGATTTCTACTGATGAATTTGCACAGAAATCAAAACACTGTTTATTTATTCTGTATAGAAAGATAACAATTAAACCTACCACTGCACCCAAACAACCTACATTATAAAATAAATCCTCTGTAGTTCCAGGGCTTTTAGCCCACAATCAAAGTCATGATCATCAAATCTATTTGGCAAAAGCATTTATTTCCCCATGAGATTCATTTCGGTAATTTTTCTGTTTATGTTTGGATCAAACTAGATAAAAAACCAACAACAAACTTACTGACTATGCAAACAATAGCAAAACAGTAACAGTAACTGTACTTTTACCTCAGTCTGTACGTTTTATAAGAACATGGTTGTTTGACATGCATCTTGGTATGTGATGTCTTGGAGAAACAATTCATTTACCACCATCATCATAGCTATATTATACTGTAAATCCAAGAATTTAAATTTTCACTAATAAAAGTAAAATTACATTATATGATGTAAAATTAACTAATGCATTACAACCAGAATTTACACTCGGTCAGTTAGAGTTGTTCATCGCAAGGTAAAGGTTTATATTTTGATGATGGACTGTTGTTATGTGTACAATAACATTAACATACACCACCTTGAGTTTCCTCTGAACAGTAATCTGATCTTTTCATTCTTATTGAATTTACTTGTTCTGTGTAATGAAAAGATGTTGATATATGTTGATATAGTGAACATGCGATCTTTATAATTTTTGGTTAATCAGGTTACAATTCATAATAGGAAATTTAATTATCAAACGATCTCTACCTTAGATTCTTATAGTCATGCATTTAAATTTTTTTAATTAATTGTCAATTTTTGTTTTTTTATTAGACATTTGAACTTGAAGTAAACTTTGACTCTGGAGGAGCCCTCCAACCTAAGAACATGTGTATCAATATCCCTGGACCCCCTGGTGACCGAGTGTGATACTAAGGGAGAGAACTTTTGTTTGGAAACGCTATGCACCCAGTGGACTGCCATCTGTGTAATTTAGAAGATATGATTATATGTTCATAAAGTTGTGTTAAGAATTAGTGAGAGCCATACTATATGTAGAGTAATTAACAAAATTTCTTAAAAACCACATACTTTTTATGAACAAAAGCAGCTATTGATGTGCAAAGCAAATTTTTGTGAAGTTGTCCATTCCATATTGTTTTTGTTATGAATTATCATGCACTGCCTATATGCTCAGATTAAACAGGAGGTTACTATTATCAAAGGATAGATGAATTACATGTACCTTATGTATACAAACACACTCTCCTATATCCATTCACACTAAATGCCCACCTGTGTTGTTTAAATGGACTTGATTGTGATAATCTGAGAGATTGAGATGGGTCATTCAGGATTGTGATAATCTGTGAGAATGCGATAATCTGAAAGATTGAGTGTTGTCAGTAAAGTATGTGAAGCTGCATAATTTTGATTAAATCTATTTAGAATTTTGATTAAATCTATTTAGTTTCACTTGATATTAATAGGTTACTTTCTCTTGTGGTTACAACAATGTGTTTAAGTAACACACCTGTCAATGACTTTCAGGGATCAACTGTCTTCTGGGAGCCATTGGTGGAAAACATTTGAGATTTTATTTTTAGCTCACCTGAACCAAAGGTTCAAGTTAGCTTTGCTGATCACCTGTTGTCTGTGGTCTGTCTGTTTTTCTGTCTGTACATCTGTATGTAAACTTTTTTTTAATTCTTCACTAGAACCACTGGGCCAAATTTAACCAAACTTGTTACAAAGCATCCTTACAGGAAGGGAATTCTAAATTGTTAAAATAAAGGGTAAAACCATTTTACAAAGGAAGATAGTTTTGTAACAGTGAATACAGGTTGTATGTCTCTTCTTCTCAAGAGCTACTGCACCAGAAATTATTTACACCAAAGCTTGTGAAGATATTAAATTGTTCAAATCATGTCACCCAGACCAATTCTGGGGCCCCAAGAGGGGTTCAAAGTTTAACATAGAAATATACAGGGAAGTTCTTCTTAAGAACTATAATGCTACAATTTATGAAATTACTGTGCAAGCATCCTCAAATAATGAAGATTCTAATTGTTACAATCATGACCCTCAGACTAATACTGGGCCTCAAGAAGGGTATAAAGTTTAGCATGAAAATATATAAGGAAAATAATTTAAAATACTGAAGTAGAATGATGCAAGGAGCTGATGTTCACGTGAGCGATGTGACGAGAGAATGTGGCCCATGAGCCTTTTGTTTTCATGATTTGGTGAGAATGTTAGACATTATACAGTGCAAGTTACTTATCAGTCAGCCAATATTAACTGTAGCATTTCTGTCAAAATATGCCAAACTTTGATGTATAAACCTCCAGTTTTAATTGGTGGTATTGCATTTGCTATTGTTACTTGCTTTAATTATATTATAAACCTATTCATTCTGGGACTCGATGATCCTTATAATTGTTTTTTGTTCATTGATGGAAGGGCTTTACAATATGGCTGTCAGATTAGAATCAAATGATATCAATTTGATAAACAACCATTAAGGTCTAGACCATGCTTATTATAGCACACTAGAACTTTGATTAATTATGTCTGTTTGTATTAAGACACAGGTTTTACTAAACACAAACCAACTCTTCAGCAGCATGTTTCTATTGTTAATGTAAGGTGTTTGAAGCTGTTATTACTGAGAATCTTTTTCAAAGTTCATAATCTTTTAGCAATCTCCTTTTTTTATTGTGTTGATTGTTTTATTTAAGAAAGATCTGAGAGAGAGAGAGAGAGAGAGAGAGAGAGAGAGAGAGAGAGTTTTGATTTACAAGTGCTAAATAATATCATAATATTGATGTTTTTTTGTTATTTTGTTTGAAGAGTTCATGTTCCATTACATATTATTTCTTTATATCTTTGTCACGAATAAAAGACAAATGAAACATACCAATTCATTATTTGATAGATTTTTTTAAATCCTCTTGCTCTGTAAACAAGGACAAAGTCCGGAGATTGTTACACTTTCAAATATACGTGTATTTACTTATTGACAGAAAAAATACTCTCATTTTAATTACAAACGTCTCAATCTAAACTCTTAATTGATTGTAAAAACAGGTATTGCAAAACGACACAACATACAAAGGGAAATCTTTCTTTGTATTCAATTATGATCAATATTTGCCGTTGTTACAAGTTGGCAAATATGAATAATTAAATAGAAAGATTTCTCCTTCGATATCCAGTTTTAGTACACTGATTAACTTAACAGTTTCATGAGGAGATAATAGTAGGATTGTATGTATACATGTCGATTAAAAGTGCTTTTAAGGATTTCATTGATGTGATTTTATGGTTACAAATATGAGTTATTATTTATTAGAAAATATTTGTATACATGTGTATATCCTGTTTTAATTGTGTGAATATTATGGATGCATGTTTTAAACAAGTGTATCACTTAAATACGCCAGCAATTTTGAAAGGCGCATTCATACCTAGGCATATTCTAAGTTTTTTTTGTTAATAAAATTTAACAGCAAAAATATTTTAAAAAGTTTGTTTTATTTATAAATTGCCTCCTGGGGGTTACATGAAACATGCCCAATATATAAAAAACTTGACGCTACTCTAACGTGACGGGCATGCGAGAAGTTATTTAACTGTCTAATTTGAATTCTACCCATATCAAGTGATCGCTATTGGTGATTCGGAAAATTCATTGTTAACGTTTACAATGTATGTGAAAAAAATATAAAGATGTATAGACCTCCTTAACAATTACTCTCTAGTGGGGGTGGCCGCTGTATTTGGATATTGTAATGGATTTAATTCTAAATAACCGTTCCATTCTAAGCTGTAGAGTTCATTAGATGAGCTTTACCGCCGGTCTTCGATACACAGGCGTCCTTAGACAGAGGGCGTAGTTCATTCGAGATTGATTTCAATCTATAAATGTTTATCTTGGGGTTCACGAATTCTTCGACACCTGTCTTTAAGTTAGGGTAAATGGTTGTTTATCACGGATATTAAAAGTTGGTATAAATGCCCACTGTTTTCACTCGGTATTAGTAAGCTAAAAAGGTCGTTACTTGATTAATAATATTTGTAATCAACACGGGGCACTGTTATTTATAAAGGAGAGATTGTACTAGAGAAGACAAATCAGTGGAGTTAAACAAAAACAACATTACAACTTTTACCAAGTTAATGTGATGGATGTTCCGTGCGTAACTTATGCAAAAATGAACATTTTAATGACTTGCTTTAGTATTTGGATATATTCTGTAAATTCACAAACAAACGAGAATCTTAAGACACTTCAAAGCGATCTCTTCGCCTCCTACTCCTCCAAGATCCGCCCTGTGGTAAACCAGCTAGAACCTCTCCAGCTTGACGTCAGCTTCTATCTCAGCAGCGTCAACGAGGTCAACGAGGTCAAGGAGAAAATGGTTACCACGGGTTACCTGGAGTTGTCATGGACGGACGAACTGTTGAAATGGACGCCCGCAAACTATAACAACACCGAATTCATATTTGTTCCGCAGGTAAATATCTATTCGCTAATTTTTAAAAACACTTTTTTGCAATAGACACCTCCGCCTCAGAAATTGTTTATATATTAAAACTTCTTGAAATAATGAGAAAAATTTAGTTGTGTAGCAATGTGCGGAAAAAATTGTCTCTCTCTGTCTGTCTGTTTGTAATTCGTTTTAATTTCACCGTGTTAAATTTTCACGATTTCTCAGAAAGTACCTGTTGTGATGGCTTTTAATTTCACGCTGCAAGAAAATCAAATTTGAAACAGATTAAATATATTTAAAATTGTATTTTCAAGGTGGTTTAATTTTACGGGAAAATGATAAATCATGAACATGATTATTGAAATTAAAACCATCGTGATTTTTTGACATTAAAACAATTCTATCTATCTATCTATCTATCTATCTATCTATCTATCTATCTATCTATCTATCTATCTATCTATCTATCTATCTATCTAATAAATGAAGAAACAAATATAATATATCAATATTTTAAGATATGAATGTACTGTAGCATTGAATTATTTAAAGATCCTTCGTGCGTGAATGAGTAGATAGTTCTAAATATTTTCTTTTCTATTTGATTCAATCCCCTGAGAATATTAGATTACTTGTGTTCCTAATCCGTTAACACATCTATACCAAGGTAAAGAAAATTAAATCCCATTGACATGTGAAAGAGACATAGAATTTAAAAGGAATGCATTACAAAAACGCATCAGCATAATAGAAAATCTAATCGTGTATAACTGTCAGATCGTAACTTAATCTTTAAAGCTATAACTAAATCTGTTTGCCTTATTCAAAGGTTATACACTCTTACTCTTGTTTGTCCGTCTGTCACGTGATATAACAAGGTTATACACTGTTACTCTTGTCTGTCCGTCTGTCACGTGATATAACAAAGTTATACACTGTTACTTTTGTTTGTTCGCCTGTCACGTGATATAACAAGGTTATACACTGTTACTCTTGTTTGTCCGCCTGTCACGTGATACAACAAAGTTATACACTGTTACTCTTGTTTGTCCGTTTGTCACGTGATACAACCTGACAGGCATGAATGCTGAATCTGAGCCATAGGTTTCGGATGCTGAAGGAGGTTAAGGTTTTAAGAGCTGGTTAAAGTTTTTGGAACAGGTGCACTCTGCATGGTGATTATATCTTAGTTATTACTGGTCCTAACTTCATAACTTCATAAAACTTGCATGGATGATGCGTCTTATGATACTGATGCACCTGACAAGCATGCATGCTGAATCTGAGCCATAGGTTTCGGATGCTGAAGGAGGTTAAGGTTTTAAGAGCTGGTTAAAGTTTTGGAGCAGGTGCCCTCTGATGATTATATCTTAGTTATTACTGGTCCTAACTTCATAAAACTTGCATGGATGATGCGTCTTATGATACTGATGCACCTGACAGGCTTGAATGCTGAATCTGAGCCATAGGTTTCGGATGCTGGATTAGGTTAATTTTTTATAACAGGTCACATGTTTAATAAATATTTCAAACTTGCATAGTTGATTGAACTATAATATAAATGAATCGCAGAGGTAGCTTCAGATGCAGAGCCTGATCTCCATTATCAAGGATGCTAAAAAATATATCTTAGTTATTACTGGTCCTAACTTCACCAAACTTGCATGTATGGTGCGTCTTATGATACTGATACACCTGGCAGGCTTGAATGCTGAATCTGAGCCATAGGTTTTGGATGCTGGATGAGATTTGGGTTTTTGGAACAGGTGACATATTTTATAGATAATAGCTTGCATAGTTGATTTAACTATAATATTAATGAACCCCAGAGGTAGCTTCAGATGCAGAGCCTGATCTCCATTATCAAGAATGCTAAAACAATTCTCCTACCTCACTCAAACCTGCTTGAAAGATGTGTTTGTTGTTAAATGATATAATATGATTCCTATGATATAGTATTGTATGATATGATACACTATTGTATCATATGATATGATATTGTATAATATATATCGTATCCGTATCATATGATACGATATTGTATAATATGATATTAGTTTATATAATATATTATTATATCACATGATATTGTATCAATTGATATGATACAATGTTGTATCTAATTATATTGTATCATATGATACAATATCATATTATGTATCAAATATGATACAATATCATACAATACAATATCATACTATAATATTATACAATATAATATCATATTTTACAATACTGTGATGTATTATGTGATATAATATTGTATCATATAATACTATATTGTATCATATATTTTATATTATGATATTGTATTATGTGATCAAATACAATAATGTTTAACACGATACAATGTCATATCATATGTTACAATATCATATTTCATAATTATTTATTACAGTATTTTATTGTATTATATGATATATATTGTAAGTATAATAGGATGAAATATCGTATTTTATATTATTGTATTGATAAACATTGTATCATATTATACCGTATGAAATGAACATAAAATTATTATACAATTTTTTAACATATGATATAGTTATACGATATTGTGTCAAAACAGTATCCATGTATATCCAAGATCATTATTAACTATGATTTTCATATAAAATGATAAAGGTGGTCTCATAAAGGTGATTCCTCATAAAGGTGATGCCTCGTCTCGGTGAGCTTTGTGATCTGTGATTACCTTTGTTTATGATGATGTTTGAGAGTTTTCTATTTTTCTAACAGCATGTCGACAGTTGATGGTAATTGCTTACGTCATGAGATTTTTTTTTGGTTTACATTATCCATCCTAAAACTAAATGTTGTTTTCTTTGGATTTGGTCCACGTTCAAATTCAACTTTTTTTTGTATTTCCTTGTTGTATATTCTGTCTATTTATATCACCATTGTTTTAATTTGATAAACATATCTTTATATTGCATATTGTGTCTTGCACAAAAAGCGCTTGAAATAAAATGACCTCCCTCTGTAAAACCTCTTACTCTCTATTGCCGAGTTTTAATGTTTCTGGCAGTTTGAGTCGCTCTTTTGGGACTTGCAAAAAGGGGTGATCGCATTTTTTTTTTTATAGAAAAGTGTCAGGAGAAGCAAGTAAATAATGTTCTTCCTGATATTATTTATTTTCATATATTATAAATTAAAAATAGATAAAATATAAATAAATAAAATATAAATAATTAATATAATAATATATCAATCCAACATCTCAAAATTCAATTGAATTAACAAAAGAGATTTACAACATGAGTTATGTTGTATATTTTATTTGTTGAAATAAATTATATCGGAGAGAAGAGTCTTTTTAATTCATACTGTTTTACCCTTTTGTGTGTGTGTGTCTGTATGCCTGTCTGCTTGTCTGTCCGTCAGTCTGTCTGTCTGTCCATAACAAAAATTTCTGTCGCATTTTTTCTCAGAAGCTGTTAATTGCAGATTTTTGAAATTATAACACACCCCTTATTTAGACATGCCATATGGTGCGATTTATTTTTGTACCAATTGGACGCCAATTTCCTGTTAAATGATGACTGTTTATATCTAGCCTTAATTAGCTCACCTGAACCGAAGGTTCAAGTGAGCTTTTCTGATCACCCGTTGTCCGTCGTCCGTCCGTCCGTCCGTCTGTCCGTCTGTAAACTTTTCACATTTTCGACTTCTTCTCTAAAACTACTGGGCAAAATTTAACCAAATTTGGTACAAAGCATCCTTATGGAAAGGGGATTATAAATTGTTAATATAAAGAGCACAGCCCTTTTTAAAAGGGAGATAATTGCGAAACAGTGAGTATAGGGTGTGTGTCTTTAAAAATCTTCTTCTCAAGAACCACTGCACCAGAAATGCCAATATTAACAAAATAGCTAGTGTATATAGTGAAGATTTTAAATTGTAAAAATCGTGACCCTCGGACCAAAACTGGGGCCCTAGGCGGGGTTCAAAGTTTAACATAGAAATATACATAGAAAAATGTTTACAAGATTTACAAGATTTTTGTTCCATTTATTCAACTAAATTGTGCACCAAAAAACCCAACTGTGTCTCCCTGATTATTGACAACTCATGGCATAAGTATATAAGTTTGTTTTATCAAGAAATAACGGATGAATACAATAAGGTGTAAAAATTCACTAAACATTATTTTAGTTTATCGCTTACAGTTTATTTGGAGACCGTGCCCGATAAAAATAAAAATTAATATGTAAATTTATTTGTTATCGGGCACGGTCTCCAAAATAAATGTTAGCGATAAATGTATCTTGTGATTTTGTTGTATATTGGTTTAGCATTATAGATACGGTATAGACTGGTTCGCCAGCCATGATTACGCGTTATAGGAAATAGCAGTGAGGAGAAAAAATTATTTTTAGGCCCATAAGTTATCTTCACACGCTTGCGATGGAATGCCGAAAAAATCTTTCGGAGAGTCAATAGATTTATTTTAAAAGTAAAACGACTTTAATAGTTATAAACAAAGAAAGAGAAACAGCTTTCGATTAAGTAAAACCGCTGTTAGCCTGAAAAAATCTCTGAAAGCCATTTATTTATTTTACCTACTGGTTATGGAAGGTCCTTAGCTTTACAAAAAAAAATCCCACTCTCTAAGTTAATAACTCCATATTTTATAAACACATAAGATAATATGTACAGACCATGTGCTATAATTGTATGCAGCCTGTGTGCATTCAATTTATATGTGCTTACTTATTCTTATCGGACCTTACGAGAAAACGGAGCTAAATCAGATCGTAACCATCCTCAGCAGTCCCATAAATCAAGTTATAATGGGCATGGATTAGAATGCTACAAGCAGTCTAGTGCCAATTATATAACTTACTCAACAATGAAAATATTTATACATTTGCGATGTAAATTAATATTTACAATACCCACATAAACAATGTATTGTCAACGGTGTCAATATTAATTTGTTCTTGTTAATTTGATATTTATTGTCAAATTCATGTTTAATTCTTCTTAAACCTTCTTTCTTTGATCCGCCCCAATCTTCTTTCCGATTTATTTTAAGTGTGCGCATTTGCTATGCGCAAAGCTGCAGTGAGTTTTCCTACTGTGATGGCGGTGGTGGTACCTGTCCTTGAATTTCCTAGCGGCAGCGTTTGGAATCAAGGGCAGGCTATCCAGGCTAAGATACTGCAGATCAACGCACATGGTGTAGATTTATTTGTAAACAACACTACCAAAGATAATCTTGTTTCACACGGAAATTGAAATAAATAAAAGTATGTTTTATTATAATTAGGGAAACACTGTTAATGTGTTACACTCTTATACAAATGAAGAACCCGTGAAATTTGTTCAAAGACTGTTTAAAGCAGAAAGAAGTTAATTTATTTTTAAACTTTGAAATTTCTTCGATTTTTGTAACCATGATGAGGTATGGATTCATTGTAATACAAATGCATCACTACGTATTTTATAAGGAAATATACTGAGTATACAATCACATGGTGATGTTAAAATTGCAAATAAAAATATAGTTGCATATGTGCGAATTTAGTTACACAAACCATTTTTATACTGATATTATTTGATATACGACTATTGGTACAGAAATATAAATTAATGATATCTATATTAAAGAAAATGACAGCTCGACGCCTTTGTGACCGTTCCGGCCTTTGATATGTATAAGGAAGATTCTAAATTGTAAAATTCGTGACCCTTGGACCAAAACTGAGGCCCCAACTGGGGTTCAAAGTTTAACATAGAAATACATAGGAAAAATGTTTAAAAATCTTCTTATCAAGAACCACTGCACCAGAAATGCCAATATTTACAAAAAAGCTTGTATATATAGTAAAGATTCTAAATTGTAAAAATTGTGAGCCCCGGACAAAAATGGGGCCCTAGGCGGGGTTCAAAGTTTAACATACATGTATATAGGAAAATGTTTTAAAATCTTCTTCTCAAGACCTATAATGCAACAGTTTGGGATATTACTATGCATACATCCTTAAATAATGTAGATTATTATTTGTAAAAATCGTGACTCCCGGACTAATACTGGGGCACCAAGAGGGGTTCAAAATTTAACATTTTAAAAAATATATAGAAAACGTTTAAAAATGTTCTTCTTGAGAACTACAATGTTACAGTTTGTGGAATTACTATACATGCATCCCTGCTTATGTAGATTCTTAATTGGTAAAATCGTGACCCCCGGACTAATACTGGAGCCCCAAGAGGGATCAAAGTTTAATATAGAAATATATATATAGGTAACATGTTAAAAAATCTTCTTCTTGAGAACTACAATGTTACAAGTTGTTAGATTACTATGCATGCAACCTTGGATAATGTAGATTCGATAGTTTTAAATAAGTGACCCCTGGAATAATACTGGGGACCAAAGATGGGTTCAGAATTTAATGTAGAAGTATATATGGAAAATGTTTAAAACCTTTTTCACGAGAACTACAATGCTTCAATTTGTCAGATTACTTCGTAAGCATCCTTAAATTGTGTAGATTCGAAATGATAAAAGCTGTGACCCTCGATCTAATACTGGGTCCCCAAGAGGGGTTCAAAGTTTAACATAGAAATATAGAGGGAAAATGTTTAAAAATCTTTTTCTAGAGAATTACAATGCTTCAACTTGTGAAATTACTATGCAAGCATCCTTGAATAATGTAGATGCTAAATTAATAAAGCTGTGACCACTGGACTAACACTGGGGCCACAAGAGGGGTTCAAAGTTTAACATAGAAATATATATGGGAAATGTTTTCAAAAAATTTTTCTCGAGAACTATATATATATATATATATATTATGTTACAGTTTGTGAGATTACTATGCAAGGATCCTCAAATAGTGTAAATTCTAAATTGTTAAAGCCAACCATAAACCTCGGACCAATACTGGGGCCCCAGAAAGGGGTTCAAAGTTTGAAATAGAAATAGCATATGCTACGAAATAGAATGTTACAAGAAACTGTTGTTCAGGTGAGCGATGTGGCCCATGGGCCTCTTGTTTTTAAATAAGTTTTCGTCAAAAATTTCTCAGCAACTATAGATCACATATGCTTGAAAATTTAACACACGCCTTGTTTAAAGAGCAATATGGTTGGATTCATTTTATAACAAATTCGATGTCAATTTCCTGTTAAATGTTAACTTTGCTTGCTTTGTACATTCACATCAGGGTGGGGGTATCACTAATGAGAATTGGCTCACGTGCAGATATCTGGTTTTATTACTGTGATATAAGGCGGGTAATGAATTTATCTGGTTGAGAAGAACAATTTTGTACAATAGATTATCATTCTTTATTTTGAGCGGAACTTAAATCTTCTAGTCCTTTCTCTATGTTATTTCCTAGGGAGCTACAGTTATGCATTTACTATCGTGAACGCACGCGCTTAGAGTAATTTCTTGAAATGACTCGTTGTAGTCTGTTGATTTTTTTTTATTCGTTTTCTGCATCAAAACATTTTCAGTCTTTTCTTACTGGCAAGTCCTGAGAAACACCTATGTTGAATATCTTACCATATATTGATTTTTCAAATGATTTCCTGGTCTTTTATTTTTTCCAACCATATAAAAAAAATGAATTTTTGATAAATAACGGTTAGCTGCAAGTCTGTAGCTCCCGGTCTGAAAAAAATTCGGATGGACGATCTGAGAGCTACAGTGCCACCCATTGAAAAAAATGTATATTTTATTGCGCACAAAAATCTGCGCTAGTTTTGGACTAATATTACTCTTGTTTATACGCAACTTCTGAAAAAACAATTGATATCATTAAATTCTTCATGCAATTTATTATTGATATCGTCTCTTTACTTGCCTCAGACTTTCTCCGGAACACTCTATCGACCTCGGAAAAACAAGAATGTTAAATTTACATCGAGATCGAGAGTCGCCATTTTTACATGCAAACAAAATGCATCACTTCACTTTACGGGGCTGGTGATGGTGTTTAAAAGATTATAAGAGGCAAGTAAAGAGATGATCTCAGTAGTAAATTGCATGGAGAATTCAATGGTGCTAATTGTTTTCACAGGATTTGCGTATAAATAAGATTAATCGCACATTTCTGTGCGCAATAATATACAATTTTTTTTTCAATGGGCGGCACCGTAGCTCCCAGGTCGTCTATCCGATTTTTTTCAGACCGGGAGCTACAGACCTGCAGCTAAATTACGGTATACAAAAGTAAATAAACCCGGTTTAAAGAAAAATATTGTTTGGATTACCGTTTTAATACTGTCCAATAATCTCAAGTAATTGCTGTGTTACACAACACTCACGCGTCCGTTTGAGCCACCAATTGGCCTCTTGCAAAATTCCTCGCTTGATGAATGCATTTTGTTTTGGTAACTATCGTTCGTATTACCGATAAAAAACAATACAACTTATTGCAATTAAGTTGCACACGGAATCCATAATTCTCCGTACATCAGTCTGAATAAAATACAAATCCCTAAAGCTTTGCGCTTATAATAGTTAAAATCTGCATTTAAAGGAGGCAATATGGTCAACAAATGACCCATCAGATCTCCCTTAAACTTTATTTTTTCACATAAACTATAATTAAGTAATATTTAAGCTCTATTTCAGTATTTTACTATATATTAAGGTCAAGATCTTGTAAATGAAAGGTGCCTACAGGTTTAAGAAAATTAAAAATATAAATTTTTTTAATGATGCTTTATGATAATAACTTTATTTGATATGGTATATGTGGGCGTAAATGTTTGGTAAACAAAATGAAAAATCATGTTTTCCACTGTCTTTTTCAATGGAATATGAAGGAAGTAACTAACAAATCTTAGAATTTTGTCCAGTTTGGACTTATGAAATATACATGTATCTAGAATGTACGAAAGCCAAGAAGGCTCATTCGAGATTCGAGATTCAAAATACGAGATTCGAAATACGAGATTCAAGATTCGAAATTCGAGATTAAATATCTAAATTAACCAATCAAATCAAGGATCTGAAAGCCTGTATCCTAGCGACATCAAACTGTTCTAAATAAAGAACATACGTACTTGCTCTTATATACAAATAAATGGTATGTTCTCCCTAATTAAATAATTATTTGTATTTATTTTTACACAGAGTATATAATTATGTCTACTATTAATGCAGTGTGTTTCGCGGATATAAGTGATTTTGTTCGCCCTGTGTGCATTCCCACATGATGCGTTTGAACCCGGTGATATTTCATTAATTAGTTAAAACCTGGGGTTTATTCACCTCTTGTGTAAAAATGCGGTTATGGTAGAGAGCTTCATAAGCGGATCCTTTGAATATAAGCATTACTTATCGGTTTTTTTTATACAGTCATACAATATGAATACAAAATGAAAATAAGGAAATACGAGTAAAATTGAAATTACAGGTATACTAGGCTTCGCAAACACCCCCCCTCCCCTGCCACGGATTTGGATTTTCATGATTTTGGGGGAAGTTGCTTTTTTTTTTGGCTTGTCAAGATTTTTTGGATGAGTATGGCCCCCTTTCAAAAACGATGCTACGTGCCTTATTCTATACGATCAAAGGTAGGGATAATAGGGTGCCGATTTGTTCACATTGCCGATTTCATGTTAAGAGAACAGTAAAACTTTAAAAATTTGATTGCATGAATTTTTCAACAACAAAAATCTCTGTAGCCCCCTCCCCCTCCCCTCCCGCGCCAAAATTGACAATTACATATAAATCATACAAATGTGTACTTTGTATGTAAGTAACTCTCTAAAGATGTAAATAAGCACTGCATATATATGTGTACTTAATATTCTACTACATAACACTTAGCCGGATAGAATTTAACTAGGGTGAAGCTACAAGGGGGAGTGGTGCAAAATTACCACTTTGTCGCCGTACACACATACGACAAATAATGAAACTGTGTGATGTGGGGAATGTACAGAAGATGGCGGCAAATTCTCTCAAAAATCAGTGCAAAAACAAAAAAATAGGCTGTTTTTTTCATATTTATCCTGCAAATACATTAATGAAAAAATGTTATCGTCACATAATATTGCCGATTTAATTAATGTGTACTTATGGTCAACGAACATGTAATTCTAAATTTCAGGGAGGCGAACGCATCAGGCTGGTATCCAGAAAATAAATCCAAATAATGATCGGTTAAATTACACGTAAATGCTTTGAGAATTGTTTTTAACTATTGTACGGGCCAAAATGATGAAAACTATTTACAGTGTAATTGGACACTTTCGTTTCATATCAACATGTATTAACTATTACAACAAAGATTCTGAGAGTATTGCACAAGCAATAATATATGTACTTACCAGCACCCCCCCCCCAAAAAAAATAAATAAAAAGCTGAAACACTTGTCCTTTTATTTGCTAAACAAGAAATAAGAAATTTTGGTTGAAGATTTTTTCTAAAGGACAAACCCGTAAAAAGTATTGAGAGAAGAGTTTTTTAAAATTAATTTCGTCATCAATTTTAGGTTTATTGGGGCATATTTGGGACCATTTAGGTAAATAGATGCACCAGCGCAGCTCTAATTAGCAGTCGCAATTTCTCGGGCCTTTCCGGCAGGCTCGGAAATATTCCGAGCATGCCGGAAAGGCCCGAAAAGTTGCGATTGTTTTAATCAGATCATAAATACGAAATATTTTTTAAAAAATAACTTTAAAACTAGTGGATAAAAAAGGAACGCAAGACGAATTCGATTAGTGCTAATTGCTGAGTTAAATGAATGGTACAGGATTTGCGCAAGAAAGTCCCGTGTTCTCTTTCCTTACCTTTATTTATTGGAACACTAAATGACTTATCTAACCCTATCATAAGTTAAGTACGTAAATATACCTGTTGATCAAAAGTAAAACAACTCATAATTTTTCTGTAGGGCATCGTTATGAAGCTACACAGAAAGTTGGAAATTAATTCGCCGAACCAAAACGAAAAATATCTATGGAGAACGAGATAGAGAATCAATGAAATCACACGTGTGTTACCACCGTTGAAGGAAATTTAAGCTCGCTAGTTGGTCTGCCCTACCCTAACCACTTCCTCTCTTTTCTCCTTTAAAATGCTTAATTATCGTCTATTATACACTTGTATTTGACAACACGAATCTCTCTCTCTCTCTCTCTCTCTCTCTCTCTCTCTCTCTCTCTCTCTCTCTCTCTCTGATACACTACAATACAGTATTCCTATTTGGATTGTTGTCGTTGAGGTTGTAAATCATTATCTTCTATGGTTGAAAACTTTTTGAACTTTATCACAACCTATATTTTGATAGGTTGATTATTGCATTGAATTTCATGTCATAGCTAAAACCACACTGAATTTTAAATATTTAAATTAAACATCTTTCTTCGCGAACCGATTTTTACACATGAGGCGAGTACACTACGGGTTAAAATGTGCACGTGTCGGGGGAGACTACATAGATTCGCAAAGCACTTATATATCACTAATTTAATTGTTTATACTGTGTGAGGTTTATTCATCAAAGCATTCTAACCATTATATAACCACTAAACAAGAGCTATTAAGGCATTTATTTGTAGGTAAGAACATGTACTAATGATCTTTATGGAAAACAGTTTGATGTCGCTAGGATACAGGTTTCAGATCCATGATTTGATTGGTAAATTTAGATATTGGATCTCAAGTTTCGAATATTGAATCTCGTACTTCGAATCTCGTAGTTTGAATCTTAAATTTCAAATGAGCCTTCTGGGCTTTCGTACATTTTAGATATATTTCATCAGGGACGTATATCCTTGATTTCATAAGTCAAACTGAACAAAACTCTGAGATTTGTTCCTTATTTCCTTCATATTCCTTCTGGGCTTTCGTAAGAATGCCTGCAGTCTCTTCAAAAACGGTATTAAACAAGCACTGACATCCACTTTAAAATAATGTCAAATTGAATATAGGTATCAAGATTACTTTTCCCATGAATTAATATAGAACGTCAAGAATTTGTTCCGTTTTCTATATAATTCCTTTAAATTCGTAAAAAACGGAACAAAATATTAATTAAATCAATTATGACGTCATAATGGTTCACACTCTGCAATCATTTACTAGATCTTGAACTTAAATTAATGCAAAGCTCTTCATCTTAAGGAGGTAAATACAGACTAAAAATTGCCAGGACCATCGAACCCAATCAGATTTCAAAAGCGTTGACTGAAAACAGATTTTAAAAGGGGAGGGGGTGGTGGTAATCTAATTTTTATGAATGAAGATGGTATGCAAACTTTAATTTTTAATTTTTATTTTGTAGAATGACATTTGGAAGCCCGATCTCGTTTTAAAGAACGGGTTTAAGAAGTTTGAAGAGCTTGGCGGCAGTTTCTACTATCTTTATATCGATCATGAAGGCTCGGTTGTTTGGATGCCTTTTAGTGTTTTCGAATCTCGATGTTCCATGAATATTTTTAATTTTCCGTTCGACACCCAGTCCTGTGACATCAAGTTCGTTACCTGGAGCCATTTTGCTGATCAGATCGAGATTACGAAATCGTCAAAAGGGATAAACTTCTATGAATATGAGGCGAACGCTGTCTGGGATATTTTGGACACAGCTTCCGAGATCAAAAAGGAAGGGAGAGAATCGGAAGTAAAGTTTACTTTTAAACTGCGTCGAAAATCCCAGTATTACGTGATGAATATCATTCTACCGGTCATTTTCCTGGGTTATCTGAATATCCTGGTGTTTGTAATCCCGGCTGACGCCGGAGAGAAGATGTCCTTCTCTGTTACTGTGTTTCTGTCCTTTGCCGTCTTTCTGACTATTATCTCCACCTTGTTGCCAACCAGTTCTGAAAATATTCCCGTCCTAGCCATGTACCTTGTGATACAGTTGGTAAATGGAGTGTTTGCCCTTGTCATCACCGCATTCCAACTTCGCTTACGTCATAGAGACGACAGTGAAGAGGTATCGGGTATATGGGCGAAAGCCATTCGGTTGCAACAAAAAATGAGGTGCAAAAAGATGAAGAACGTAAAAGTAAAACATTTAGATTCAAATTCAAACACCGATGATCTTAAATCCAAACCGAAAACAGATGAAATTCCGGATGTGACGTTTGGTTGGAATCACGTGGCATCAACAATTGATTTCTTTGCTTTCTGGTCTTTTCTCATTACAAACATCATCATCACTATTGTGATGTTTACTGTGGCGGCATCGTAACCATACTTTTACATTATCTCAGTTTTGTCACCAAACGTAACTATAAAAATACTTTTAAAAAACCCATTATCATGACGTCATGTACCCCATTAAAAAGAAAAAAAAGTAATAATATCCCCAAAAATCATTTCTTTACTTGTTTGTTCATGTTACTTAGCTATTAAGATCCTTGAACTGATCTAAAAGGGAAAACAGTCTCTATGCACATGATTTTAAAAATAATACACGTAGAAAAACAATTTTTGTATGGACTAACAAAAATATATGAATTTTTGAAAACTTATTTTCAAAATCAAGGATGCGCATAAAATAATTGTCAGTCACCAGAAAAACCTCTATATATTTCTGAACGGACATTGATTTTTCAGCACATGTTCATTTACAGTAACAGTGAACTGTTCAAACTTCGAACTGGTTTGGTCTACTCTGATTTAAACGATTGATAGTTGTTTTTATTGTAAGAAAAATCAGTATATGCAAATTTCTGTTGAAATGATTTTATAACCAAGTGCAATGCGCATGTTTTAGGGGTTTCATCCATTTTGAAGAAAAGACAATATCGTGCATTGTCTAGTAACTGAACAATTTTGTATATAAACGTGACTGTTTATTTAAAATTGGTAAATTATTTAAACAATAAGATGTTAATTTGTGATTCATGCGGGATATGAAGGTGGCGACATTGCAGAAAAAAATACGTAACCCGCGTTAGCGCCATAATCCCGCGTTAGCGCCATAATCCCGCTTACCTTACTGTTGTTCCTTTTACTTGGTACATTTCTCCATATCAATTTTTTAAAGTAAAATTAGCAATTGATTGAAAATATGTGAATTCAAATGCAGTGTGCATCGTTCGGTTCTGTTGAACTCGCCTATTTTATGACAAGTGAGAAATTTTGATTTAATTGGAAATATAAACTTTATATGCACAGGTATTGTTATAACGAAAATAGACTTTGAAAAATATAATAATTTCGGAATAAACGCAGTGTTACACCAAGGAATTTAAGTGTTTTAAAACATCGCAGAAATCGTCAATTTAAATTTTTGAGCATTACAAATATGTTCAAGCAGATTTGATGTGTTCACGCGGATATATTATACGACACACACCACTCGTTTAGTATGTAAAATATCCGCTAGCAAGACGGTCCATATTGCGTGACCTTTTATCATTGTACGTTTAAGTATACTAGTAGATCATATTAAAGTAGTCCGAGTATCACACTACGTCATAATACGGATTTTACAATATGGATTCGACTTTTACTTAGCGTTTTTGATATCCGGTATTGACTTTGCTCTACATCGCTGTTGTAAACAATGGCAATAATAAGCAATTAGAACAGTAATTTATATATTGAGTAATAGATATGATTAATGTTGAGAAACTCGATTTTGTTCAAGTCAAATGAAAAACAAAGTTTCTGATTATCCAGGATCTCATGTATGCTTATATCTTCTTTGTTTTGATGGGTCCATCGCCCTGAAATTTTCTTTTTTTTCTTTTACCAGAACCGGTTTAAATTAAGAGACAGAACCTATTTCGAATTTAATCAATCGTCAATTAATTAATGTTTAAATGATATCTAATATTGTTGACAGATCAAAGCAGAAAACTGTAACAAAATGTGATTTTTACGGAATTTATCTTCAGAGTGTACTTGGTTTAAGGCTTATAGCGTCAAAAGTAATCCGTATGATTTATTTTACCAAATCTTCTGTCTAAGATGTTATTCTATAGAATAAACACCATGAATTTAGGTTTAAGTCTAAAAATAGTAAAAAAAAAAATGGCCAAATACGATACATGCATCACGTTTTTGTATTCTATTTTGATACATCGGGCCTATAAAGCATACTTACTTTCAACAATTTGCGTAAAAATAGTAATGAGATATGGTTGAAATAAATGTTTATACTATATTTTGTATATCCAGTTCTAATTTCCCCAAAGTTGGTAATTATATTTATAGTCTGTCCCAAGTTATTGCTTCCATCACTTTTTGATGATTTTTAATAAAAATACACATACCTGTGAAAGAAATGCTGTTGAAATCAATAAAAGGAAAAATATCCAAGATATCTTCATTGACAAATTATCATTTTTCACTCATAAAAGTTCACAGGAACGAAAACAATTTTCTTACGGAGATTTATAATGGGAAATGTTTACATCTTTTCTCCATTCGGAAGTTCTCGGGACACCTCGCACAATTTTTCAACGTTATCATCCGGGCTTAATAATGGCTGATCCAATGCTAAATCTCCGTAGACTTTCTATTTTGGGATGTGTATTGAAACCTGAAGCGGTAGAGGGGGCGTTTCAAAACAGATAATCTGGACATTTTTCATACTAGTGGATGAACATAGTTTGAGAACAAAGGTATTTATGATTATCGAAATATCAAGCAAAAAGTGGTGGAAGCAAAAACCCGGGACAGAGTATAGGAAAAACGGACGTCTGGCAAATTTCATCTTTTTTAATAATTTTGGCAAGGGGGTACACCTGTCTGGGAGGTGATAACAAAAAAAAATAGCATGTAAACATATTTTTTCTTTTGTATATATGTATTGCTTAAACGTATATTTATCATTTAAAGCTTAGATTTTAATGATTAAGTGCCCATTAAGTGCCGAGTCGAGGACTACCTTAAGTAAATTTAAGAGGGCGGAGGGAGCGAAGCGACCGAGCCCCTTCTTAATCTTGTAACCTAATATGGTCTAACGTACTTAAAACATAACTCACTTTTTCATTCATTGGCTGATCAAAAGTTCTGCGCCAATCAACTATCATCTCTCTTTTGTTTACTGCACTCATAGCTGTCAATCGAAATGTGACGTCGACGTGATCTGAACGATTAAAAATAGCACTAAATAGAATATTTAGCAACTGCTGATTGGATGAAAAAGTGGGTTATGTTCTAATTACGATTAGAACATAAAACACTTTTTCATCCAATCATCAGTCGCTAAATATTCTATAAGTGATGTTTTTAATCGTTAAGAATTTCTCTAAGTTCACATCGACGTCACATTTCGATTGACAGCTAAGAGTTAAGCAGTCAATTAACAAGTGGGTTATGTTCTAAGTAAGTTAGATCATATTAAGTAAAATTTACGCAATTACGAAGGGGCTCGGTCGCTTCGCTCCCTCCGCCCCCTTAATCGCGTAAATTTTACATAATATGATCTAACTATTACTTAATACCCATCTGATACTTTGGGGGCGACGATTCTTTGTGGATGAACATGTACAATACACTTTAGAATCTTTTATTTTAATCAGCATTTTTTACATTTGCACCGTCGTTTTTCATATATAGAAATTACATGTAGTATGTATAGCTCATTCTATAGGCGTTTTAAATACTAAATGTTTGTACGGCAGCATGTAATGTCTGTACTAATTTAAAGGACTATCTATGTCTGAACTTGTGGCCAAATCTTTTGATTTTTATCGCAATGATGGGATTCGATATATTTTATTTTAATCTTATCATCATAATACATGAGAGCATTATCATAACATGTTTTGAAGACACAATCTAAATATACCATTTATGCAATACTTGGAGTGTGTATATTTAAACATTTCCCTGAACTCTTATGCCAGAACGTTTAATAATGCAAAACCAATGTAAAAACAAACCAATGCCGGGCGTCCGTCTAACTATCTTTTAAAACGTTAAAATGTTTTAAATTGGATATACTTAAGATATCTTTAGATAAAAACGAAATGACTATAGAGATATCGGCCATAGCAAAAAAGACACAATAAGATCAAAACCGCTGAACACCAACACAAATGATTTTAAGAAGCTTTCCAGTTTTATTGACAGAAAAGGTTTGAACGGTGGAGAGCCTATAGTTATCTGTCTTTATTACAGAGATACATCCTATTGTTAACAAATATACGTAGTACAAACATTTTATTGGTGTGTATTAACAAAGAAGATTTTCTTGCCATATCTATTGTTGCTGTGCATTAAATGATAGTAAACATGTCAAATAGAAGGGATTTCGAAAAGTAAAATCTTTTCACATAACTAACTTGCACCTTCGACATCCAACTGCAGCAATAGTGCTTGATGTACTACCCTATATATGAGGAAGTTTTAATATATTTGGACATTCATTTACAAACTTTGATTAGAGTATTGTTGTAAATAAGATAAACCACGTTATTTTCGTACAGTTGACCGTGCTCATGAAGACCACAGATCAATTTTGGTTCAAACTAGGAATAACTGTGTGTTTTGCTTGTGTTGTGATTGATCCCGTGACGTCGCAAACCAGTAATGATTTGAAGAATCTGGTCGACACTCTATTTGCATCTTATTCCTCGAAAGTTCGCCCTGTGGTAGATCAGCAACAACCTCTCCAGCTTGACGTTAGCTTCTACCTCAGTAGCGTTAATGAGGTCAACGAGGTCAAGGAGAAAATGGTTACCACGGGTTACCTGGAGTTGTCATGGACGGACGAGCTGTTGAAATGGACGCCTGCAAACTATAACAATACCGACACAATATTTGTTCCGCAGGTACAAGTATAAAACGAACTTTATATCATATACTATACTTATAATCTTCCATTATGTAGTTAATTTTTTTTATATTCATTTACACTTTATAGTTATATACTGATATAATTTTCAAACAAAAAATGCCAATTTTGTTTTCCAACAACCGTCTTTTAATCTCTCTCTCTCGCTCTCTCTCTCTCTCTCTCTCTCTCTCTCTCTCTCTCTCTCTGATTATTTAGTACATCTACAGAATATATAAAACCTGGGTCATTTGTAAGATTTTTACATTGTTTGCCATAACAGAATGGTAACTCTCAGACCAAGTCCAGCGTTACTCGTGTTGCTTTAAATTAGTTTCTAATATTAACACCGTTGCAGAAGAGGCAAGACATGTATTGCAAATATGGTTGTACAATTAAATTTTTTTTAGTCCCTTTCGGGTAGGTTTAATAATATCCGTATTGATTACATTTTGGATAAAAGTCGTATTGTTGAGAAGAAATCCCCATATCTTATAAATGCTTTTTGTTTTGATAAAATTCATAAGAGAACCATTCGTTTAATCTTTAAAGTGCAATTTCAATATATTCGTGCTATCCCGTGCTTCAACTACAATAAAAGATATATAAAACGTAAGAGTGAATAGTAGGCAACGAGACGAAGATCTTAAAATGTCCGTTCTTAAAGTCCAGTAAGTCAATTATAGGCTTACGATACCAATCGAAATACACGCATTAGAAATTAAAAAATGGTTCCCTTTTTTTGACCTAAATGTCTTTTGAAATATGTTTTGAAACTGTTATGCTCATTTCTATTCGGAAAGAAGACTTCGAATTCTCTGCTTGGTGACGTGACCACAAAAGCACGCATGCTCCTATGCAAGGTTAATAAAAAGGAGTTACTTTCAAGCTTAAAGTTATATAAATTAACTATAAATATAGGTAAAGCTTGCAGATAGTTAATATTAAATAACAAAAATTTCGTTAACATGACATTATAAAGTGAAATAGTCTGTGGACGTATACCCAAAATTTTGTTTTAAAATTCAAATTAAACAACCTTAGTTTATAATATAATGGTAATAAAATTAGTTATAATCCTCTATCATTTTATGTACTTTTCCACCTTTTCAGCTTTTTGATTCCATCTTTTTTAAAAGAGCAATTGCATTTATAAAGGTTTGAACTGAGCAATTCCATATGGAGTAAAAATAAAGAGTTTGTATTACAGTATCGTATATCATTTGTAGAATGACATTTGGAAGCCCGATCTCGTTTTAAAGAACGGGTTTAAGAAGTTTGAAGAGCTTGGCGGCAGTTTCTACTACCTGTCCATTGTGAATCACGGCGGTGTTTTTTGGCTGCCCTTTCACGTGTTCGAAACTCGCTGTGCCATGGACATCACCAAATTCCCCTTCGACACCCAGTCATGTGACATCAAGTTCATCACGTGGAGTCACACCGTGGACCAAATTGAAATCTCGAAATCAACAAATGGGATCCAGTTCTATGAATATGAAGAAAACGGAGTCTGGAAAATTGTAGGTACATCCTCGAAGATAAAAAAAGACCAATCTGAATCTGAAATCGATTTTACGATCAAACTACAGCGGAAGCCTCTGTACTATGTGATGAATATCATTCTGCCCGTAATTTTTCTGGGTTATCTGAATATCCTGGTGTTTGTAATACCAGTGGATGCAGGAGAGAAGATGTCCTTCTCCGTTACAGTATTTCTGTCTTTTGCAGTATTTTTAACTATCATATCTGCATTGTTACCAACTAGTTCTACCAGCATACCGATTTTAGCTATTTATCTGGTAATTCAACTTGTATACGGAGTTTTGGCCCTTCTGATATCAGCTTTCCAGCTTCGCTTACATCACAGAGACGAAACCGAGGAAGTAAAAACATTCTGGATAAAAGCTATAAAGTTGCAGCGAAAGCTACGGTGTAAAAAGGACGCTCAAGTCGAAAATTTAAACAACAATGACACGAAAGCAGATCGGAAAGGCATGCGTAACAACTATGTTGCCCGCGATGAAACTTTTGGTTGGAACCAGGTTGCCTCTTCCATTGATTTCTTTGCATTCTGGTTTTTCTCTATTACAAACACACTGATATCACTAGTTATATTTTTAATGGCAGCAAACATGTAACAATTCTCAGAAACTTAATTGTATACAAATATCTTTGTGGAAATATCACTTCATTTCTTTTTACTTCCTTTTTGGCATAAAACAGGTAGTGTAGTGGGCCAGTGAATTTAATTTTTTTTTTAAATATTGTATTGAAACGTTTTTACAATTTCACATTGTAAAAAAAATAAATAAGCATAATATTTTGCAAAAGAGTTATAAACAAGAGATAGAAGAAAAACAAAATAGAAAAAGACAGACAGGCAATCACATGTACATCAAACACAAAGCAGCTATATATATTTTACTTATAATTAAAATTGTAATGGATATTGGGTTCCTAAGTACTATAATAGCTTATATATATATATGCTACCTACAGTAAATCACAAATTGCTTTCCAATCTCTTTCATATTCTGAATATTTGCAGTTTTTAACAGCATAGATTTCTGAATAAGGAATCTGTCACCAATAATATAACTTAGCCTAAAAAATTCAAGTTTTTGGACAGGTTTGAATTTACATGAAAAAATGTATTGTTTTACAATAATTATCAACAAGTTCGTTCTGAACTCTGTATATTTTTTTATTGTTATATTTAGCAAAAAATATGCTACTTTTATCAAAAACAATAGAAACATTATATTTTGTTAAGAACAGCTCTTCAATTCTATACCATATATCCTTAACTTCAGGACATTCTGTAAATAGATGTTCTATTGTTTCAATGTTTAATTTACAGAAGTAACAAAGAGGACGTTAATATGATAATATACTTTTATATCTTATTTTAAAATATTTCTTTTATTTTCTTTTACTTTTAACAAAACCATTGTATTTTAGATATATTCTTTATAGACTCTTTTGGTATTTTGTTTTGTTCTTTTTGTTCTGCTTATCAGTCCGTCCATTTGATTTTTGAGATTTTTAAGCATTGCATGTAGTTTGTACCTTTGAAAATTAAATATGGTTACATTAACGTTTACTTGGGTAGAAACCATTTCTTTCTTTTTGGGAGTAAAATAAACTTGCGTCTTTGCTTCTTCACCATTTGCCACTCCTTCGGTATAGTTATTTCTTTTTCCGATGTAATCCGTTCTTTTCTTTTGTGAAATTCTTCTATCGGCACTATGGGTTTTTTGTTCTTCATCTAGAAGTAAACAAACTCTAATTTAAACAAATGATGGTCCCTATAACACTCTAAGACCACGAACAATGGTCGCTATAGAAAACCAAACCATTCTTCCAATCCAAACAACGAAAACAAGAGAATGTTTATTGTGGACTAAACTTTAAAACAACATGCATCATGTACGACGCCAACATATGACAAATGAAAAATAATCCGCGACAATTACAATTGAAATGTAAAACTGTACTTAACAACCAACATGGTACTATTAATACAAGATTGCATCCCATAATAGTGCATGTGTATGTTGCATACCCGATATTTGTATGCATTTTTGTTTTATTGCAACCTAAAAATAATTGTATAAACTTTACATTATGAACTATTTATCAATAAAAATTTTGACATTGCAATTGTTCTATAATCTGTGCAAAATGGTACATTTTGAGCAAATAAGTACACGACAAGGCGGAAATAAAAATGAATATGTCTTATCTTTGGAAACATTATTGTGACTATGTATTTTGTTTTTCTATTTGAGCAACCGAACTTTTGTTTAAACGACGGTCTTTATTAAACAGTAGACTATTTCTTCCAAACTAAATAACGAAAAATGAATGTTAATCGTGGACAACTTTTTGAGCTTGTTTACTGAAACAAGTTATATTGTCAATCTATTGACATACATATAAGTATCATATTCAATTTTTCAGTAAAAATTTCATCAGCAAGAGTAGATCACAATTATTTTCCAGTGCTTTTCTTATTGAGTGGTTTTGCAATTCCTTAAAAGTAATATATCGGTTATTAAGGTAAATAATGCACTCATATCCAATTAGGGAACCATTTTATATCTACAGGCAAAATTAAACTGTTTCACAACAAGTATCAGCAAGTAATGAACTATTATGGAGGAAGTAATTCACATAGTCTTATATTTTGCTTAAAATAAGATTAAAATCACCATAAAATATAATGTGTTTGGAAGAGTATATACCTTGGAGGGTATTCAGTTGTTAAGGACGGCGGACCCAATTCATTTCTACAATAGATTTTTTATTCAAATTTTTATATAATGTTAATCAGCTAATGGTGAGTGAAAATCAATAAAAAAATTACATGTTCATCGACTTCCCTTTTTTACTATGGGCGTTTCAAAATTTGGGTACGAAAATCCGCAGATATAATAGAAAGTAATGGGAATTTTTGGTGTGCGTGGTATAAAAACTGATATTTCAAAAATCCTGCAATAGATTATTTACTCTAATTTAATTCTTATATTAAGAAGTCAATTAGCTTACCGATGAACAGAAAAAAAATGTAGGTCATCGACCTAAATTTTTAAAGGGGTTGTGTCAAAGTTCACTGCATGGTTCATTTTCCTTCAGGAATATCATTGAAAAAAGGACATGATTATTTATTGCCTGGCGTTACATTAACTGCTTTAGATTTAAATATTGTTAGGTTAATGTATAAATTCAATATCTACCAGAATATAAGATTATAAACTGTCTTTTGGCGTTGTAGGTTCTATAAATCGTGGAAATATAACGAACTTGTTGCAAACAGAGGAAATTCGAACTAATTTTTTTTTCTTCATTTTTCTCCACTAAAAATATTTTGGCATCACAAATTATGTTTAGTATAATTAAAATTTTATTATTTTCTCTAATTCCGATGTACGTATTTAAGACTGTCATATTCATAGCATATGCGCGGTTTCTGCGCAGAGGTGCGAAATCTTGAATTGGGTCCGTCGTCCTTAAGAATAAAATTCTGGTTTGTCAGAATTTAGACCATATATATCTATAAGCGGAAATTGTAGATAATCAACAGTACCATCTAAAATAAAATAATGGACTTAACATTAAAACAACGTGCATCATCTACGACGCTGAAAGTGCAAATGAAAAAATTATTTCGCGAAAATAAGAGGTATGAACTAAAACAATAACTCACACAACAAATATAACACCAAAAATTCAAGATTTCATCCTATTATGGTGCATGCATAAATTGTAGGTACCACATGCGGTATTTATCCGAAGTTTTTATTTTTTGCATCTTTATTCTCCATTTTCAACTTAAATATACTTGTATAACCACACGTACCATCTATAAATATGAATCTTGCTGTTGCATTTGTGCATACATTGCATATTTTGGGCAAATAGATACACGACTAAATATTTTATATGTTGACAATGCACAATTATAAGAGAACTATGCTTTCTTTTTATGGGACAAAATTTATTGTCATTTAACATAAATATATGTAAAATACTATAAAATGTGTTTGGAAGAAATTTTGATAAAAAGATATACTGAATTGAAAACAAATTGTTATATTATCTACCTCTAGAGAATAGTGGGGCATGTAGGAAGATTGTTGATTTGAGGTTAAGGGTTTTTTATGTGAAAAAGTTGAATGGAAGAAATACAAGCACAACCTCCGTGTAAACTTTATAAGTAACACTTTGAATAACACATTTTTAAAACAAAATTTGATTAGTACAAGTAAAATCAATGCACCGCTAGACCAATGTCATAACCACAAGAACAATCTCAGTCCTTATATACAGATTATTTAAATACTTTGATGGGCAAGCGATGGGCAAAATCTGAAAAAGAAGACATTGATACCTTGTCAAAGTGGGTTAAAAGCATCAGCTGTATATTAAAATCTCGTATTAAACGACTGAGAGGTCAAATGAAAACCATCTATCCTTCTGTTTTCATTAAAGCCGAAGTGAGAAAAGAACTAGATAGATTGCACGATCAATATGTACTGGTCTCTGCTGATAAGGCAAGTAACAACATTGTCTTCGTTTGTAAGGCACATTATATTAATTGCATTTTCAAAGAACTACGTTACGATTCTACACATGGTAATCCTACTTACACCCATAGCAGCCTTTCCAAGCAGGAAATACTTCAAAATCATAAATCAGTTATGGATATCTTTAATATCCCCAATAAACAAAATGAATTTGATTTACCTTATTTGTACTGGATTCCCAAGCTTCACAAAAGTCCTTACAAACAGAGATATATAGCAGGTTCCAGTAAATGTTCTACCAAACCTCTCTCTTTACTCCTTACTAACATTCTTACAGTATTGAAGGAGAAACTTCAAGAGTACTGTAAAACAATAAGTGGTGTGAATCAGATGTGGATACTAAAAACTCTAAAGAATTATTAGAAACTTTGAGGTCACAAAATCTAGCCAAAATCAATAGCATCTAAAAGTACGATTTTTCAACGCTTTATACAACCATTCCCCATGACAAATTAAAATCTAGGCTTTTTGATATCATCGACAGTTGTTTCTTCAATAAAAATGGAGGTCGTAAAAATGCTTACCTTGTCATTGGAAATCTAAAATATTATTTTGTTAAAAACCATTCTGATTGCACACACAAGTACTCTGAAGTTGAGATTAAAAAGATGCTTGAGTTTCTGATGGACAACATCTATGTTGTTTTTGGAAATCAAGTCTTTCAACAATCTGTTGGAATTCCCATGGGTACTAATTGTGCCCCATTGTTAGCAGACCTATTTTTGTATTCTTATGAAGCAGAATTTATCCAAAAACTTGTACGTGAAAAAAATAAATCACTCGCTGTGGCCTTCAACTCAACATTCAGGTATATCGACGACGTATTATCAATTAACAATTGTGATTTCCATACTTACGTCGACTCGATATATCCCAGTGAACTTGAAATAAAAGATACCACAGATTCTACATCATCTGTTTCATATTTGGATATTTTACTGGAAATGGACATTGATGGTAACCTAACAACAAAACTTTATGATAAACGCGATGACGTTAATTTTTCTATAGTCAACTTTCCTTACCTATGTAGCAAAATACCTTCATCACCTGCATATGGTGTTTTTGTCTCTCAGTTAATTCGATACGCAAGGGCATGCTCTTCGTATGAACAGTTTCTAAGACGAGGCAAGCTACTGACAAACAAGTTGATAAAACAGGACTATCAACAGTCTCGTTTAAAGTCATCTTTTCGTAAGTTCTATGGTCGATACAACGACCTTGTCAGCAAATACAATCTTCCACTGCGTCGCATGCAGACTGCCGTTTTTCATACTGATTGTTAGACCATAATTAATCACCCAATTGTCTACGGACTTTTCCGTCTTTTCCCGATTACGACAAAGAGCACACGGCGGGTGTGACCGGTCAGCAGAGGATGCTCACTCCTCCTTGGAACCTGATCCTACCTCCATCTTTTTGGATGTCCTTGTTGCTCTGCTTTGAATTTTTATTTCGTTTTATGGATTTTTGAGATGGTTGACGGATTGTTATTGTCATTTTTTTCATTTGAAAAATTATAGATAATCTGTCTGATGGGATTTCAAATTCATTGAATTTGGTTCTGTTTTTTTGCAAATACCTGAAGTTCCTTGTATTTTAACGTCATGACATGTGGTAATAACGAACAGTGTTCAAATTCAAACGTCCAAAGGAAAATTACAAAACAGGAGCAGAGCGAACACGGACCTCTTAAAAAAAATGAGGTAGGATCAGGTGCCATGGAGGAGTGAGCTGCTGACCGGCCACATCCGCCGTGTGCTCTTTGTCGTAATCGAGAAAAAAATCATCTTGAATGAACAAGTCTTATAGACGCTTCATATTAACAAGTGTTTTACAGAATAAACAACATTTTACTAGTAATGATAATTATCACGTTAGTTATTTTTGGTCTACATAAAGAATCCCTTATTAAGAATTGTGCAAAGTAAGCATGTCTCTTTTATCAGAAGGTGTACCCCCCAAACTTTGAAAAACAATGCATATACCATGTACCCTTATTGCAATTTGAACACATCAATACTCAATACAAAAATTTAAATTTAAATTGTCTCAGACATTTCTCAATGAACTTTTTAAATTAATAGATTAACGTTAATTTGATGGTTTTTTTTGCTTTGAGATTTATATGCCATTAGTTCTTAATGAGCTTTTTAACATAATAAAAACTGGTTGTTTGGAATCTAACATTTCTTAGGTTAATGGAGTTATTTTGAATTTTGAGAAAATAAATTGTTATTTACAAATGCCTTCTTCTAACATTTTGTTGTCAAAAATACCAATTAAACCTTAATGTTAAGCTTATATCGTCTGCATTTAGTAGTATGTGATCCTTAAAAAAAATGGTATATTTGTGATATATGTGACGAACTTATAAAAACAATAAAAGATATGCTATTATAGTTTTTATATTGTGTTACGATTTCACTAGAGACATTCAAATTGCGAGTAACGTATTTGCAATTCTGATTTTAATTGCCATCATTTCTTTAAAAACTCTAAGCAAATAACCATATATATTTTAACTAAATAACACAATTTTTTTCCCAATCCAACTCAAAATAATTCTTAATGCGCTGCATCAATATCAATTTCTTATTAATATTTCATAGCCTTCTTTTGTTTTGAACCATCAAACATCGCTCACCATCAAACATAGTTGCGAAAGATGTTTTTATAAAGATTGTAAATAAAGTTGAAAGATTTGAGGGGCTCTAAAAAGTAATGATGCATTATGAAGTTATAACCTTGCATTGATATATTACTGCATCACAACTTTGCTTTAAGGCTGCAGTAGAAGTGCTTTGTAGGTTGGGGTTTATGAATGGACTTTTTTATATGCTTTGAAACCTGTACTATCTGCTATCATTGTTTTGGTGTAAATGATATTAAACAACCTTTGTGTAGTTTGATCGTTTAGTTACTTTGACTCTTAATAATGATAAAAAAACAAAAATTTTGAAATTAATATAAGGATTAACTTCGACAATTGTTTGCCTTTTGATTCATTCTGTGACGTCACAAACCAGTCATTGTTGGAAGAACCTGGTCGAAACTCCATTCTCCTCTTTTTTTTATTAAGACTTCGTCCTGTGGTGAATCAGCGACTACCTTTCCTGCTTGACCTCAGCTTCTTCCTCAGTAGCATTAATGAGGCCAAGGAGGACAAGGAGAAAATGGTAACATGTTGATAAACAAATTATGTAGTCAGAAGACATACGCACTGAAGGAAAATTAAAGTAAGGTTTTTATGTCTGCTATAAAATAAGGTTTTGTTCATAATGTTTTGAAGAGCCATCAACAAACTGATCGCACATTAAGGTGGGATTGGACACTTCAATGTTATGACGTACTATTTATAGAAATAAACAATAATTTCAATGTTAATTTTATAAATACTTTCTTCCTCAAAATTGTCATCTAACAGCATAGCACAGTGAGTTAGAGGGTTCACTATGAATCTGCTAGTTCGAATCTCGCTGTGGATTTTAATTTTTTTACCTTTCCAAAGATTTTTAAAACGTATTTTTTGGTTAAATATTGAAAAAATGAAAATTCTAAACCGGTGAAAATATTTCAATTATACTGTACTTTAATTCACATTAGTAACGACACATGTCCCATACCACCTTAAATAATACAATGTACTACTCCACTGATCACAATACGGGCATTTATTTACCTAATGAAAAACAAAAATGATGAAATGTAAATTGAGCATCCTGGTCAATTTTTATGCAGTACTAATTTATGAAATTTTACCAGAACGCCAAGAAATGACATCGCTAGCGTGCGGCAACTTTCCTTACCTCACGCTTAACAAAATATATGGTCTTCAGATATAATTATCATTATGCATTAAATTTTTAGATCTGACATGAAATAGGTAGATATCTCAAAGAACAAATTTCTGTCACTTTACGCCGACTTTGCTCGATTTTATCGCATCTGTGACATTACTTTTAAATCAACCCTCGTACATATTTACATATTTTTGATTTATTTTCAAGCAGAGAGCATCAGATTTACATTTCTTTTAGCTGCAATCTATATCATTTCCTTCCATGGTGTATGTACTTATCATATATAACTACATATGATATGTTTACTAGGAAACATTTTGCAATATCGTCACCAATATATATTATTAAAAACAACACTAAGGAAATAAATTTCACTAAACAATAACAAATGCACACACGTCAAGTCAGACCTACATATCAATAAGTTAGTTACATATTGGCGAACTCATAATACGACGATGTTTTATAATTTGTCCTTTTCTAAAGTGTGTTTTTGCAATAAACATTTATTCTCGATGGTTGATATTCTAGAAAATGATTATGTTAGTGTTAGAAGATATGGGGTAGCATTTTATCGGGATCACTTTGTAAACTTGCATCAATGAAAAAATGACAATAACAATCCGTCAACCATCTCAAAAATCCATAAAAAGAAAAACAAATTCAAAGCAGAGCAACACGGACCTCCAAAAAGATGGAGGTAGGATCAGGAACCTAGGAGGAGTGAGCATCCTCTGTTAAATAGTTAAATTTTTCCTTTTTCCTTCCTCATTGTCAAGTTTTGAAATTTTGTGTGATTCATAAAAATTCATATTAATTCATATAGATTCAACCATAAAAAGTGTAGATACTTTCCCAGAAGTACAAGAAATGCTGCTTCTTTCATATCTATTAATTATGTATGACAGAGAAAAAAGTTTCCAATGCAAAGATCGAAGAACCCAAAATGTTTGAATTAAAAAAAAAACCCGTTTACTGATGTAATTAAAAAAACATGAGTAAATTATATGCATTACAACAGTATGTTGATGGTTGACAGTAATTAGAGTGGGGACGCTGAAAGAATGCGAACATTTGGTATCTTAATCGACGAAACTAAAGATAAACAATTACAGTACTAGTAATGTATTTGCAGAATAAAATTTGGAAACCGGATCTTGTGTTAAACAACGGATTTAAGAAGTTCAAAGAATTTGGCGGCAACTTTTACTTCCTTTCTATCATATATCTGGGAAATGTCAATAGCTGCCCTTTGACGTTTTCGAAACTCGAGGCGCAATGGACATCATCAAATTTCTATTCGACATCCAGTCATGTGACATCAAGTTTATCACGTGGAGACAATTTTTAGAATTTTTTTTGAAATATCAAAATCTACAAATGGGATCAAGTTCTATGAATATGAAGAAAACGGAGTCTGAAAAAATTGTAGATACATCCTCGAAAATAGAGAAACACAAAGCGAAATTCTAAAGGACTATTTACACAGTTTTATATGTAACGTTATAAGGACTTCTTTAGATTAGGGACAAACAAAACTGACCCCTATAAAAATAAATTGTAAAAATTTGTTACATAAATATCTATATATCAATGGAAAGATAAATTTGTGAATTTTGTAAATATTTAAGAATAATGAACATGTTACTTAATGCTAGAATTTATTTGGCACTCAAAACATGAGGAAAATAGACAAAAGATTGCGTCTAAATGCAGTACACCCATGCATTTAAGGCTCCCCCTAAAAACAGAATGCAAATTAATCAGCTATTTATATATCTGTGCATTTTCAAGAGCAAGTACTTAGGCATCGTTTTATAGTATTTTCAGGGTACATTCGCCAGCTTTTAAAAGAGCTATATTACCTGCTAAAAAATCATGAAATTCTGCACGTGTAAAATCCAGATGTTTTTGGAGTTACCTTCCTTTGTTTTAGAGTCTCACAATTAATTCTTAAATTTTTCTAAATACTTTTTGGATGTTTTCGAAAGATAAACCTCTATATTATGCAATTGAGAATTAAAAAACCTCAATATTATGCAATTGAGAATTAAAAAAAAAAAATTTCATGTATACATCATAAAAATTGCAGGAAAATCCCTACCCATCCTGCTTTTTTCCAGAGAAAACCCCCCTGAATTTTATACGAAACTGGGTTTAGCTACCTATGTGCGGTATTGTGTATTTTTTTCCCCCAAAGTGAAAGTTTTTTAAAGAGCTTTAAAGATAAGATGGAAGATAGTTGAAATCATATTGAAAATAAGTGTGTAAAAGGTTATCACCACGGTGACGTCATGACGTAGAAATGACGTTATGATGTCTTATTTTGATAAATTGATGTTTTAAAGCAAAATAAGGGTGTTTTCCGATGGTTTTTCGACTAGAAACATCAAGCGCTGGCTTGCTCAAGTACCATTTAATTAGAATGATGTACAAATATGAAGAAAAACATGTTAAAATTGTACTTAAGCAGACATGTGGTCTATACTTCCGAATGCAAAATAAAAGAAAAAATGAAAATATTTTCATTTGTTTGCAAAATTTCGGGAATTGAGTCATTTAGGTGACGTCATAGATAAACAGCGAATGAGCAATGATTACTAAAATCAAGATTAAAATTTTATATAGGCATCCTCTGGACAATCATTTATGGAGATTTAATTTTTATACGACACTATTTAAAAATTGGTTGAAATTTGGGGCAGCCGACTAGTTCCGACAATATACCGATATTAGAATAGTATCTTGCAATTCAAAGTGTATATGGAGTATTGGCACTTCTAATATCAGCTTTTAGCTTTGCCTACGTCACAGAAACGAGACTGATGAGGTTAAAGCCTACTGGGCTAAAGTTAAAAGCTACAACGAAAGTTGCGGTGTAAAAAGTACGACCGAGTCGAGAATATTGGCGACAATGAAGAAAAAGTCAGAAAGGCATGCAAAATAACTGTTAAATGAAACCTTTAATTGAAACCATGTTGCCTCTTTAATCGATTTCTTTACTACTTCATTACAAACTCACTGATGTCAATGGCATCAAAATTGTAAGAAATGGATACAAATATTTTAGCAAAAATGTTAACTTCACTCCAATAAAGCAACGTTAATAATTCACAGTTTTAAAGGCTATATGATACACACATTTACACGATATTGCATTATTACGGACTTAATAGACGTATTGAGTCATTAATAATGAATGAATATAACCGAGTTTATAAGCATAGTTATACATATTTTTATTGATAATGTAAATTTAATAAATCACTGGAGGGTCAGATATTTAACACCCTAACTAAGATTAACTGTTGCATAGTTTCGCTCTTAAAAAAATCCTGCAACAGTCTTTCTATATACTCTTGATAACGGAATTATCTAGCAATCGGAACATCCTCGGTCTTTTTCGTCAAGTTTCTCAACATGAAGGAAAAGATCGAGTAATGTTCCGATTGGATGATCTAGGCTACAAGTGTAGCATTGTATTCCACCGCTCAGCAACTTTACATTACGAACTCGAAGTATTTAGAATATTGCAGAGAAGAAGAGTGTCATGCGATGTTTAAATATATCAGATGTAAACTTAAAATCACCCAATGGCATGCTGTACATTCTACGTTCTATTTAAAGTTGAAACTACTTTTTATTGTGGAGAACGAGTTAAACGGTTGTTCAGTCCACATCCGCTTTCATGCACATTAACTATAGGCTAGTCATTGCGCAATGAGTCCGGCTAAAAAGCTGTTGGCTCGATCATATAGTTGTGTTTTGCGTATCCTTAAGTAATCCAATACTATAAATGGCATAAACCCTATGGCATGTCAAACGTTGCAATATTCGATCTTTTCCATTTGTATTGTATAAATTTTCATTTGTATTGTATAATTTTCATTTGTATTCTATATTTTTCTGTTTGTATTCTATAATTTTCCATTTGTTTTGTATAATTTTCATTTGTAATCTATGGCATGTCAAACGTTGCAAAATTCGATCTTTTCCATTTGTATTGTATAAATTTCCATTTGTATTGTATAATTTTCTATTTGTATTCTATAATTTTCCATTTGTATTCTATAATTTTTCATTCTATAATTTTCCATTTTCATTGTATAAATTTTATTTGTATTGTGTAATTTTTTATTTGTATTCTATATTTCTCAATTTGTATTCTATAATTTTCCATTTGCATTGTATAAATTTTATTTGTATTGTATACTTTCTTATTTGTATTCTATAATTTTCCCTTTGTATTCTATAATTTTCGATTTGTATTGTGAAAAAATGACAATAACAAACCGTCAACCATATCAAAAATCCATAAAACGAAGTACAATTTCAAAGCAGAGCAACACGGACCTTCAAGATAGAGGTAGGATCAGGTGCCTAGGAGGAGTGAGCATCCTCTGCTGACCGGTCGCACCCGTCGTGTGCTCCTTGTATAATAATAAAATACAATTACGAAATTTTTCAATACAAAAAAAAAATAATACAATACAAACGGAAAATTATAGAATACAAATGAAAAATTAATGAATACGAATAAGAAATTATACAATACAAATGAAATTAATATAATGCAAATGGAAAATTATAGAATTCAAATGGAGAATTATTAAAACTAGGATATCCACATTGCTAGAAAGATGTTACATACCACTAATATAAAGTTTCATTCGTACAAATTAAACTCTTCACATCAATAAGGCTGCGAAAGTGACGAAAGTACCAATAAACAAAAAAAAAAAAAAAAACCTCACCTCTTTCACCATGAAAAAACCCAGTTGATTTGAAGTTTTAGTATCTGCGTCATACGCACAACTACCTTCAGATCTAGAACTGTATTTAACACAGGATGAATGACCATCTTTAAGTTCTCCTTAAAGATAACTTAAAGGTGCTTAAAGATAGCTTAAAGACGATCTTTAAGCCACCTTTAAGCTATATGTGTTGCTTAAAGGTGGCTTAAAGAAAGCGTAAAGATGGCTTAAAGGCAGCTTAAAGACTATCTTTAAGCCACCTTTAAGCTACCTTTAAGGACAACTTATAGGTCCTTAATGTCCAAACTTCTTTAAGCCACCTTTAAGCTACCTTTAAGCCACCTTTAAGCCACCTTTAAGCCATTAAAAATCTTTTAATTTAATATTGTGCTTAATTTACCAACTGTATTAACTTTATGATAGAAAAGGTATTAAAAACGGTTATTGATTTAGAAAATAAAATGAAAAAAAAAATAAAAGGTATTAAAAACGATTTAGAAAATAAAATGAAAAAAAAAATTTCAAAACCCCCAAGACGAGGATTGAACCCGGGACCCTTCGTTTACCAGCATCACCTCACTCCCTCTGCGCCACGGCAACTTATACATTTTAGGAGGTTTTTATATCCTATAAATTAGTGGCTATTGAATCAACGTATTGAGTTTGTATTTTTTACTTGAAAAGTTTTGACTTCCATTCAGTTTGTAACAATCAATTATATCTAATTTTTAAATTACATGCATGCTTGTATTTAGAATGAAATACGAAACTTGGTCTTAAGTGAAAAAAATATATTATACCTAAATGGAAACCGTTAGGCTTACTAGTACTTAGTTAATAAATTTAAACCAAGTAGATATAGGCTATGTTCATCTAATTTATAGCTAAATGAAATGCAAGAAAGAAGATGAAACTATTTCTTTTATTAAATGCATTGAACCTATTAGCTAGGGTATTTATTTAGTTCTACGCAATTTCCCGGTATTCATGTACGGCGCCGTTCCAGTATGTATAATTTTAATAATATTGATTATTATACATTTACAACAGATCTAGAATAACAAATGAAATGATATATGTTTAAATGTTTAATTGTATACATGATTTTTAAACTATCAATTCTATAACAAACAATATTACCAATTACCGGCGACGTATTTACTGCATGTGGCAATTGCAAATGATGTATGCATATACTTGTACATACAATTGCATGAAGTACCAGGCCTGGTATGTGACATATTTACCCTTATACATATATTTAAATAATAACCCCCATTTATGATCACCGGTACAGTAATTAATTAGCCTCTAGATTTTACTCTTACATACATGTATCTTTAATTTGTAGACGTAACATTTTTAAAACCCACAGTTAGGAAATAATACTTTGAAAATGAATTACAAATGTAAATAAACTTTCATTCACTAGACTTATCGTATACACGTACTAAGATTTCAACGCCTTTAGAAACCCTGACGTGAACCTGGGCACACGACACACCTGTTGTGTATATCTTGTATATTCTGTGTTAGTTCCAGGGGTTTTCTTAACTTGGACAAACAATAGACTCTAATTAGATATACACAAACAAACAAAACTATGTCTAGACAAACAAAGTGGTAATATCCCACCCGATATAACCAAGGCAGTTGAGAGTCTTTTCATCTTTAACATGTATCTAGCATATCTAGAATTAGACCTAGAAATTATTATTGGTTCATTTTTTTATTTTGTTTAATAACCGGATGAACTAAGAGAGAGAGAGAGAGAGAGAGAGAGAGAGAGAGAGAGAGAGGATCACAGGGCGAAAAACAATCTTTAAGCAAGTGACTTAAAGGTGGCGTAAAGGTGGCTTAAAGGATATACACCTTTAAGCTGAGCTTATATGTCCTTAATGTCCAAACTTCTTTAAGTCACCTTTAAGCCATCTTTAAGCCACCTTTAAGCATCTTTAAGTGGCATTTACGCTCCCTTTAAGTTGTCTTTACACCATCTTTAAGTTCCCTTTAAGTCAGGTTTGATCAAGCTGAACAGATTCATCTTAAAAACATATATTAAATGCAAAAGCTCTTTTATAGGGATGGGAGGGGGTGATCCGAGTGATGATATAATTTCAAAGGAAGGGGGGGGGTGTTCCAGGCGGTTTTAATTGTCGCTCCATTAAACACAGATCGCTATCATCAACACCGCTCCAATGGACACAGATTGCCGTTATAAAATTCTTTATAAATTTTTTTTGTTTCAAAATTGTAGGGGTGAGCGCAGTCTCTGAATCTAAATATGCGCATGAAATTATATTAAAGTATGTTTGTTTCCTATTATAAATTTATCGGTGAAGTCTCTCTCTCTCTCTCTCTCTCTCTCTCTCTCTCTCTCTCTCTCTCTCTCTCTCTCTCTCTCTCTTAGTTCATCCGGTTATTAAACAAAATAAAAAAATGAACCAATAATACATGATTTAATTTAATCGGTTTAAGATATGTATTTTTTTTCAATTTTAATTATTTCTAGGTCTAATTCTAGATATGCTAGATACATGTTAAAGATGAAAAGACTCAACTGCCTTGGTTATATCGGGAGGGATATTACCGCTTTGTTTGTCTAGACATAGTTTTGTTTGTTTGTGTATATCTAATTAGAGTCTATTGTTTGTCCAAGTTAAGAAAACCCCTGGAACTAACACAGAATATACAAGATATACACAACAGGTGTGTCGTGTGCCCAGGTGCACGTCAGGGTTTCTAAAGGCGTTGAAATCTTAGTATGTACGTGTATACGATAAGTCTAGTGAATGAAAGTTTATTTACATTTGTAATTCATTTTCAAAGTATTATCTCCTAACTGTGGGTTTTAAAAATGTTACGTCTACAAATTAAAGATACATGTATTTAAGAGTAAAATCTAGAGGCTAATTAATTACTGTACCGGTGATCATAAATGGGGGTTAATTATTTAAATATATTTATAAGGGTAAATATGTCACATACCCGGCCTGGTACTTCATGCAATTGTATGTACAAGTTTATGCATACATCATTTGCAATTGCCACATGCAGTAAATACGTCGCCGGTAATTGTTAATATTGTTTGTTATAGAATTGATAGTTTAAAAATCATGTATACAATTAAACATTGAAACATATATCATTTCATTTGTTATTCTAGATCTGTTGTAAATGTATAATAATCAATATTATTAAAATTATACATACTGGAACGGCGCCGTACATGAATACCGGGAAATTGCGTAGAACTAATACCCTAGCTGATAGTTTCAATGCATTTAATAAAAGAAATACTTTCATCTTCTTCCTTGCATTTCATTCAGCTATGAATTAGATGAACATAGCCTATATCTACTTGGTTTAAATTTATTAACTAAGTACTAGTAAGCCTAACGGTTTCCATTTAGGTATAATATATTTTTTTCACTTAAGACCAAGTTTTGTATTTCATTCTAAATACAAGCATGCATGTAATTTATAAATTAGATATAATTGATTGTTACAAACTGAATGGAAGTCAAAACTTTTCAAGTAAAAAATACAAACTCAATACGTTGATTCAATAGCCACTAATTTATAGGATATAAAAACCTCCTAAAATGTATAAGTTGCCGTGGCGCAGAGGGAGTGAGGTGATGCTGGTAAACGAAGGGTCCCGGGTTCAATCCTCGTCTTGGGGGTTTTGAAATTTTTTTTTTCATTTTATTTTCTAAATCGTTTTTAATACCTTTTCTATCATAAAGTAAATATATTTTGTTGGTAAATTAAGCACAATATTAAATAAAAGATTTTTTAATGGCTTAAAGGTGGCTTAAAGGTGGCTTAAAGGTAGCTTAAAGGTGGCTTAAAGAAGTTTGGACATTAAGGACCTATAAGTTGTCCTTAAAGGTAGCTTAAAGGTGGCTTAAAGATAGTCTTTAAGCTGCCTTTAAGCCATCTTTACGCTTTCTTTAAGCCACCTTTAAGCAACACATATAGCTTAAAGGTGGCTTAAAGATCGTCTTTAAGCTATCTTTAAGCACCTTTAAGTTATCTTTAAGGAGAACTTAAAGATGGTCATTCATCCTGTGGATTTCACCGATTAATTTATAATAGGAAACAAACATACTTTAATATAATTTCATGCGCATATTTAGATTCAGAGACTGCGCTCACCCCTACAATTTTGAAACCAAAAAAAAAAAAATTATAAAGAATTTAATAAAGGCAATCTGTGTCCATTGGAGCGGTGTTGATGATAGAGATCTGTGTTTAATGGAGCGACAATTAAAACCGCCTGGAACACCCCCCCCTTCCTTGGAAATTATATCATCACTCGGATCACCCCCTCACTGGATGAAAAATCCAGTTTCAGCAAAACTGAAACTATATGGAAACCTTGCTGAAACTTGAAGTTGAAGTTTCATGTATAGTTTCCGCAATGCGGAAACCATTATATCGATTCAGCAAGTATCTGTTAGGTTTCAATCAGCAGAAACTTAAGTCTAAGATTACTGATGGTTTCCGCAATGCGGAAACCAATATTGAAATGTATGAAAAGTTGTGTAAATTATTATGGAAATATCAATCAGTTTCAGCACATTTCCGCTAGGTTTCAGCATGCGGAAACTTTAAGTTAAGATTCCAAATGGTTTACGCATTGCTGAAACTATTACTAAAATTGATTTGAGTTTAAAAGTGATATCAATTATTTTCAACAGGTTTAATTCTAGCCTAATGATCATGAAGCCGCACATGCTTATATGTACAGTTATTGTAGGTTTCAGCGTGACTGAAACTATATGTATACATGTTACTATCTTTAAATGTGGAAAAAAAGGCGATTAACAAATTTACTAAGTAATTAATTGAATGTGAAAAGAAAAACTGATGTCTGATCTTGTTTAATGATGAAATCATTAATCTTAGGTACTCGGGCACGTGTATACATGTGTATACATTCTTTGTCCAGGTGAACTCCTCTTTGTGATTTTCCTGAATATTCTGTGTGGATTGCAGGGTTTTTCTGTCAGGAGTGAACAAAAGACTGTTACATAACATATACACGGTAATAAGCATGAGTTTATAACTGTAGCCCGGCAGGGATTTGTTTTTCAATATGTGTGTATCTGAGTTAGTAAAACTAATTAGTAAATTATAATTAATTAGTAAAATAAATCTCTAGCTAGTTGTATATCGCATACATTGTATGATGAAGTATTTTACTTACACTCATTTACTTAATATACCTATTTTGTAAGACTCCTTCTTAAATCCTTTAATTATCAACTTAAGGTAAAGTCGTTGTAAATGCTACATTATTACAAACCATACCAAATAATCGTACAACCTGAAGTTTAAAGTTAATTCATTTTTTTTTTAAATATCACGCCAATACATGTACACAGAAAAAAAACATTTTATAAGTCTACAGTTGATAATGATATTAAGTAAAAACCACTTAGAGTTTGTTCCTAATATAATAATTGTTTATTTACATGCATTTTAGACTTTACTACATGTACATGTATATACATGTATGTGTGACTGTATCATGATTCGTGTATTTCTATACTTAATGTATTTACTTTCTGTACTACGGTTAACACGATCATTGATATATGTTTATGAAACAAGCACATGTTTCTGTAATAACATATAATAAGCATTAATTATTATTTTACTGAAGTTATACGTTATATTACAAAATCAGTTTAAAATCCAGCACTAGTCACGTAGTGCAGGTGATTTCAATCCCATTTTTTTAATTTGATGATACATTCGTATACATTTGATATATAAAGTATACCAAACACTTTTAGCACAGAACAGCTCCTGTCTATGTCAATTAATACTTCCTAAACCTATAACATTAAAGTTATGAATTTAAAATACTTATCTTATTCATATGTAGGGGTCAAGTTCCAATAAAATTTGTCAAAAAACATTGACGTAATGGTTTGCAACATAATCTGTTATTGACAATTTTATATTTGTTTATATATCAGTCACACATGTACGTCTTACTTCCCGGCTTGTTTAATGTTTAATGCTTTTGTATTTTATAAGTATTTTTAACGTACTGTTCATCGTATGACCAAGCAGTGCACATGTGTAACTGTAAAATAATTGCCTTCAATTCATCGTAGTCGTAAATTGACCGTACGGGTGAACCCTGTTAACCAGCCCACAGTCAAGACCCCCGTTAATTGATCGGCATCTGATTATACTTGTGATTTCTGTGTGTTCATGCGGAACCTGCTCTGTGTTGAACATTATATTTTCACACCTCTATATTTTGAATAAGACAATGACCGTGCTTAGGATTGCGGTGAAAATTGGACAAGTCAAGATTACCTTGTCAGTAAACTATATATGGCTCTATCATATTAAGTTTGGCAAAATCATCAGAACATGTAAATAAATAATAGTTAAAGACAAAATCTGAAACATATGGCTCATTAGAATTATTCTCGCATGTTTAAGTACATAAAACTTTTGTAAACAAACGGTCGGCCATTTTTTTTGTTAATCACGTGTTACAACTGTAACAAAACCACCCCAATAATTTGTCGTATTTAACCAGGAAATATTGACTCCAGAGGTTCCTATTTAAAATAAATATATGTAAAAAGTATTCTACTCAGTAAAAAGTGATAATTTTGATTAACATGATTAAAAATTATTTATTTTAAACTATCCCATGATGCACTTCTCCAAGATTTAGCGGGTTCTGATTGGTCAATATTGGCGCACTTTATAATCCTGAGCGAAGCTTGAAATGGACAAGAAGGTGCTGTTGTAAAATGAAGAATTGAGAAACATGAATAGCCTCTACAACAAGAAGATAATACAGGAACGAAGAACTTATATCAAGGTACTTAAATCACAATATAGATACTCCCAATAACATTTTCAAGGCTCTTAATTGTCTCTCATTTGTAAACGAGATCTCGCGCAATCAAATCAAAATGGCGTCATTTTTTTCAAACTTGGTTCGGCATTTTAATTTTTATTACCGTATCTCTTTAAAATATACGTTTTGACCAAGTTAACCATTAACCAAGTTTATATGCATGATACTCAAGATAAAGTTTCTTAGAATATCCAGGGTATACGTATATATAAACGTCCCTGGAATATATGGATGCTTGGTTGGTAAACAAGACGAACAATGAATCTTTTTCACACATTACACAATTTACAAACTCTAAATGTAACGTACGTAAGTAAAAAAAAATTATTATTTATTTAATCCGGAAAATGAAATCTTTCACGTTTTTCTTTTTTTCAGCATTAACAGCATACAAAGTCAATGTTTCCGGTGATTAGTTGCATCTTCTCTTCGATGAATGTTTGAATGTTTTGACCAGCTGGACGATGTGAACGCAAGGTATTGCTTTGAAATTGATTATTTTTACCATTAACTTATACATGTGTTGAATGTTTATAACTTTACTGTAGTAATTTGGGGGAAATCCAGGTCTAAGTTCTGGAAAAGGAGGTTGATTGGGGTGGGGGGGGGGGTGGTGAAACACACTTATTGTTGATTAGTTTTTCCATTGTTCAATAAACAATTATTGAATCAAAATGAAAATAACCTAGTTTCAAACATAAAATGAAACATTTTCGACCAAATACTAGCTTCTTCTATATTCAGAATAAATTTTATGCTTTTATATTACATGTTAGACTGAATGTTTATTGTTTAAAAATGTAAATGAAACTTTATCATTCTTGTTTAAGATAAAAAGAACAGACATAAAGTACAGTCCAGTGAAAGGAACAAGTTCATTGCAAGAAGAAGAATTTTCATGCCACCACTGTCCAGAACTACCAAGTCTGCTGTAACCATGTCGATGTGATCTTATGCTAGTGCTTCACAAGCCTGGAGAATGCTCGAAAATCCCCCCAAAAGGCCTATTTCCATAAACTACGACTCAGGTTACATCAACAACAGCCAAGGACACTCCTCATTGATTTTAATGGACACATATCTACAACCTGACTAAACCTAAGTCTGCAGAACAAGACTTTGTAGCTGTAAAGTATTCCCATTTCAAAAAACTTATAAACTATAACAAAACTTTTGTATATGATCAAATACCAGTAAATTACAATGTCTGTCTGTAAGCTAAAATCTTAGAAAATCACATGGTTTTGACTTATCAAATGATTGATTAGACCTTGATATTAACTTTCATTTTCTTGAATAATTTGTTATATTTGCAAATATTGCATAAAATATTAGACTCCAGGTAACATTTATCCTTCCACCTCCAGGTTGATAATATACATGCATTGTTAATGATGTTGTTGATACCTAGTAGTTGATTCATATATTTTTTCACAATCCAAACACAACCCTGAATGTTATTTTTATTTTGCCAGTATGATGTGTAACTTTTTAAATAGAGAACTGAAAAGACATATCTATTTATACTAACCAACCGTTCAACAGGTTGTCTGAAAAATCATAATATAAATCCATTCCTAAATCAGATATATATATATATATATATCTAAGAGTTAAGTACATTTTGTTTTCTTTCATTTCTTTTTATTAAACATTTATTGAAAACTTATTTCTTATATGCAGCAATATATGAAAAAATTATGAAACCAATCTTAAATAAATAAATACATGTAAAAACACTGCATTAGGAGATGAATGCATGTATCAAAGAATGATCAAATACACCAAACACTATTTAATTATGTCGGATATGAAAATATATAAAGACAACATATACCCCATGTATTACAATTTTTATATAACAAAAGTACTTGCATGGAAAGTTGTTTCCATGTGGATTTTTTGTTATCTGTGTTATGTAACTAATATTGGAATTAGCTTTTATAACATAAGTAAAATACTGGTATTGATGAGAATTGTAAAGTGAATGATCTGTGTGACAGTTTGTATTTTATACATTCATGCTACAAAAAGCAAGTACATGTACATGTAGTAACACTTGACATATATAAACAATGTATATATTACTTGGATTTAAAAATATCAATGTAGGTAAAATAGTAAAATGTAGGAAGGTAAACCGTGTGTAAAGAACAATATTCATCAGGAATGAAGTGTGTTGCATAATTATTTTAAATGTGTACATCATATTTTTGCACATGATTTGACAGACTGCTCCATTGTTTAGCTTTTCATCGGCCCACAAGCTTTTCATATCTCCCTCTGGGTCATCTCTTAAATACTGATAGGATTAGGACATTCAAATCTGATCAGTTGATACATCATGGGGGGAACTGAGAAGTTCACTTTGGACTTTATGGATTATCTAATAAATGCTGTCAAATCCTGTTCTAATGCAAGACATTAGATTATATAACTAACAAAGAAAAGGTTTATCCCAACTCGAAAGTAGGTCACTTTGACCTCATTTTGGAATTTATGGACATACATATTCAAATCAAATCTGGGTCATACCTCTATATTCAATTACTACCTTGTAGTTTATGTTTTTTACAAAAGATGGACACTTTAGCCTTTTCAAAAATATTTTATGGTGTACATATTCATAGTAGTTCAAAACAAATTAAGACAAGTGCATCATGTTCATGTAACAGTGAAGTTTTTTTTTTGTTTATTTATGTACATGCAGTTATTTTGTAAATTACATTCATATTTTTTAAAAAGTAAGATCCTTTTGCATTTTTAAAGGGAAGTTTGATATGCATTTGATCCAGAAGAAAACAAGTACAAATGTACAAATTTTTATTGGAAGTTTTTGTGTTGTGCAATTTTATCATTTTTTAAATGAAAGTCCCTGATAAGGGAATTGCCATATGGATGTTTCTCCATTATTGTATCTTGGCTGTATTTTATTTATTATGATTGGAAACAATTTCAGTTCTGTGAACAAAATAAATTTGGAACTGTTTGAAATTGTGTTGTTTTTACATATAGTAGAAACCTTGCTGAGTTTTTGTGAAAACAAAAAAAAAAAAATAATAATAAAGTTTCAGTAAGTTTCAGTTGCGGAAACCCTTTGTAAACAATATGTATCCCAATCGTATATGGAGGTTGAAACTATGCAGAAACTTCATGTTTCAGCAAGTTTCCGTTGCGGAAACCCTTTGTAAACAATATGTATCCCAATCGTATATGGAGGGTGAAACTATGCAGAAACTTCAAGTTTCAGTAAGTTTCCGTTGCGGAAACCATTTGGATTCGTGGACAGCCTAAGTTTCAGCACTGCGGAAACTTAATGAAACTTGAAGTTTCCGTGCTGAAACCTGTCGGAAACTTAAAGTAACCTTAAGTTTCCGCAAAGTTTCCAAAGGGTTTCCGCAGTGCTGAAACCAGATATTTCATCCAGTGCCTCTCATCCCTATAAAAGAGCTTTTGCATTTAATATATGTTTTCAAGATGAATCTGTTCAGCTTAGTCAAACCTGACTTAAAGGGAACTTAAAGATGGTGTAAAGACAACTTAAAGGGAGCGTAAATGCCACTTAAAGATGCTTAAAGGTGGCTTAAAGATGGCTTAAAGGTGACTTAAAGAAGTTTGGACATTAAGGACCTATAAGCTCAGCTTAAATGTGACTTAAAGGTGGCTTAAAGATTGTATATCCTTTAAGCCACCTTTACGCCACCTTTAAGTCACCTTTAAGGACTTGCTTAAAGATTGTTTTTCGCCCTGTGTAAGCAGATATCCACACATTTAAGAATGTTCAACCGGTCGCAGCATGACGCAATGATTTAGCTTTCCATATACATGTATATGTTTAGTGAGCAGAAAAGGGATATAGTCATTTGTTCACCGCTCAGATAACAACATGGTTCCTTACAATTAATTGTCTCTACATATCGACTATTCCTTAATTGCTTTAAGATTGAGTCGATCTCATTACCAATCCAAGCACATTTACTAAACGTACAATACGATGATTCATCGCGTCGCTTATGGTAAAAAGCAAAATGATGTCCCTGATAAAACAAAAACAGCAAAGTGATAAACAATTTATTATTATTAAAAATATGTGACTATAAAAAGATTTCTTTCATCTTGAAACATATTTCATGAAAGTTATTTCATGATTTAATTTAAAAACATAGTTGTTGAAGTTAAGGAATAATAAAGGAATTTAAAAAAGGCAACACAGTGATATAATTAGAGTTGAAGGCATCTTTTTGTTATTGTACCTTTATATGTACCCGAGAGGAGTAACCCATTCACCTAGTGTTTTCGTTGCTGAAGATTTTGTGTACAATGCAAAAAAAATATCACAATAAAGTCTAACCTTGCTTTGATTTTAAAGCGTAACAATCGAATAATTATAATTCGACATACAACTATCTAAATTCTTAATATTTCAAAACCTGCTTCTTCCAAAGAAAATATTAAATGATTCTCAAAGTACTAGTACTTTATATACAGAAAAAGGAATGTTCATATGCAAGCTTAAATGTATTGTTTACTTAAAATTCGACGTAAACTACATACTTGTATATAATCTAACAAATAAATACAATAAAAAAAAGATTTACGAAATATAGTAAAACACGGTTATAGCGAACACGCTTATAATGAATTGACGCTTACAGCGAAATGATTTTCATTCCCAGAGATTTTATTACATGTTGTGAACTTGACGGATATAACGAATTACGCTTATAACGAAATAAAATCGCCCGTCCCTGGCACTTCGTTATAAGCGTGTTTTACTGTAATAAGTTATGCCAACAATAAATGAGTTCTTATTGAACGTGACCATTCTTCATCTCTTCCCTATTCGAGTTCCCCACCATCCTCTGTCTCTGGTTCTTGCTTTTGCTGAAGTCTGTAAATAAACGTTCCTCTTGTGTATTTCTATACGTTGTTTTTGGTCGGTCTATTTTCCTCCTTTCTTCAGTGTGTCTATGCAGCAGTACAAATCTTAGTATTTTCTGTCGTCCTTATTCAAAGTGCTTCTTCAAGTTGGGTAGAATGACCTTAGGGTGAGTTGTATAGCATGCTGGTGCTTTGCTGAATATTTGTTTGAATTAACCTTTCTTTTAAAATCTATTCCTGGATCTCAACATCCACTAAGTTATAATGAAATGCAAAGATGCTTTAATTTTTAAAATAATTTTATCTGTTTTTATTTACTCATGTAGTTTCTGATATTGCTGATTTAAAGCGCATTTCTTATTGTTTAACATCATCCAGAATTATTCATATCCATTTTATTTCAGCATTTTCATTCCCTACATTGAAAAGTTTGTACACATCGTTTGGGATTAAATTAAGGTTCTCCGATCTTTAGCCTCAAATTTTTTTTTCATCATAAGAATGATATTTTTCTTTCAACCTTTATAAATGAAATAATATAAAATGAAATTTTTAGAGGGTATCCATTCATTTTACAAAGTTATTGCAAATTTACCTTCGATAGAAATAATGGAATAAAGAAACAAGTTGAGTTTTTAAAAAAAATTCCGGTGCATCGATGGCTCGAACTCTATATCAAGATGTATATATGTGGGAGAGCTCCGTGAATCCACTACACCAATCATGTAGTTGTGCGACTGATGGTTATACTAGCAATAAAATACTAAATTAAAAATGTCTGTATAAAAGTGAGATTTATGGTACGAATAAAAGAAATCCGGATAATTTAGAGTTATCGAACTTAGCTGAGGATCGGAGATCGTTAAGTGATTTTACGTCATCTTTATAGACACTGTCATGACGTCAGCAATTTCACCTTCTGTTAAAAAATAGAAATTTTTTTAGATAAATATGTAAAGCTGAAAAATAATAGATTTACTTTTTACTAAATAACTTTCAGGTTTTCAATAGGAAATATACTCCAAAAGATACTTCTATGTACATATTTATTTAATATATACTAGATCAAGTTAGTACTCACCCTGTTCAAAGTTACAATTGGTTGTTTCGGGACAGTAAAAATACTGCTTTGTGCTTGTTTGTTCAGGATAGCAAGCCTTCCCTGGTTCAGCATAGGACGACGACATCCAAAATATGTCATTCGGACAGCCTCCATAACTTTTCCATATTTGAAAATTTCTATATTGTCCCCTGTAGATACACATTAAATACGTCCTTTTCATGTATTATTTTACATCAGTGTTCAATATCTTTAACGCAGTTCTCGTTATACCTCTAGTTAATTTGTTTCTTCACTGTCCTAACTTAAAAAGATGCAATTATTTACAAAGAATTAAGGCTTTGTTATTCCCTTGAGGAAAAAAAATTTAAAATGTAACTGAGGGGGTAATACAGTCCTAAATCTGCATATGATGACGACATACACAACACATCATTTGGTCAACCACACTAATTTTTACGTTTGAAATTTTCTCCATTCTCCGCTTAAAGTGTATTTTATTTAAAATATCTGAGTAGTCGTCACCATCGTATAGTTTTAAATATAATTTTCATACAGTTGTATAAAAATATTAAAATAACATTCTGCAATAATGCTGTGTTTTATTATATGCCTTACCGAGTTGGTTTATACGACTATTGTCCCATAATGTTGCAGTCTTTCTTTATTTACGTTGTACACAATTTAGTAGAATGTTTTAAGAAAAACGCTTTATTTTCAAAATTTATCGTTATTCCAGAAAAAAAACCCTTTTGATTAAGATGACCTTTGCAAATTTATTTGGAGTTAATACGTTTACTGTTTAAAGGCACAGAGGAACATTTTTAATTGCCCAAACCCACATCATGTTTTATACCGTTCTTTTTCGACAATTTATTGATTTTAGAAGCTTTCTTAAAAAGCCATTAAATTAGGCATCATTTTCTTAATCTGAATTTATTTATTATACAAAAACAATGTATTGTAAACGGGAATTTTAGTTTGATGTGTTTGGCCTGTTTGATAAACAGGAGTGTGCATATATATTCAATTGACCATTGAAGTGAAGCTTTAGTACCTTCACATACCAAACGATTATTGGACACTCCTTAAGATGGCAATCGAAACCCCAGTAACTGCTTGTGCATGAAGAAAAGATACTTCGTAAAAACATTTTTTCAAACTTTATCGTATAAGGAGGGGTCAAAAGAACAAATATCTTACGGGCCAACGTGTCCTTTAAGGCTGAAGTAATTGAACGTTTGAGTGGGGGTGACATCGGACCAGTTACTGGACAAGATCTTACTGGGAGAGAACCAGCTCTCTTGGTTGGTACCCGTCCCATTAAACACCACTTCCGCCACCTTGGTCCCATTTTTGTACATGGAAACGTTAACCTGTTTTCATAAAATGAAATGAGATAACTGTCAAACACATGGGTATTTTACAATGATTTGTGTTTACAAATATTTCCACAACATATACGTAAGATAAAAGAAATAAAATTGTTATTCTCGTTCTCGTATATCATTCTATAGGAGAGATTAATTCAATAAGTCCAGAAGACAAATGTCTTAGTTATGTAACGGGATGAGTGCGTGATATTCAAGATGTCGAAAAGTGTTAACTTTTTACGATAACTTTTTGACATATACCATAGTATTACTGCATGCTGTAATCAAAGTAAGAAATTACAAATAATTTTTAAAAATTGCATTTTATATGTCTCTTTTTCTTTAAAAAACTTTAAATGTATTTAATTAATCTGCAAACACATGCTGTAATTGTTGAATACATATGCGATCACTTTAAAGTGTATTTAGCCTCGTTGTAGAACATGCCTAACAGTTTTATCACTTTTTTGGTATTCTATGATATTCATTCTTGTTGTTTATGCTCTTCAAAGAGTGTGACGCGTCATTAAATTTTAACTCTTAAATAAAAAGTAAATAAATTGTGAAAACTATACAATAAGGATGGCTGTAGCTGAACGTTGTCGTGATTAAATGATACCACGATCAAAACTTTTGAGTCAATTGAAAGTAAATCATAATAATTATCAGGGATTTTAGGACTTGGAATTTTGCATGTCTAATGTACAATAGCAATTTGACAGTAAATCCGACTTCTACCCACGAGTACTTTATAGGGTTTTGTTAAAATAATTAAAATATGTTTTTAATTCGTAACTTATTATAGAAAAGGATTTATCTCATTGCATGATTCATTAATTTGATTTTCAGTATTGAAATAAATTACATATTATTTTAACGTATCTTTAGAACACCCTATTGATTCTAACACAGCATCATAAACAAAGAGAGGAAATTGTATTGCAATGAAAAACATTAAAGTAACCAACATTGATGTTTAGTGCCGGTTCAGAAGGCCAAGATTATAGTACTCACTTTAAAGTTACCAAGCGACTGCCAGCGATCGATTAAAGATGTTCGATAGTTGGTCGTACACAATGAAGACTTGAATGTAGAGGTACAATACTCGTCCGTTACGTTCTCATTGGTTTCATCGCTTGTACCGTTAGAAATAAACGACAGATAGTCAGAGTCTACTCCCCCACTCTGTCCCCTGTAGATCAAAGTCCATCCGTCAACTTCTTTATCTAGGAGTAAAATGAAATCTTTTTAAATTTCATTGAATAACTACTATACTGCTTTGTTATAAAAGCATTTTTTTTATTTTAAAAAGTATTACAAGATACTTTATTTACCTAAAAAAAGAAGAAAAGAAATTGATTATGTTATCTTTAAGTATATGCATCAAACCTTTTCAAGTGTGAAAAAGAATCTCTAACACCTTTTTCAAAGTACTTGCATGCATCGATAAACTAGTTTAATGATGATAAAACAGGTATACTTTATGATAAGCTGGTGATACTTTGGAGTTATATCATCTTTTTGGACCTTGATACATACATTACAATAACTTTAATCGTACACTTGCTAAAAATTAAATAAATATAAGTTATAAGGAATCATTCTTCGAATTTTATGAAATAATGATTCTAGTCAGGTCCTGATCAAATCTATTATAAAGCTTTTCGGGCTTTATTGGATTTGATCACGCCCCGTACATAATTGTCATCTCATAATACTCAAAGAATGATTCCTTATTCCTTAAATATTACACAACATAATTTTTGCCTATTGCTCGGAAAAGTCCGATAATTTATAGTAGAAAAAATGTGCGAAATTATTCAAATACAGCTATGAAACTTCATATACTTGCCATGCGAAATTACATATTAAAATAAACAATAATCAATAAAATCAACTCCCGTCAGTACTTGAGTGCTTTGATTAAGAATTCCAATCCAATCATTCTATTCTGTATATACTTACAACATCTGAACTCCGTGGCGTTTTTATCCAAGCCTCGTTCTGTGCACGTCAGTGACGTCATGTACCTGTAGCCTGTTTTACACTGCATAGACTCCCAAGACATAAGTTTTCCGCCATTAAATTCAGCATTCTTAATCCTAGGCATATTACAACCTAATAAGGACATATTATAATTACTTTTCAACTATTTTACAATCTTTATTTATCTGTATTTTATAACAAAATCTAAAGCATTATTTAATGCAGATAGATAATAGAACCAAAAGACACACATTTTGTAAAGACATTAACAACATTAGAAACAATTTTTCTCTTGGAATGAATTATTGAATAAACTGAATACAAATGTAAAAGTAATACTGGGCAGATTGTGTCGAATAATGTTTATCCTGAAAATATTTTTTTACCAATTTTTTAAAAATCTTGAAAAAACAGACCACAATTATAATGATTATAAGATGAGATTTAGTCAATTATACGTGTACTTAGGGCAGGCTATCGCAATTTGAGAGTCATTCCTGGGCACGCAAACATAATCACCTAACAGAGATTCCATTATTTACACTTTCAATTCAAAACTCGAAATTCTAATCTCTGTGATGGTGATTATAGGTGAAATGGTTTGTTTGAATACAAAAGGTATAGATTAAAAGAAATATTTTAAAATAAAAATTCGATTTTTTTTAGACTTTTCTACGATTATTAAAATAACAAAATCTTAGTCAAATGAACATTTAATTTTATAATTGATGGATAGTCAAAACGTGGCTTCTCCCCTTCTCTCTCTCTCTCTCTCTCTCTCTCTCTCTCTCTCTCTCTCTCTTTCTCTCTCTCTCTCTCTCTCGCTCTCTCTCTCTCTAAAAATATCGTTACCTTGGAAAATACAAGTTGATCCAGACTTCGTGACGACACATTTTTCCTTGCTTGAGCACTGAATGTCTCCACAGACGGAATTGTTCTGAAATCATAGTTTCATTAAAAAAAGGAAAGGACAAATTATTTTGCCTTCAGTTTCTTCGTTATAGGTAATATTATATTTGGTTTTGGATTTTGTTTTGTTTTTGTTTTTTGTTTTTGTTTTGTTTTTCGTTATTATTTTTTTTTGGCAAGGGTAAATTTCAAACATTAAAACAATCATGCGAATTGCAATGTACATGTAACTATGTAAGATATTGGATAGCAAAGAGCACTTATATATAAAAGACTTGACCTATAGGGTCGGTATTGGTTTCTGTCAAAAAGCATATTGATTTACTTTCCACGTCTTGATTTTAGGCTACACACAGTAAACTCTAAGGTTCTAGTTCTCATAATGTATAGTGATCGAAAAAAAGGTTTCACAGTCGTTTTTCGAGCAGAATGAGTTAAGAACGTTTTTTTTTTAAATTTTGTTTTCAGTTTACATTAAATAAAACTATGTTCTTTATATGCGTTTATTATCAACCAAGGACATATTAGCAACTATCAAAAGTCTCGCTTGACGCGTTTCAAAAGGGCGCAAACCTTTTGACTTTTTGCGACATATAATACACGTCGCCTTCGTTTTTCCATCAGAAATAACAGGAAGAGTGATGTTTGTAGATGTAGAAAGATTTTTACAAGGCGTTCGAACACTATCATCATTCACTATACATTCAACTAAATTCTTTACCGTATTAATAGCTGCATCCGTTGTATAAGGAGACCTACCTAATGCCGGAATGGCAAGGGGACGGAAAACTCTAACTGACCCATCCCCATTTTTGTTCTTATCTATAAACCTTCCTCCTGCATTCTTTGCAAAGAACGAACTGCATCTACTTTGCAGTACTTCTCTCACAATTGTACCATTTCCTATATATGTTTTGGAAAGGCAACAGATTTTGCTCGGCATGGTTTTTTCCGTGGCATCTGTCTCGAGTAACACAGAGTAAATGATTCTTGTCCTTAAATAAAGCGTGCTTACACTAAGGTATAATTCCGGTTGATTGCTTTTACATGTAGTTAAGTATATACTTTTTCCATCGGTATCTTTAATTCAAAGAGCAAATGGGCTTTTAAGGAAAAAAATTCGAAGTTTGGTATACAAAATGCACAATTCTGCATAAAAAAATAAAAAGGTGTTTATAAATGCCTTTAATTTTAAAAAAGAAAAAGTATGACTACAGATTGAATCAAACCACGGCACAAAAACACAATGTGTAACATAGACAGCGCTTTAACCTACTGAGCTATCCAGAACTTAAACTTATATGATAGAAATCAGTTTGCGAAATTTGTGTCGGTTCTTTGCAATATTCGACCCCAGAGCCGGGGTGCCCCTAAAAATTTGTTTTCTTAATTTATTTCTTTGAACCAAACCTATCAAAATATCTAAAAAAAATTAAGGGGTAGGCCGGTCATGAAAGATATCTAGGCCAAAATACATGCAGAAATAAACCATTTTACTGAGAAAATGCGTTTTAGTCAAGTTTACAGATTAACAGTAAAACAAATAAGGCATTAAACACATGAATTAGTTCTCTTTTATAAGTTAAGATATGGAATTGGAAGTAATTGATTTGTTGTAGATGAAGCCATTGCCAACAATCTAATTTCACCCTATAAAAATTCACAGCAAGATTATGAGTGTTTTGCAACCATTACGTTTTAATCGTTCTCAAAATAAGAAAAACAAAACATTTCAATTGAGATCAAAACTCTAGGTACAGTGATCGCTAAGGTGATAACTTCATAAAAGCCATTTAGATTTTTCTAAATATGCTTTAACGGAAATACATTTACAATAAAATATTTAAAGACTCTGATGTGTCTAAAATGAAGTCTTTTGTTATGCATCAGCAAAAATAACTGTCTCAGTAACCAAAAGGCTATAGATTGTAAGTTAACCTCTTTCTGAACTTTAAGTTTGGACGAAACTCAAAGTATAGATACCCGGTATTAACTGAACTATTTATTTAAGAGCGTAAATTATTTATCAAAGTAATAATATTTATAGAAGAAAGCTTTTCAGATAAAAATTCTTAAGATTTTTTAAAGGCTATAATTGAAAATGGTTACTTGTTCTTTTTTTCCCGAGTCGGTAAGGTGACCACAAGGTATCCTTTGTTGCAAAAATATTGTTTTTTACCCTTCAAGGTGATTTCCTGTTATTTGTTATTCTGATAATAATTTTACCAGATGAAAAGTAAGATCGATATGGCATTCAGAAGTTGGAGTTCTATTCGCTTTTCGCTATTCACTATTCGAATAGCGAATAGAATTCTCTGGTCGGTTCGCTATTCAAATTACCGTAAACATGCTAATAAACGTAAATTCAAAATTCCATATAAACTTCATTTTTTAACGGAGAGAAACAATAAAATATTTAAAATTATATCATGCTGACTTGACCTGAACATTGACATAATTAGCTAGCCTGGCGAAAAGGTAAAACATTTTCATATTCTATTGCAATGGGGATTTCTTTCAAGGGGCTGGCTAACCCCCTGTATCCCATATTTGGGCCTTCATATCTGGTGAGGATGGGGCCCCGGGAATGTCCAGTCGACCCTCAAAAAGAATTGGGTTTACACGACCGGCAACAGATTAGGTAGCCTGCAGAAAATTGGAAATTTCGAACAATACAGTTATAATGTGATATCTTTCAAGGGAATGGCTAACCCCCTGTATCCCATATTTGGGCCTTCATATTTGGTGAGGATAGGGCCCCGGGAATGCCCAGTCAACCCTCAAAAGGAATTGGGTTTACACGGCCATTAACAGGCTTAGCTAGCCTGGCGAAAATAGGAAATTTCGTATAATACAGTTATAGTGGGATATCTTTTGAGGGGATGGCTAACCCCCTGTATCCCATATTTGGGCCTCCATATTTGGTGAGGATGGGGCCTCGGGAATGTCCAGTCGACCCTCAAAAGGAATTGGGTTTACACGGCCATTAACAGGCTTAGCTATCCTGGCGAAAATAGGAAATTTCGTATAATACAGTTATAATGGGATATCTTTCGAGGGGCTGGCTAACCCCCTGTATCCCATATTTGGGCCTTCATATTTGGTGAGGATGGGGCCTCGGGAATGTCCAGTCGACCCTCAAAAGGAATTGGGTTTACACGGCCATTAACAGGCTTAGCTATCCTGGCGAAAATAGGAAATTTCGTATAATACAGTTATAATGGGATATCTTTCGAGGGGCTGGCTAACCCCCTGTATCCCATATTTGGGCCTTCATATTTGGTGAGGATGGGGCCCCGGGAATGCCCAGTCGACCCTCAAAAGGAATTGGGTTTACACGGCCATTAACAGGCTTAGCTAGCCTGGCGAAAATAGGAAACTTCGTATAATACAGTTATAATGGGATATCTTTCGAGGGGCTGGCTAACCACCTGTCTCCCATATTTGGGCCTTCATATTTGATGAGGATGGGGCCTCGGGAATGCCCAGTCGACCCTCAAAAGGAATTGGGTTTACACGGCCATTAACAGGCTTAGCTAGCCTGGCGAAAATAGGAAATTTCGTATAATACAGTTATAATAGGATATCTTTCAAGGGGATGGCTAACCCCTTGTATCCCATATTTTGGCCTTCATATTTGGTGAGGATGGGGCCTCGGGAATGCCCAGTTGACCCTCAAAAGGAATTGGGTTTACACGGCCATTAACAGGCTTAGCTAGCCTGGCGGAAATAGGAAATTTCGTATAATACAGTTATAATGGGATATCTTTCGAGGGGCTGGCTAACCCTCTGTATCCCATATTTGGGCCTTCATATTTGGTGAGGATGGGGCCCCGGAAATGCCCAGTTGACCCTCAAAAGGAATTGGGTTTACACGGCCATTAACAGGCTTAACTAGCCTGGCGAAAATAGGAAATTTCGTATAATACAGTTATAATGGGATATCTTTCAAGGGGCTGGCTTACCCCCTGTATCCCATATTTGGGCCTTCATATTTGGTGAGGATGGGTCCCCGGGAATGCCCAGTCGACCCTCAAAAGGAATTGGGTTTACACGGCCATTAACAGGCTAAGCTAGCCTGGCGAAAATAGGAAATTTCGTATAATACAGTTAAAATGGGATATCTTTCGAGGGGCTGGCTAACCCCCTGTATCCCATATTTGGGCTTTCATATTTGGTGAGGATGGGGCCCCGGAAAAAGCCCAGTTGACCCTCAAAAGGAATTGGGTTTACACGGCCATTAACAGGCTTAACTAGCCTGGCGAAAATAGGAAATTTCGTATAATACAGTTATAATGGGATATCTTTCGAGGGGCTGGCTAACCCCTGTATCCCATATTTGGGCCTTCATATTTGGTGAGGATGGGTCCCCGGGAATGCCCAGTCGACCCTCAAAAGGAATTGGGTTTACACGGCCATTAACAGGCTTAACTAGCCTGGCGAAAATAGGAAATTTCGTATAATACAGTTATAATGTGATATCTTTCAAGGGGCTGGCTTACCCCCTGTATCCCATATTTGGGCCTTCATATTTGGTGAGGATGGGTCCCCGGGAATGCCCAGTCGACCCTCAAAAGGAATTGGGATTACACGGCCATTAACAGGATTAGCTAGCCTGGCGAAAATAGGAAATTTCGTATAATACAGTTAAAATGGGATATCTTTCGAGGGGCTGGCTTACCCCCTGTATCCCATATTTGGGCCTTCATATTTGGTGAGGATGGGTCCCCGGGAATGCCCAGTCGACCCACAAAAGGAATTTGGATTACACGGCCATTAACAGGCTTAGCTAGCCTGGCGAAAATAGGAAATTTCGTATAATACAGTTATAATGAGATATCTTTCAATGGGCTGGCTTACCCCCTGTATCCCATTTTTGGGCCTTCATATTTGGTGAGGATGGGTCCCCGGGAAAGCCCAGTCGACCCTCAAAAGGATTTGGGTTTACACGGTCATTAACAGGCTTAGCTAGCCTGTCGAAAATAGGAAATTTCGTATAATACAGTTATAATGGGATATCATTCGAGGGGCTGGCTAACCCCCTGTCTCCCATATTTGGGCCTTCCTATTTGATGAGGATAGGGAATCGGGAATGCCCAGTCGACCCTCAAAAGGAATTGGGTTTACACGGCCATTAACAGGCTTAGCTAGCCTGGCGAAAATAGGAAATTTCGTATAATACAGTTATAATGGGATATCTTTCAAGGGGCTGGCTTACCCCCTGTATCCCATATTTGGGCCTTCATATTTGGTGAGGATGGGTCCCCGGGAATGCCCAGTCGACCCTCAAAAGGAATTGGGTTTACACGGCCATTAACAGGCTTAACTAGCCTGGCGAAAATAGGAAATTTCGTATAATACAGTTATAATGAGATATCTTTCAATGGGCTGGCTTACCCCCTGTATCCCATATTTGGGCCTTCATATTTGGTGAGGATGGGGCCCCGGGAATGCCCAGTCGACCCTCAAAAGGAATTGGGATTACACGGTCATTAACAGGCTTAGCTAGCCTGGCGAAAATAGGAAATTTCGTATAATACAGTTATAATAGGATATCATTCGAGGGGCTGGCTAACCCCCTGTATCCCATATTTGGGTCTTCATATTTGATGAGGATAGGGAATCGGGAATGCCCAGTCGACCCTCAAAAGGAATTGGGTTTACACGGCCATTAACAGGCTAAGCTAGCCTGGCGAAAATAGGAAATTTCGTATAATACAGTTATAATGGGATATCTTTCGAGGGGCTGGCTAACCCCCTGTATCCCATATTTGGGAATCCCAGTCGACCCTCAAAAGGAATTGGGTTTACACGGCCATTAACAGGCTTAGCTAGCCTGGCGAAAATAGGAAATTTCGTATAATACAGTTATAATGGGATATCTTTCAAGTGGCTGGAAAACCCCCTGTATCCCATATTTGGGCCTTTATATTTAGTGAGGATTGGGCCCCGGGAATGCCCAGTCAACCTTATAAAAGAATTGGGTTTACACGGCCATTAACAGGCTTAGCTAGCCTGGCGAATATAGGACATTTCTGATAATACAGTTATAGTCGGATATCATTCGAGGGGCTGGCTTACCCCCTGTATCCCATATTTGGGCCTTCATATGTGGTGAGGATAGGGCCCCTGGAATGCCCAGTTGACCCTCAAAAGGAATTGGGATTACACGGCCATTAACAGGCTTAACTAGCCTGGCGAATATAGGAAATTTCGTAAAAAAAGTTATAATGGGATATCTTTCAAGGGGCTGGCTAACCCCTGTATCCCATATTTGGGCCTTCATATTTGATGAGGATGGGGCCCCGGGAAAGCCCAGTCCATCCTCAAAAGGAATTGGGGTTACACGGCCATTAACAGGCTTAGCTAGCCTGGTGAAAATTGGAAATTTCGTATAATATAGTTATAATTGGATATCTTTCGAGGGGCTGGAAAACCCCCTGTATCCCATATTTAGGCCTTCATATTTAGTGAGGATTGGGCCCCGGGAATGCCCAGTCAACCTTATAAAGGAATTGGGTTTACACGGCCATTAACAGGCTTAGCTAGCCTGGCGAATATAGGACATTTCTGATTATACAGTTATAGTCGGATATCATTCGAGGGGCTGGCTTACCCCCTGTATCCCATATTTGGGCCTTCATATTTGGTGAGGATGGGGCCACTGGAATGCCCAGTCGACCCTCAAAAGGAATTGGGTTTACACGGCCATTAACAGGCTTAGCTAGCCTGGCGAAAATAGGAAATTTCGTATAATACAGTTTTAATGGGATATCTTTCAAGTGGCTGGAAAACCCCCTGTATCCCATATTTTGGCCTTTAAATTTAGTGAGGATTGGGCCCCGGGAATGCCCAGTCAACCTTATAAAAGAATTGGGTTTACACGGCCATTAACAGGCTTAACTAGCCTGGCGAATATAGGAAATTTCGTAAAATAAAGTTATAATGGGATATCTTTCAAGGGGCTGGCTAACCCCTGTATCCCATATTTGGGCCTTCATATTTGATGAGGATGGGGCCCCAGGAAAGCCCAGTCCATCCTCAAAAGGAATTGGGTTTACACGGCCATTAACAGGCTTAGCTAGCCTGGCGAAAATTGGAAATTTCGTATAATATAGTTATAATTGGATATCTTTCGAGGGGCTGGAAAACCCCCTGTATCCCATATTTGGGCCTTCATATTTAGTGAGGATTGGGCCCCGGGAATGCCCAGTCAACCTTATAAAGGAATTGGGTTTACACGGCCATTAACAGGCTTAACTAGCCTGGCGAATATAGGAAATTTCGTAAAATAAAGTTATAATGGGATATCTTTCAAGGGGCTGGCTAACCCCCTGTATCCCATATTTGGGCCTTCATATTTGGTGAGGATGGGGCCTCTGGAATGCCCAGTCGACCCTCAAAAGGAATTGGGTTTACACGGCCATTAACAGGCTTAACTAGCCTGGCGAATATAGTAAATTTCGTAAAATAAAGTTATAATGGGATATCTTTCAAGGGGCTGGCTAACCCCCTGTATCCCATATTTGGGCCTTCATATTTGGTGAGGATGGGGCCCCGGGAATGCCCAGTCGACCCTCAAAAGGAATTGGGTTTACACGGCCATTAACAGGCTTAGCTATCCTAACGAAAATAGGAAATTTCGTATAATACAGTTATAATGGGATATCTTTCGAGGGGCTGGCTAACCCCCTGTATCCCATATTTGGGCCTTCATATTTGGTGAGGATGGGTCCCCGGGAATGCCCAGTCGACCCACAAAAGGAATTGGGTTTTCACGGCCATTAACAGGCTTAGCTAGCCTGGCGAAAATTGGAAATTTCGTATAATATAGTTATAATTGGATATCATTCGAGGGGCTGGAAAACCCCCTGTATCCCATATTTGGGCCTTCATATTTAGTGAGAATTGGGCCCCGGGAATGCCCAGTCAACCTTATAAAGGAATTGGGTTTACACGGTCATTAACAGGCTTAGGTAGCCTGTCGAAAATAGGAAATTTCGTATAATATAGTTATAATGGGTTATCTTTCGAGGGGCTGGCTAACCCCCTGTTTCCCATATTTGGGCCTTCATATTTGAAGGAGGTGGGGCCCCGGGAATGCCCAGTCGACCCTCAAAAGGAATTGGGTTTACACGGCCATTAACAGGCTTAACTAGCCTGGCGAAAATAGGAAATTTCGTATAATACAGTTATAATGTGATATCTTTCAAGGGGCTGGCTTACCCCCTGTATCCCATATTTGGGCCTTCATATTTGGTGAGGATGGGTCCCCGGGAATGCCCAGTCGACCCTCAAAAGGAATTGGGTTTACACGGCCATTAACAGGCTGAACTAGCCTGGCGAAAATAGGAAATTTCGTATAATACAGTTATAATGAGATATCTTTCAATGGGCTGGCTTACCCCCTGTATCCCATATTTGGGCCTTCATATTTGGTGAGGATGGGGCCCCTGAAAGCCCAGTCGACCCTCAAAAGGAATTGGGATTACACGGTCATTAACAGGCTTAGCTAGCCTGGCGAAAATAGCAAATTCGTATAATACAGTTATAATAGGATATCATTCGAGGGGCTGGCTAACCCCCTGTATCCCATATTTGGGTCTTCATATTTGATGAGGATAGGGAATCGGAAATGCCCAGTCGACCCTCAAAAGGAATTGGGTTTACACGGCCATTAACAGGCTAAGCTAGCCTGGCGAAAATAGGAAATTTCGTATAATACAGTTATAATGGGATATCTTTCGAGGGGCTGGCTAACCCCCTGTATCCCATATTTGGGAATCCCAGTCGACCCTCAAAAGGAATTGGGTTTACACGGCCATTAACAGGCTTAGCTAGCCTGGCGAAAATAGGAAATTTCGTATAATACAGTTATAATGGGATATCTTTCAAGTGGCTGGAAAACCCCCTGTATCCCATATTTGGGCCTTTATATTTAGTGAGGATTGGGCCCGGGAATGCCCAGTCAACCTTATAAAAGAATTGGGTTTACACGGCCATTAACAGGCTTAGCTAGCCTGGCGAATATAGGACATTTCTGATAATACAGTTATAGTCGGATATCATTCGAGGGGCTGGCTTACCCCCTGTATCCCATATTTGGGCCTTCATATTTGGTGAGGATGGGGCCCCTGGAATGCCCAGTTGACCCTCAAAAGGAATTGGGATTACACGGCCATTAACAGGCTTAACTAGCCTGGCGAATATAGGAAATTTCGTAAAAAAAGTTATAATGGGATATCTTTCAAGGGGCTGGCTAACCCCTGTATCCCATATTTGGGCCTTCATATTTGATGAGGATGGGGCCCCGGGAAAGCCCAGTCCATCCTCAAAAGGAATTGGGTTTACACGGCCATTAACAGGCTTAGCTAGCCTGGTGAAAATTGGAAATTTCGTATAATATAGTTATAATTGGATATCTTTCGAGGGGCTGGAAAACCCCCTGTATCCCATATTTGGGCCTTCATATTTAGTGAGGATTGGGCCCCGGGAATGCCCCGTCAACCTTATAAAGGAATTGGGTTTACACGGCCATTAACAGGCTTAGCTAGCCTGGCGAATATAGGACATTTCTGATTATACAGTTATAGTCGGATATCATTCGAGGGGCTGGCTTACCCCCTGTTTCCAATATTTGGGCCTTCATATTTGGTGAGGATGGGGCCACTGGAATGCCCAGTCGACCCTCAAAAGGAATTGGGTTTACACCGCCATTAACAGGCTTAGCTAGCCTGGCGAAAATAGGAAATTTCGTATAATACAGTTATAATGGGATATCTTTCAAGTGGCTGGAAAACCCCCTGTATCCCATATTTGGGCCTTTATATTTAGTGAGGATTGGGCCCGGGAATGCCCAGTCAACCTTATAAAAGAATTGGGTTTACACGGCCATTAACAGGCTTAGCTAGCCTGGCGAATATAGGACATTTCTGATAATACAGTTATAGTCGGATATCATTCGAGGGGCTGGCTTACCCCCTGTATCCCATATTTGGGCCTTCATATTTGGTGAGGATGGGGCCCCTGGAATGCCCAGTTGACCCTCAAAAGGAATTGGGATTACACGGCCATTAACAGGCTTAACTAGCCTGGCGAATATAGGAAATTTCGTAAAATAAAGTTATAATGGGATATCTTTCAAGGGGCTGGCTAACCCCTGTATCCCATATTTGGGCCTTCATATTTGATGAGGATGGGGCCCCAGGAAAGCCCAGTCCATCCTCAAAAGGAATTGGGTTTACACGGCCATTAACAGGCTTAGCTAGCCTGGCGAAAATTGGAATTTCGTATAATATAGTTATAATGGGATATCTTTCGAGGGGCTGGAAAACCCCCTGTATCCCATATTTGGGCCTTCATATTTAGTGAGGATTGGGCCCCGGGAATGCCCAGTCAACCTTATAAAGGAATTGGGTTTACACGGCCATTAACAGGCTTAGGTAGCCTGTCGAAAATAGGAAATTTCGTATAATATAGTTATAATGGGTTATCTTTCGAGGGGCTGGCTAACCCCCTGTTTCCCATATTTGGGCCTTCATATTTGAAGGAGGTGGGGCCCCGGGAATGCCCAGTCGACCCTCAAAAGGAATTGGGTTTACACGGCCATTAACAGGCTTAACTAGCCTGGCGAAAATAGGAAATTTCGTATAATACAGTTATAATGTGATATCTTTCAAGGGGCTGGCTTACCCCCTGTATCCCATATTTGGGCCTTCATATTTGGTGAGGATGGGTCCCCGGGAATGCCCAGTCGACCCTCAAAAGGAATTGGGTTTACACGGCCATTAACAGGCTGAACTAGCCTGGCGAAAATAGGAAATTTCGTATAATACAGTTATAATGAGATATCTTTCAATGGGCTGGCTTACCCCCTGTATCCCATATTTGGGCCTTCATATTTGGTGAGGATGGGGCCCCTGAAAGCCCAGTCGACCCTCAAAAGGAATTGGGATTACACGGTCATTAACAGGCTTAGCTAGCCTGGCGAAAATAGCAAATTCGTATAATACAGTTATAATAGGATATCATTCGAGGGGCTGGCTAACCCCCTGTATCCCATATTTGGGTCTTCATATTTGATGAGGATAGGGAATCGGAAATGCCCAGTCGACCCTCAAAAGGAATTGGGTTTACACGGCCATTAACAGGCTAAGCTAGCCTGGCGAAAATAGGAAATTTCGTATAATACAGTTATAATGGGATATCTTTCGAGGGGCTGGCTAACCCCCTGTATCCCATATTTGGGAATCCCAGTCGACCCTCAAAAGGAATTGGGTTTACACGGCCATTAACAGGCTTAGCTAGCCTGGCGAAAATAGGAAATTTCGTATAATACAGTTATAATGGGATATCTTTCAAGTGGCTGGAAAACCCCCTGTATCCCATATTTGGGCCTTTATATTTAGTGAGGATTGGGCCCGGGAATGCCCAGTCAACCTTATAAAAGAATTGGGTTTACACGGCCATTAACAGGCTTAGCTAGCCTGGCGAATATAGGACATTTCTGATAATACAGTTATAGTCGGATATCATTCGAGGGGCTGGCTTACCCCCTGTATCCCATATTTGGGCCTTCATATTTGGTGAGGATGGGGCCCCTGGAATGCCCAGTTGACCCTCAAAAGGAATTGGGATTACACGGCCATTAACAGGCTTAACTAGCCTGGCGAATATAGGAAATTTCGTAAAAAAAGTTATAATGGGATATCTTTCAAGGGGCTGGCTAACCCCTGTATCCCATATTTGGGCCTTCATATTTGATGAGGATGGGGCCCCGGGAAAGCCCAGTCCATCCTCAAAAGGAATTGGGTTTACACGGCCATTAACAGGCTTAGCTAGCCTGGTGAAAATTGGAAATTTCGTATAATATAGTTATAATTGGATATCTTTCGAGGGGCTGGAAAACCCCCTGTATCCCATATTTGGGCCTTCATATTTAGTGAGGATTGGGCCCCGGGAATGCCCCGTCAACCTTATAAAGGAATTGGGTTTACACGGCCATTAACAGGCTTAGCTAGCCTGGCGAATATAGGACATTTCTGATTATACAGTTATAGTCGGATATCATTCGAGGGGCTGGCTTACCCCCTGTTTCCAATATTTGGGCCTTCATATTTGGTGAGGATGGGGCCACTGGAATGTCCAGTCGACCCTCAAAAGGAATTGGGTTTACACCGCCATTAACAGGCTTAGCTAGCCTGGCGAAAATTGGAATTTCGTATAATATAGTTATAATGGGATATCTTTCGAGGGGCTGGAAAACCCCCTGTATCCCATATTTGGGCCTTCATATTTAGTGAGGATTGGGCCCCGGGAATGCCCAGTCAACCTTATAAAGGAATTGGGTTTACACGGCCATTAACAGGCTTAGGTAGCCTGTCGAAAATAGGAAATTTCGTATAATATAGTTATAATGGGTTATCTTTCGAGGGGCTGGCTAACCCCCTGTTTCCCATATTTGGGCCTTCATATTTGAAGGAGGTGGGGCCCCGGGAATGCCCAGTCGACCCTCAAAAGGAATTGGGTTTACACGGCCATTAACAGGCTTAACTAGCCTGGCGAAAATAGGAAATTTCGTATAATACAGTTATAATGTGATATCTTTCAAGGGGCTGGCTTACCCCCTGTATCCCATATTTGGGCCTTCATATTTGGTGAGGATGGGTCCCCGGGAATGCCCAGTCGACCCTCAAAAGGAATTGGGTTTACACGGCCATTAACAGGCTGAACTAGCCTGGCGAAAATAGGAAATTTCGTATAATACAGTTATAATGAGATATCTTTCAATGGGCTGGCTTACCCCCTGTATCCCATATTTGGGCCTTCATATTTGGTGAGGATGGGGCCCCTGAAAGCCCAGTCGACCCTCAAAAGGAATTGGGATTACACGGTCATTAACAGGCTTAGCTAGCCTGGCGAAAATAGCAAATTCGTATAATACAGTTATAATAGGATATCATTCGAGGGGCTGGCTAACCCCCTGTATCCCATATTTGGGTCTTCATATTTGATGAGGATAGGGAATCGGAAATGCCCAGTCGACCCTCAAAAGGAATTGGGTTTACACGGCCATTAACAGGCTAAGCTAGCCTGGCGAAAATAGGAAATTTCGTATAATACAGTTATAATGGGATATCTTTCGAGGGGCTGGCTAACCCCCTGTATCCCATATTTGGGAATCCCAGTCGACCCTCAAAAGGAATTGGGTTTACACGGCCATTAACAGGCTTAGCTAGCCTGGCGAAAATAGGAAATTTCGTATAATACAGTTATAATGGGATATCTTTCAAGTGGCTGGAAAACCCCCTGTATCCCATATTTGGGCCTTTATATTTAGTGAGGATTGGGCCCGGGAATGCCCAGTCAACCTTATAAAAGAATTGGGTTTACACGGCCATTAACAGGCTTAGCTAGCCTGGCGAATATAGGACATTTCTGATAATACAGTTATAGTCGGATATCATTCGAGGGGCTGGCTTACCCCCTGTATCCCATATTTGGGCCTTCATATTTGGTGAGGATGGGGCCCCTGGAATGCCCAGTTGACCCTCAAAAGGAATTGGGATTACACGGCCATTAACAGGCTTAACTAGCCTGGCGAATATAGGAAATTTCGTAAAAAAAGTTATAATGGGATATCTTTCAAGGGGCTGGCTAACCCCTGTATCCCATATTTGGGCCTTCATATTTGATGAGGATGGGGCCCCGGGAAAGCCCAGTCCATCCTCAAAAGGAATTGGGTTTACACGGCCATTAACAGGCTTAGCTAGCCTGGTGAAAATTGGAAATTTCGTATAATATAGTTATAATTGGATATCTTTCGAGGGGCTGGAAAACCCCCTGTATCCCATATTTTGGCCTTCATATTTAGTGAGGATTGGGCCCCGGGAATGCCCCGTCAACCTTATAAAGGAATTGGGTTTACACGGCCATTAACAGGCTTAGCTAGCCTGGCGAATATAGGACATTTCTGATTATACAGTTATAGTCGGATATCATTCGAGGGGCTGGCTTACCCCCTGTTTCCAATATTTGGGCCTTCATATTTGGTGAGGATGGGGCCACTGGAATGCCCAGTCGACCCTCAAAAGGAATTGGGTTTACACCGCCATTAACAGGCTTAGCTAGCCTGGCGAAAATAGGAAATTTCGTTTAATACAGTTATAATGGGATATATTTCAAGTGGCTGGAAAACCCCCTGTATCCCATATTTTGGCCTTTAAATTTAGTGAGGATTGGGCCCCGGGAATGCCCAGTCAACCTTATAAAAGAATTGGGTTTACACGGCCATTAACAGGCTTAACTAGCCTGGCGAATATAGGAAATTTCGTAAAATAAAGTTATAATGGGATATCTTTCAAGGGGCTGGCTAACCCCTGTATCCCATATTTGGGCCTTCATATTTGATGAGGATGGGGCCCCAGGAAAGCCCAGTCCATCCTCAAAAGGAATTGGGTTTACACGGCCATTAACAGGCTTAGCTAGCCTGGCGAAAATTGGAAATTTCGTATAATATACAGTAAAATATCGGTATCTCGAACTTGGGGGGACCTCAACAAAACTTCGAGATATCCGGGGGTTCGAGATATCCGAAGTGGCTTTCCAATTCTAATTCCGTGATGTTCTTATATCAACACGTGTTTTAGTACCGGTATATACTGAACTTTTCTATTACTCATAAACGAAAAATCAACCATTTGATTAAATATTTTTAGTTTGTGTGTTTTTATTTGTGAAATATAATCAATATTTGTAAAAGCAATCAAATTATAAAAGCAATATTCCGTTAATAATACGACTTCACATCCTCTTCACTATCGACGTTCAGAACTTTGAATTGGAAGAAGCACTTGCAATGTAACGTTTGAAATTTATCACATAGGAAACGAAAAATACGGATTTGAAAATTTGAAAAAGCCACCAATAATCAAGAATCAAAATTCACATATTTTTATTTCATTTTCGTTTGTGAACTAACGTATCTTATATTAACTCATTACGCTCACAGCTTTAGTACTCATATTGGAAACAACCCGTGTACGATGAACCGGAAGTTACTTTACACCCTGCGTATTCAATACATGGACTAGTTCTGTTAAATTTAAATAAGTTTTCTTTTAAATCTTCATATTCCAATCATGCTTCATTTTTTGGGAGCGTACATGAAAAAAAAAATAAACTCGATTCCGTAATTAATTGTTTTTATAAAATTGGCAGTTATTAATGCTAGATAGATTCTCCCCACACAGTGTGTTTTATTAAACACTTTATCGGTAATCGTGGCTGTGTTTTGGTTTGAATTTTATAAAAAGGTACTAAATGTAAAAAACACCCAAGCTACCATCCTAATTAACTTCCATCGTGCAGTTTGATACACCACTAGTTTTAAAAGGTGTGAAAATTGCCGCGGGCAGAAATGTGTGAAGTAATGACACCAATTATGTTCAACTGGCCGGGAAAATGGCTCCACTTCGAGATAAACCAGGTAAAATTAGGGCTTCGGCCTTTTCAAACACTTCGACATAAGCGGGGTATTCGAGATTACCGTATTCGAGATATCAGGAGTTTTTTAAATCATTTATATAGAGAAAACGGCCGGGACCGTCGGAAGACTTCGACATAAGCGGGGTATTCGAGATATCCCATGTTCGAGATACCGATATTTACCTGTAGTTATAATGGGATATCTTTCGAGGGGCTGGAAAACCCCCTGTATCCCATATTTGGGCCTTCATATTTAGTGAGGATTGGGCCCCGGGAATGCCCAGTCAACCTTATAAAGGAATTGGGTTTACACGGCCATTAACAGGCTTAACTAGCCTGGCGAATATAGGAAATTTCGTAAAATAAAGTTATAATGGGATATCTTTCAAGGGGCTGGCTAACCCCCTGTATCCCATATTTGGGCCTTCATATTTGGTGAGGATGGGGCCACTGGAATGCCCAGTCGACCCTCAAAAGGAATTGGGTTTACACGGCCATTAACAGGCTTAACTAGCCTGGCGAATATAGGAAATTTCGTAAAATAAAGTTATAATGGGATATCTTTCAAGGGGCTGGCTAACCCCCTGTATCCCATATTTGGGCCTCCATATTTGTTGAGGATGGCGCCCCGGGAAAGTCCAGTCGACCCTCAAAAGGAATTGGGTTTACACGGCCATTAACAGGTTTAACTAGCCTGGCGAAAATAGGAAATTTCGTATAATACAGTTATAATGGGATATCTTTCAAGGGGATGGCTCCCTGTATCCCATATTTGGGCCTTCATATTAAGTGAGGATGGGGCCCCGGGAAAGACCAGTCGACCTTCAAAAGGAATTGGGTTTACACGGCCATTAACAGGCTTAGCTAGC